>OX103979.1:62820710-63075811 GCA_944470395.2 Schistosoma turkestanicum
GATCAATACACAAAATTTCCCCGAGTTTCTTATCGCATTAAACCACTCTATAAATAAGGAAATTTTCGTTGTTCGTCATTTCAGTATTCCCAAATGTGTTGTTTTAATCTAAGCCCTGCATCTTTTTAACATGTTTTTCAACAATTTATTAGTAAATCGACAGTTTAGATTGCAATGTTTTCCCTACGATAATTGGTTATAAAACCTTTTTTAAGGTCTTTCAGTTGTTATTTTCTTATTGATACATTTGTTTGGTCTACAATAACGTAGGTATTAATACTGAAACTTTCTGAGTATTCACTGATTTTGTAAATTATTGTTTTTTTTGTATTTTTTCTCTATGCCTTCTCGTGAACTTAGCAGAACAACTTATGACAATTAAAAAATTTTAAAAGTTTGTGAAAAGGATCCATGTCCCTCGTGATGTTTTACTAATTGACGGTGCCAACAGTAAATACAACATTTGGATAATTAATTCTGTGTAATTTTCATGATCCTTTTTAAACGGGGTTTTTTTTTTAAAACAATAATTGCTACATATACGCCAAAAAAGAAAAATACCCATCGATGTATAATATTTATTTTAATCGTTGCTACAAGGCTATTTACTTACTTCTTACGCCTGTTTACTCCCCGATGGAACGCAATCCGGCCGCTCAACCAGTTTTTCTCCACCACAACGTGTCTGTCCCTGGGGCTTCCGCTTTTCCCATTCTGTCCATTGTTTTTGTTTCATTGGTCCTCCTCATATCTTGTTCTCGACTTCTCGAAGCTGCTCATGTTGTTTTTTTTTCCTTAGCCTTCCTCTTTCTCTCCTTGTGCCTTCAGGGTTCCGTTTGCGGTGGCTTGTCCCCTTCGGTTGAACGCGTTATGCTGGCGTGTCTTTCGTAGTGGGTGTTCCCTATCCACCTGCTCCACCGCATTCTCTTCCCTCATGATTTCCTCCCCTCCACTGGAATCCTGGTGTTGTTCTCTCTCCACAGTACGTTTGTGTTGCGGATGCTGTCTTGGCCATGAGTCCGAAGTTAGTTTTGGCAGTAGACAACTGTTAATAACCCACTTGTTATCTTCCTTGGATGATGGCTTTCGTAGTTCTTCCAAGTTGATTTCCGCCGCCAATACAGTTACTGAAACTAGTTCCCCTTGACATTTGGTATTTGCAGAATCCTGACTTTTGGTTTTTTTGGCTGGAAAGTTGTGTGGTGAGTTGTTCCCAGATGTAAATTTTCAACCTGTAAATGGACATGCAAGTCCTCTTGCGTTTGCCCAGAATTCCGTTCTAAGCATCACTCACAATGCGTGCAATCCGGATCTCACCACAATTGGTTGTTCACGTGGATGCTGAGAACCTCAAAGATATGTAAAGGTGTGTTTACGTACCATACCCCGACTATGGCATCTTCCATCTCAATGAGTGATTTGTTGGTGATGGCATAGGTTGGTGTTTGCATCTGCGCACAACCCATTATCTTCAAACCTACCTCCCTCCAATTGATAAGGCCTGGCTTAGGGGACCGGCAAGATGTAGGCACCCGAAGTGAGAACTACTGGCGCGAGTATTCTTATACGTTTAACACATCCGAGTCGTCACACATGAGGTCGTACATAATGCTACACATGTTATTTGTGTTGTGGTGTCGTTATTCATTTGACGATTACTCAAAACGTTGTTGTCAGTAGAGTTATGTCTAAACAATCTAAGATGTTATCATACGAGGGACAAATGGTTTGGATAAAGAGTCATCCAGCGATACCTCAGGCGATGACCTTAAGCCGACCGCCTCTTGAATGAAGTATTTTTTTGAGACGGACAAAACAGTTGAATAATGAACTCGTAGAATACAAAAACTAGTCAGTTTTTTGTGCAAAAAGTTGTAGTCCAAAAATAGGTATGACCTGGAGTAGAAATTTGACTAAAATGTATTAAAATTTTTTAATTTTTTTTTTTTTTTTTTTTTTTAAAAAAAAAAATTTTTTTTAAAAAAAAACCAAGTTAAAAAAAAAAATATTTTATCCCCCAAAGACCGAAAAGTGCTCAAACATTGACTTTCTAGTTCTCGTCAATTTCCATTTAGTTTAACAAACTTACAATATGTTCTCTATGTTATCAACCACTAATTGACATTGTGTTTGTCTCAGTCATTTCGCTTGAGCCTAATTTACGTTTACAATACACCTTCAGTTACTACTTGTTTATTATTAACCTTTTGTCCCTTTTTTCATGTGTCCATTCATTTCCAGGTTTGATTATTGTTGTGGCTACCTCCCTGGACGTTGTGGATTGATCTGATTTCACACACAGTCCCCTCTTTTATTCGTCTAATTTGGTCGTTTTTTTCGTCTTGGAGATGAATTGTGCTGGATATCATTCTGGTCTTAGTACCGGTTGATGCGATATGGTTGTGTCTGCTGAATACACGCACAAGACAACAAATACCTAAGGCCTACTGCTGCAACGTGGAAATCGTTATTACACAATGGATTGGTTTTGTTCTGCGTCAACTCTTCATGTCCAATCGGAGTGTCCCCGAAACCGTTTCAGCCGTAAGCTTATTCCATTTAGATGTGTAGCGTAATTGATACTTTTACTTTATTCTGAGTAAGTATGCGCCTTTCTGTCCCCCTTCATGAACCTGTAATCTTTGAGTAGTTACGTCTTCAACCAGACACATTAGTAGAACTGAGGGATATAGTGGTTTATGATTTGTGACTCCCCGCCCCTCGGACACAATATTTTACGATGGAGTATTGTTTAACTTACTGTCATAGTAGGTTTTAAAGTTCTGCTTTTAAGTGACCATTGTGTCACCAATTTTCTCACCCCCCCAAGCTTCAAATTTTCCTTAACAGGACTCCCACTCCTTTGTGATGGTTTTGGTTCCCTGAATCTGATGTTAATAGAATTAAAATGGAACAGTCCGAAATGAAGGATGTTTTGTAGAGTCATCAAATTTTTCGTGTTAGCCTCCCAAACCTATATCCTCCAATGTCCTGTAACGTCGGTTTTTCGTGTTCATTTTATTGGTAGTATTTATACCTATTTACCTACTACACAGAAAATCCATTGCCTCTGGCTTTGTGGTCCTCTTTTTTTCAAGGGCTTGCCTCCTATTTTGTGCCATCGCAGCTATCGGTCCACCACTTAGTTTCATTGCAATTCGTCCTATTCGATTCAAAAAAAAAATGTATCTCCTTTTGGAAATGAATTTTCCTCTTTACATAAGATACTAAGATTGCCTCTCATACTGGTAATAAACAGATTTTTTTGGTGAATTTTTTGCTTGGGAACAAGAGCTTCCATGCATCGTGCGTCGATGAATAAATTAAACGCATTTATGTAAATTCTAGCTTCAGCCTCTTTTTCTCGTGACCTGTATTGTAACTAAAACACTGAAACAAATTTGTGAACCAGTTTTGGATTCAGTTACATACGTTATCCGAGATTTCAGCTGCGTTTTTAAATGCCTTTTTTTTACCCACTAATAAATAAACTCCAGTTTGTTGCTGCGGATAATACCGAGCTTTATATTTTATGCAGCTGCTTTCAACCAAACTTATCTTTGATTTCCACCTAAATAATAAGGTGAGTGAGGAAGTGCTTACTGTATTTTCCGCAGCAGTCGGGCGTTGATTCCCTATAATCACACAACTGCCTGATGTGTTTTCACCCTTGATGTCGTTAACGACGAGGTAAAAAATTCGATAGATTTTCCGACTTCAAACATAGTACCAAGAAAAATAACTGTCCTTTTTTCATACTAAGAAATTCCTAACTAATCGACTTATCTAATTTTTCAATCTTTTTTTCCTTTTACACATCAAAAAAGATTCTTTCCTTTCACCACATATTTTAATTTGGAACTTCCGATAAATTGAATGCTTTTCCTGTAGGGGATAGATCTGAAACGGTCAGATGTGACCAAAACAGGTAACATCATTGTAGTAAGTGTTTTATACTAATTCATTATTGCCTTCTTTTTTAATAATTATTGACCCGAAGATGATAATTGCTAACGATCATTTTATTTTGATTTGTATGTGTACACTCTTCCAAGTGACATAATTTCAATCTTATTAATGGTATTAATAATAAAACTAATTACACCGTAATTTATTGTTATTTTCCATAGTAATTCACATTAGCTTGATATATGACTAAAGTTATTTTACGATATACTGCCACTTAGTCCTCTTGCTGAATTAGTAATAGTATAATTACCATCAAATGAATAGTTGGGTTGAAAGGTCGAACTATAAACACTTATTATGGGACAAAATTTGACATTTTCTTATTTATCTTTAGAAAGCATTAAAGTTTATAAGGAATTATAAACATAACTTAAGGATATTTTGGTGATACAGGCAAAGTTTTTGTGATCAGCATAACCAATCAGCATAAATATCTTGTTTCACATCATCTCAAAGTGGACTATTTTTTTGAAGAATGTCTTTGCGATACCAATAAAGTTAGTCAGTCAGTTACAACGTAGAACTTCATACGTCGGTATATCTGTTCAGGTTGCCATACCACATTAGCACAAGGACGCAATTGTCAGTTCAAATCCGATACTGGTAGCGATAGTAGAAGTATTAGAAGTAATGGAGAAGATTAGGGAGCAAAGATATGATTCGAGAAGTTTAATTCAGTCAGATAACTTGAGTAAGAGGAAGATAGGGATGATAAGGAATTCAGGATGTTAGAATTTGAGAGAACACAAAGAGTGGATGCAACTGCGCCATTGCAAACGATTCCAAGGCATGTCATTCAGGGTCTCTAACCATCAGTGACTTTCGTCTCTAGAGCCCCAAGCAGGTAGCCTACATCTACCAACATGACTCAGTCTGGTTGTCAGTGACTTCATAGATTTCTGCCATGTCTTGGTCTGGCCGCGCCCCTAGCTTTCTTCCAACCTAATCCTACACCACAAAACATAGCTCATCTAGGCAGTTGGTGGTTGGGCATTCGTAACACATGTCCCAACCACCTCGACTGATAAAGCTTCAATACTTCATCTATTGATTTGCTATCTCCCAGGATAGATACCAATAAAACTAAGTCAAAAATCTATTGCACATAAATATATTTATAAAATATCTAAAAAATAGAATCAAAAATAAAATATTCAAAGACAGAATATTTGAGTGAACAATTATTTTCAATGACTTAATCATCAGGCTCTACAGTTTTAAGCCCATAATTATTGTTTTATTTTTTAAAGGCCAAAGTAAGGTATGCCATAATAAATTAGACAATGTTATATGTTAAAATAGTGAAAATTTCCAACTGTTACAGTATAAGTACTTCAAGATTGTGTTATCTGTAAATTAATAAGGTAGTTTAATAATAAAATTTGTAAGAGAAAAGCGTTTTAGCTGCGGCCAAATTGATGAACCACCTACCTGGGTACAATAAATGCGCGAATACAAATTTGTAAACAACTCAATCACAACTATCGAAAACCGAATCATCTTCAAGCATTCTGGTGAAATGCCAGACCAGAAAAGTAGCAGCTAAATTTCTATTTAAAAACAAGTGTTGATTTTTATGTTAAAAAATAGATGATTTCTATCTCACTATATAAAATAATACAAAAAGTGCTAGAAGGAAAAGAGTTGCCGAATGTTATTAATAAAGGTATATGAAGCACACATAAATAAAAATGTTTGGTCTGTATCAATCACTAATTATCAACATAGGGTCTGGTATAATTTATGCCTCAACGTAGGTCGCGTTTCAGAAGGTGGTCGATAATAAACCCTAGTAGACTGTGGTGTCGAATCACCTATACTAGTAGTCACATTGCAATTCGATCAATAAAATTTGATTAAAAGACTTGACATTATTCACTACTCAGTCAGTTGTCAACTAATTGTCAATAGACTGTTCTGTATTTGACATAAAATATAGTATATCATTCATAAAGGAGATCAGGTAAAGAATCGATAGTTCAGTTTACTTTTCTGCATCCAGATTCAGTTGATATCAGTCATTTCTTTGTATCTACAACTGTTGTAACGTGATATTCATGCGGTTCATGTTTTTTAAAATATTGGTTTTTTTAATTTTGTACCGTCAGTTGTAATTACATAATAGCCCAGGTAGTTGTTGTTTATATCCAGGTAAATTAATTGTTATTGTAATTGTTGACACTGAAAACATCTGATCACTTAATACATACATAATGTAACTAGCGACAAACCACTGGACTTCATTTTACATAATTCATTAAAAAAATACTTTCACATCTTTCGGTTGTAATAGGGTGTCAAACAACGGACACTAAAATCAAACAAAATATAATTTTTCATATCATCTCTACATTCATACCCAATAATTGTGAAACAATTCATTTAAAGTTCACCATACTACTTAAATGCTGTAACATTTATCTATATTATTATTATTATTATTATTATTATTATTATTATTATTATTACTATTATTATTATTATTGTTAACTGCTTTTCAAATATTTCCAAAATATTGTTATGATATTAGTGGGATTTTGTTTGATTAGATCAAATAAACTAAAAAATATTTAACAAATTCACATCAAATCATCTTTTTTTTTAAAAAAAAAATATTTTTTTTCATAGTTTGCCTTTTATCTTGTTGTCAGTTTCATATAAACTGACAAGTTTTTTTTCAATTTGCCATTAACACAAATAATAAATCTTATAACAAGGCTGTTCACTACTAGTAGTAGTAGTAGTAGTAGCATTAATATCAGTGATTATTTGACATTATAAACACTTTAAATTGGAAATGATCAAAATATTATAAACTATTTGTAGTAAATATTTGGTTAGTTGGTTATGTATACGCTTATTGCACATAACAAACACATTGATTTGTGTTCAAACTCCAATGTTATACACTTTTATTAGCCAGCCTCATATACCTTGATATGTGTTATACACACAGTAGAGAAATGTTTGCACAGTCAAATATTTATTGTAAATTCTTGGTTATTTTATGCAATTATTTAAACAGTATACAATTTTTTCTTACATTTGGTAATATTCTTTGTAGAAGTAACATTTCATCTTGGATAAATCCTTGTATATATATATATATATATATATATATATATATATATAATAAAAAAACATTGACCTTATCATATTTAGGTTTGCCTTATTGATCCTACTAATGATATTTCATGGAAAGAATTAATGAAATCCAATAAACATATACAAACAGATGGTGTTCACATGAAAGATCAACTTAATCCTAGTTCATATACTCCAGGTAAATATTATTGTGAAATAAAGTAGTGTGGGCTTTTTATTTTTTCAAGTATAACAAAATGACAATAAAGCATTAATGCCATTT
Source organism: Schistosoma turkestanicum (assembly GCA_944470395.2). NCBI lineage: Eukaryota > Metazoa > Platyhelminthes > Trematoda > Strigeidida > Schistosomatidae > Schistosoma > Schistosoma turkestanicum. Next base: position 62,828,047 of record OX103979.1, read on the forward strand.
GACCAGTAAAATTAACGTTGACATGGAAGATACACAAGTTAATTCAATGAGTTTAAGGATTAAATGTATTATTTTTTTACACATATTTGAAATCATGAATCGATCAATGTTAGACCACCATTAGAAACCTGGAAGCACTGGACGGCCGTTTCGTCCTGGTATAGGACTCCTCAGTAGTGCGCATCCACGACTCCTACACCTCGCAGGATGCGAACCCGGGACCTTCGGTACTGTGCACGAACGCCCTAACCGTTAGACCACTGAGCCGGTATCTAACAGTCTCAATGTCTAACTTGATCAATTCACGGAGTTGCGCAACCTCATACACAGTCTTCGGTAGACACTGTCTACACCCGAACAGATTGAACTTCACTGGTCACGTCTTCTCAACTAGAACTCGGAGAAGATTCCTCACGAAGCTAGTCACTAGTGAGCACAGGTTATTTGCATTACGAGGTTGTGAAGATTGTAAAATGCAATAAATAAACTAATTTCTCATGTATGTATTATAGCAACATTTCATGTGTGCGTATATGTAAGGAATTGGTGATATGTACGACTCACTTGTCAAAAAAATGAACTATTCAGATCCGGGTAAACTATTACTATTATGAGCAATTTTATTGCTCATAATAGAGAACAGTTGACGTAAACGATTCGAGTAGCATATATATATATAGTGGGAATAAATCACAATTCAAAAAATTCTTCTAAGATGTTCAAACTCATTTAATGTTTCATTCATCCATGTTCTTGAAATTTAACGATAGTTTTGGTAGATGTAACTGCATTCCATCTTGTAAATCAAATAGTATATATATGTATATTCTAAGTTTTTTATCAACTTTTCCAATCTTCATATGTAAATTTAAAAAAAATAATAATAATATTTATGCTAATTATGTGTTTACTTCATCTAGAGCTTTTGTCAGAAGCTATTAAATTACTTAAAGGTGAATATGTTATTCGTGCAATTAAACAACAAAATATGGATCGTGCACTTATTTTCTGTCGTACTAAATTAGACTGTGATAATCTTGAACAGTATTTCATATCAATGGGCGGTGGTAAGCTAATTAAATATTTGCTTTCTTTTCTCTAGACAATATTAAACTACTGTGGTTTAACGACTCAAAAAAATAATGAGTACTTAAATGTTACTCAAATGTTACTACATCCCATCCCATATTGTACTGAACAATTTAAATTGCTTGCTATTAGTCAGCGTAAATCAATGAAGTAAATTAACCTTGTAGAAGCTCTCTACTCGAACACTACAGGTCGAGTGAGAGCTTATTGCGAACTGTCATCGGAATTCTACCTTTCAAGTGGTGTCCGTCAAGGATGTCCACTCTCTCCATTCTTGTTTATTTACGTCATAGATATAACATAATCTTTGTCTGACCTTTCAGGAGTGAATCTTCTACCAGGAGATTCACTGCTTGACTTAGAATATGCCGATGACATAGTTCTACTTGATGAACACGTTGACAAAATGCAGTGTCTCGTGACTACCCTAAGCATTAATGCAAGCATGTTCGGGATGTGATTATCTCTGTCGAAATGCAAAATGTAGCTTCAAGATTGGCTTGTATCAGCACCTGAACTAGTGATAGGGAGTGAAGCAGTTGAACGTATAGACCGCTTCGCTTATCTGGGGAGTCTCATCAGTGCTGATGGTCTATTGACTGACGAAATCTCAGCACGGATACAGAAGGCTCGGTTGGCTTTTGCCAACCTGTGTCACTTATGGCGTAGGCGCGATATCCGTTGCTGACTAAAGGACGAGTGTACTGTGCAATAGTTCGCTCCGTCCTACGTTATGGCTGTGAAATATGGTGTAGGATTTAATTTGTCCTACAGATGTAATTCTAAAACGTAAACGCAAATACCGCCGATGACAGAATCCCGAGTGAAACTATAGTTAACAGAAGACAATTCGGTTTTAAACTTTATCTGTTTCTAAACAAAAAGAAAACGATTAATTTCGTACAATAAACAAGGAAATTACAATTATCAAGCAGGATGAGCAAGCGTACCGGACAGTATAGCGTGTCTTTAGAAAATGAATAAAAAACATGAGTCACAGCAATATAAATAAAATGATAACATCCTTCAATCGATGGACCATTCACAACAAAGAAAGTTTATACATCAGTCAGACTAGATGACGTGGTGAGCGCTTAACGAATCTGATTGGTTAGTTATGGCATAACTACAATTAGTCATAAAATAACTAACACATGGCCAGTCAGAATAGAAAATATTCGTAGGTTGCTTGTTACTGTTCGTGTATCTGAAAGTCCTGATGCTGTCTTAGATGCATTGCTCGTGTTTTGTGGGACACCTAAGTAAGCAATGCTGCCATTAAGAAACGAGTAGTAGGTAAGGATTGCATATCAATAGATGAAGTATTGGAACTTCGTCAGTTGATATGGTTGGGACATGTGTTACGTATGCCCCGAATGACATGGCTCAAAATCGTTTTCAATGGCGCAAGTGCATTCATTCTTTGTCTTCTTTTAAATCCTAAACTTGTTAATTCCTCATCACTTTATCATTTTCTCTTTAAGTTTATTTCACTAGATTCTACTTCTTGAATAATATCTTCGAACCCTAAAATTTCCGATGACTTCTGACACTTCTACTACCTCTATTGTTATAGGATTTGAACCGACACATACGTCCCTATGCTAATGTGGTATGGCAACATGAACTGATGTACTACGTACGAAGTCCTATGTTTTTGTTGACTGACTGACTCCAATCAAAGGAATATGAATGTATAAATATTCTCTTCTCATGTATCTCTCCATAGTTTATTATTCTCTATTATTTTGAGGTATAATAGACCAGTCAGATGTCGGCTATCATGTCAGTGCTTATCATGTCTATTTCTAATTCTATTCAGAAGTGACGAATGTACTGTTGTATACCAATGTTGTGGTGTAGCGACTGAGAGAACAGACAATGGCGACCGTCTGTTGCAAGTATGCTCAGATAACCGCCTATTCTTAGCGAACACCAACTTTAGGCATAAGGAAAAGCATCTGTTGACCTGGCGACCTCCGAAGTCGTCTCAACGTTGGACTCAACTAGATCACATCGCCATCAGCCACCGATGGAGGGGTTCGATAGAAGACTGTCGCTCGTTCTGGAGCACATGTTTGGATTCAGATCATGCTCTAGTGCGAGCTCGTATCTGTTTAAGGCTTACTGGACGTAGGAAAGACACCGTAAGAAAGCCTCTTAGGGTTTTACTTAATGATAATCAAACCAAGAAAATATTTCAGGAGCAACTAGAAAGAGAGTTAAGCAACCATGCAAGCGATTCCCATCCAGAAGCAGGTTGGTATGATATCAAAAAGGCTGTGGAAACAGCAGTGATATCTGCTAGTAAGGTTGACCATAAGGCTAGAATGAAATCGTGGATCTCAGTAGCATCCACCGATCTGATGGATGCCCGAAAACTCATCCCACCTGGCTCTGAACATGATGAAGAACGAAGTCAACTTAGGCGCAGACTTATAAAAAGCCTACGTAACGATCGCGAACAGTGGTGGGTGGCGAAAGCAAAAGCGATGGAAAAGGCAGCGGCGATAGGCAACAGTAGACAACTTTTCCGACTTATCAAGGAAACTGGCATTAGGAATCCTAGTGTAAGTGAGACTATCTCGGAGAAGGATGGTCTTATTATCCATTCTCAATTCAGGAGACTGGATCGATGGGCAGAACACTTTAGGGATCAGTTCAACTGGCCTCGAGCCACTCTTCAGTTACCCACGATCTCCAGTCATCCTGAATGGCAAATCGACGTAAGTCCCCCTAGTCTTAATGAAGTTGAAAAAGCGTTAGTAAATCTGAAACGAGGACGAGCTGCAGGTCCTGATAGACTGACCCCTGAGATATTTAAGGATGGTGGTCCAGTTTTAGCAACTAGGCTGACTGAGATCTTAGGTAGGATCTGGGAACTGGACGTAATCCCATCCGACTGGTCTCAATCACTGATTGTCCCAATCTATAAGAAAGGACAGAAGTCTTCTTGTGACAATCACAGAGGAATAAGTCTAACTAACATAGTATCTAAAATATTGGCCTCAATAATACTTCGACGCTTACCGGAAGCTCGTGAAGAGCAAACTCGAGAAAACCAATCTGGTTTTCGACCTCGTCGTGGTTGCATAGACCACATCTTCACACTACGACAGGTCCTGGAACACAGACACACATTTAGGCGTCCTACAATAGTTGTTTTCCTGGACCTAAAAGCGGCATTTGACTCAGTGGATCGTGAGGTTCTGTGGCAGTGTCTGTCATTGAGAGGTGTACCAAAGAAGTACACTAACCTTATACAAGCACTCTACTCAAACACCACTGGTCGAGTGAGAGCTTATGGCGAACTGTCACCGGAATTCTCTACATCAAGTGGTGTCCGTCAGGGATGTCCACTCTCTCCATTCTTGTTTAATTTTATCATAGACATGCTCCTAGACATAACATTATCCTCGTCTGAATTTTCAGGAGTAGACCTTCTACCAGGTGACTTAGAATATGCCGATGACATAGTCCTACTTGGTGAAGATACTGACAAAATGCAGAGTCTTCTGACTACCCTAAGCAACAATGCAAGCATGTTCAGGATGCGGTTTTCCCCCTCGAAATGCAAAATGTTGCTTCAAGACTGGGTTGCATCGGCACCTGAACTAGTGATAGGGAGTGAAGTAGTCGAACGTATAGACCGCTTCACTTATCTTGGGAGTCTCATCAGTGCCGATGGCCTGGTGACTGACGAAATCTCGGCACGGATACAGAAGGCTCGATTGGCTTTTGCCAACCTGCGTCACTTATGGCGTAGGCGTGATATCCGTTCTCTAATCAAAGGACGAGTGTAATGTGCAGCAATTCGCTCCGTCCTCCTATATGGCTGTGAAACATGGCCAATGAGAGTAGAAGATATTCGTAGGTTACTGGTTTTCGATCATAGGTGTCTTCGAAGCATTGCTCGTATACCGTGGGACAACCGAGTGAGCAATGCTGTCGTTAGGAAACGAGTACTAGGTAAGGATGGGAGAACAATAGATGAAGTGGTGAAACTTCATCAGTTGAGGTGGTTGGGACATGTCTTGAGTATGCCCAACCACCGACTGCCCCGACGAACTTTGTTTTGTTGCGTAGGAGTAGGTTGGAAGAAAGTTAGGGACGGCCAAACCAAAACATGGCAGAAATCCATGAAGTCATTGACGAGTGGACTTAGCCATGTCGGTAATTGTCGACTACCTGGTTGGGGTCCGCGAGATGATAATAACCGATGGTTAGAGACTTTGAATGACATGACTCAAAATCGTTTGCAATGGCGCCGGTGCATTTATTCTTTGTGTTCTCTCAAATCCTAATCTTCTGGGTTCTTCAACCTCTCTAGTTTCGACTCTCTAAACTTTTCTCACTGAATCATACTTCTTGAATAATATCTTCTAATCCTAACCTCTCTGATTACTTCTAATTCCCTTACTACCCCTTCTACTATTGGATTTGAATTGACGATTACTTCTCTGTGCTGATGTGGTATGGCAACATGAACTGATGTACTTATGTACAAAGTTCTACGTTGCATCTGACTGACTGACTGACTGTATACCAACTGTTACGTTTTACATTTAGCATTGTACCGCATTTGCAATAATGCCAAATCATTTAATATTTTGAAATTCAACTGTCTTACATTATGCGAATTATTATTTTCAATAAACTGACTGGAACAGTTTATGCATCTTATATACTTACTTACTTTCGCCTGTTACCCCAAATGGAGCATAGGCCGCCCACCAGTTTTCTCCAACCAACTCTATCATGGGCTTCCCTCTCCACTTCTGTCCAATGTTTGTTCATTCCTCTCATATCTTTCTCTATTTCTCGGCGTAGTGTGTTCCTTGGCCTTCCTCTTTTCCTTTTGCCTTGAGGGTTCCATGTGAGGGCTTGTCTCGTGACGCAGTTGGGTGCTTTTCGTAGTGTATGTCCTATCCACTTCCACCGCTTCTTCCTGATTTCCTCCTCCATTGGAATCTGACTTGTTCTCTCCCACAGTTCGTTGTTGCTGATGGTGTCTGGCCAACGAATACGAAGTATTTTGCGTAGACAACTGTTAATAAATACTTGTATCTTCTGGATGATGGCTTTCGTAGTTCTCCATGTTTCCGCTCCATACAGTAGAACTGTCTTCACATTTGTATTGAAGATCCTGATTTTGGTTTTGTTTGAAAGTTGTTTGGAGTTCCAGATATTTTTCAACTGTAGAAATGCAGCCCTCGCTTTGCCAATCCGCGCCCTCACATCTGCGTCCGATCCACCTTTCTCGTCGATGATGCTGCCAAGATATGTGAAGGTGTTAACGTCCTCCAAGGTATCTCCATCAAGCGTGATTCGGTTGGTGCATGTTGTGTTGCATCGGAGAATTTTGCTTTTTCCTTTATGTATGTTGAGACCTACTGCTGCAGAGGCTGCTGCTACACTGGTCGTCTTCTCTTGCATTTGTTGTTGAGTGTGCGATAGAAGAGCCAGGTCATCTGCGAAGTCCAGATCGTCCAGCTGCGTCCTAACTGTCCAGTTGATACCGTGCTTCCCTCCAGATGTTGACGTCTTCATAATCCAGTCGATGACCAGGAGAAAGAGAAAGGGTGAGAGTAAGCAACCTTGCCTGACACCGGTCTTCACCTCAAAAGAGTCTGTCAGCTGACCTCCGTGTACGATTTCGTAGTTGAATCCATCATAAGAATTCCGTATGATGTTGACTATTTTCTCAGGCACACCGTAGTGTCGAAGAAGCCTCCACAGTGTTTTCCTATCCACGCTGTCAAATGCTTTCTCGTAGTCGATGAAGTTGATGTAGAGTGGTGAGTTCCATTCAATTGATTGTTCCACAATGATCCGTAATGTAGCGATTTGGTCAGTACATGATCGATCCTTACGAAATCCAGCCTGTTGATCTCGAAGTTGGGCGTCTACGAAGTCCTTCATTCTGTTTAACAATACTCTGTTGAAGACTTTGCCTGGTATTGAAAGAAGAGTGATGCCTCTGTAGTTTTCACACTTGCTGAGATCGCCTTTCTTTGGTATTTTGATGAGGTATCCTTCTTTCCAATCTGATGGTACTTGTTTCTCATCCCAAATCTTCTTGAAGAGAATGTGAAATATTTTCGCAGTTGCTTCTACATCTGCTTTCATTGCCTCTGCTGGAATGTTGTCTGGTGCTGCTGTTTTGCCGCTCTTGATTTGTCTGATGGCCATACTGATCTCCTCAATCGTGGGTGCGCCAATATTAATTGGGAGGTCCGTGGATGCTGGTTCGATGTTGGGTGGGTTCAGTGGAGCTGGTCGATTCAATAGTTCCTTAAAGTGCTCTACCCACCTATTTCGCTGTTCGTCAGTGTTGCTGATTACTTTGTCTTCCTTGCTTTTCACTGGTCGTTCTGGTTTACGATAGTTTCCGGCGAGCTTCTTTGTAGTTTCGTACAATTGTCTCAAGTTTCCGTCTCTTGCAGCCTTTTCCGCCGTCATTGCTAGATCTTCCACATATTTTCGTTTGTCAGCTCTGATGCTCTTCTTCACTTGCCTATTTGCTTCTGTATTCCCGGCTTGCGCCTTAACTTTCTCTGCTCTTGTTCGGCTGACATTCACTGCTGCCTTCTTGTTCCTCCTTTCTTCAATTTTTGCAAGAGTACCAACAGAGATCCATTCCTTGTGATGGTGCTTCTTGCGACCAAGGACATCCTGACATGTTGAAGTGATTGCCTCCTTAATCCCTTTCCAATTGTACTCCAATGTTGCTTCCTCTTCATTGAGTAGATCCTCAAAGGCCTGGAACCTATTGGTGAGGGCTATCTTGAATTCGTTGAGTTTTACGGTATCCCGAAGAAAGGCCGTATTAAACTTCTGTGATGTTGCCTGCCCCGTTGTCCAGTGCTTCTTTAGCTTCGATCTCATTTTGGCGATCAGCAAGTGGTGATCTGAAGCTATATCAGCTCCTCTCTTGGTTCTCACATCCTCCATGGTCCTTCTGAACTTTTTGTTGATACAGATATGGTCAATTTGGTTTTGAGTAGTGTGATCCGGTGAAATCCATGTGGCTTTGTGAATGCGTTTGTGCGGGAATATTGTGCCACCGATGACCAGTTTGTTGAAGGCACATAGGTTTGCAAATCTCTCACCGTTTTCGTTCCTTTCTCCCAGTCCATGTCGTCCCATGATGTCTTCATATCCAGTGTTGTCCATTCCAACCTTGGCATTCAGGTCTCCCATAAGAATCGTCAAATCCTTTGGTGAACATTTATCGACGATTGACTGCAGCCTTTCGTAGAATTGATCTTTAACGTCGTCATTGTAGTCATTGGTAGGTGCATAACATTGGATGACGTTCATTGTAATGTCCTCTTTCTTTGTTTTGAAGGATGCTTTAATGATTCTGAGTACATGAGATTCCCATCCTATCAGTGCCTTTTGTGCATGTTTGGACAGCATCAGTGCAACTCCCTGTGTATGTGAAGCAGTTTCCTCTTCATTAACAGAGTATAACAGCAGTTCCCCTGAAGGTAGTGTCAGTTGTCCTACCTGTGTTTAATGCGTTCCACTGATGCCGAGCACCTCGAGGCTGTATCTTTTCATTTCTGCCGCAACTTGAAATAGTCTTCCAGTCTCCCACAATGTACGAACGTTCCATGTACCTAAAAGAATGGTTGCTCTGGTTGTCAGAAGAGGCATCGGCCCCGTGACTTCCGAGGGCACTCGGCTTTCATCACGAGACGTCATAATTCTTCTTCCAACTCCCAGGGCAGAGTTAAAATGGTTTGGATTATTTTTTCTGGTTAGCGTTTTTTTGGCAAGTTAGATTTCGACGGAATGGGGTCGCCAACCCCATGTCCAACCCTCCTCCTTTATCCGGGCTTGGGACCGGCAGTATCTTATATAATGAATTTATTTTATTGTTTAACCTTCATATTAAATAACTGATCACTATCTGTTGATAATGTTTATACATCTAGGACCTAATCGTCGTGATTCACCATTTAGCTGCGTTTGTCTTCATAGTGATCGAAGTCCTCCGGAACGTAAAGCAAATTTGCAAAAGTTCAAGGTATTTGCCATTATTTATTTATTTTAACTTGTAAACGAATGGTAATTGATTCAATTTGTTTACCAGATAGATAATCCACTGTATATCTTAATAAATGATTTTTCCTTTTCCTATTTTCCAGAATGGTGAAGTTCATTTTCTCATATGTACAGATGTTGCTGCTCGTGGTATCGATATTACTGGTCTTCCATATGGTAAGAAAGTGAATAAATCATATCTATTTTCAAAATTGTCATTTTTTTGGATGAATAATAGTTTGATTAATGATATAATTTGACAAAGCTCTCACATATATCTATTGTTTTGTAACACATTACTTTGTTTTAAGTTGATGACTGAATTGAGTTATTCATTTCGATCGTGAATTGATGGTTATGGGGCCATACATTCGCACTATTGACGAGTACCATACTGGGACAAAAAACTTGCTGAGTCTTTAATGATTGTCTAACTAAGGCTAATTTATGGTGTAAAGTATGTAACTGTGTTAACCAATTAGTCGTCACTGATCTACAGCATCATCGAAACAGCATTTGTTTTCCTATCTGTCTTTTATCGTTAAACTAGTTGATTTTTGAGAGAAATAGTAAATATATTCTTAGTATTTCAACTTCCAAAGCAATTATATCCCCTGTCAATGAAATTTTTATTTGTTCTGTTTACAACTTAGTAGTTTGGTATTTGTAAACTTTCATTTCCTTTATAGAATAGTTATTAGGCATTCTTTTTTTTGTTGCTTTTATCTTGTGTTGATTGTTGCTATAAATTTTATTTTTTCTTACCGCTTTATTTTATTCTTATTTTTATAGTAATCAATGTGACATTACCAGATGAGAAACAAAATTACGTTCATAGAATCGGTCGTGTAGGTCGTGCTGAAAGGTGAGAGAAGGAAGGGTTTCTTTCCTAGAAATATTATCACTAAGAATCATAAATATGTTCTGAAAAAAGACTCATTTCGTGTAGAATTTGGTTTAATTTAACATAACTTTCGTTTCAGTGAATTTTTAACGAATGTGATGATTGGACTGAATAATTCTCATTTTCTAATTTGAATTGGTGTTAACGAGAAGACAGTTTTGTGCTTTACGTTACATGTTTTTTTACTACTGATATCGTCAACTAAAGTTGTTTACAAAATCAACCCTTTTCTAGAGGAGAATATACGTCACTAGTGTAATGTAGAAGAGATGTACAGATTGATGGTGTACTATTTTTGGTAGTCACACATTTTTTGCATGTCAAAGTATGGATATACTGATCGTACAAAAATAAACGGGGTGAATTGTGATCTTTAAAATTAATATTTGAAGGTTAAGCGTTTAAACTGCAACAGTCTACGACAAAAGTTGCTAGTTTTTAAACTATCCACTTAGCATTATTTCTTGGCATATTTCCTGATAAGTAACCTAACTATCGAGTCGGTTATGTAAGATATACTAAAAAATTCCCATAGTATATATATATATATATATATATATATATATATATATATATATATATATATATATATATATATATATATATATATATATATATAGGTTGGTCTTAACAGTTGGTCAATGTTAAGCACTCATTCCATAGGTGTTTAGCAGAAAGTCAACATAGTTCTGTCAACTAGTAAATACTACCCAAAGTATTCTATACGGAACGTGTTCTATGTGGTATGATAATTTATACAGTTTATTTGTGTATCATGTGGAATGCATTCCGATAGTGTTTGAACATACTATGTCAAATAATTTGTTTAAAGAAAACACTTCTTACTTATATGTTGATCAACTATGTGCATCATGGTTCCCCATCTGGCTGACCTATACAGTCGATTTCTCATAATTTACAATTTAAGTATTAACTTTTTATGCAACCAAGTATTCATACACAGTGGAGCAATGTCAAGAGATGCGGTCCCATGTTAGCTGACAACCAATAATTGGCTTATACCGTATGAACTCCATCAGGTTCATGAAGCCCATGTGCACCATTGGTTTGGATTCTGGGTGGTTTTCCAACCCCCCCCCTAGGTACGTCCTCCGTTTCCACCAACTCGGTTAAAGCGCCGGACACTTTTCATCCTCTCAGTTGCCTAAAGAACTCCTCCACCACGAGAAAACAGTGAGTAAGACTGCTCTGACAGTAACTATGTACACGTAAACAACATATAAGAACATTTTGAAAACCATAGTAAAACCCTTTCCACTCTCAATTGTGTCAGTGCGCATTTGGCGGCTTGTTTCGTGTTATCTTCTTTGCAAATGAAACTTGTTCATCATCGCCACCAGATTTCAAATATTGTTTACTAGTGATTGTTTGTCAGTTCAGAAATTTCCGTCAAAACGTTTAGTCTAAGGAGAAAACTGGTGATCATCATCATCATCATCATCTTCGATTTGCTCTTTCACTAAACTTTTATTATTTTATAGAATGGGTCTTGCAATTAGTTTGGTATCAACTGTTAAAGAAAAAGTAAGCAGATTGATTTTCTTTTTCTATTCGTTTTACTTAATATTTTTATGTTCGACTGTAGTAGTAAAGAATTTTTCTACACAAAAAAAAAATATATACACTATTTGATATAAACTCCACTTCCAATAAGAAACTTATATTGAAACATATTTCATTGGTATCAATCATCTTCATTTGTAACGATAACTCAAACATCACATGGTATTTCTGCTTGCATCCTATAATGTTTTTAACATCATGACGAATTTTTGGATTTTCATAAGAGTGCATGTTAAAACACTCGTTGTCGTGGTCGTGTGTACTTAACCACCGTTGTCTTCGAAAGATTTCTGATATTTAGTGTCAATACTGTGTTAGTAATGCAAAGATTCGACGACATGTTTTTGAGCACAAGTATGATAATTCGATTTGTATGACAATCTTGAGATACTGACTTCAATGGCTTGGATGAATACTGTCTCAATGAATTCCATGTCGGGCATTATTTGTCAAGGCTGAGTCTGGTTGGAAAATGCAGAGACCTGGTCAGTGTATAGCTTGATCTCGCGGTATGAAAGGGGTACAGGGATGGCATTTATTGCTTCCTTACAACTCCTTGGTTGGGTTCCTAAAGATGATTCAACTCCAGTGGTTTGAGGCGTTATCAGACATGGCCCAGAATAGAAGCTAGTGGCGGTCTTGCTGTAACTTTCTTTGATTTTCTTTACATAATCAAGAGGAGGACCTTTCACCAAAAAGGGTTCGTTCTGATTATATTTTCCCTAACTGAACTATTTCTTTTACAATGATTGCAGTTATTTTACTCCCATACACTACTTTCTATCCATTTCTTTTGTTATTCTCACACTGTTCTTTCTCTATCTTTTCACAACCTCATTTTTAATGCGTGGAGCATACATATTCTGGTGCATACTTGTACTAATAATTGTCTTTTACATAAATAATCAATCAAATTAATTAGACATTTACGTACACATTATCACTTTGTCAAAACAGACCTTACCGTCCGGGTTTCTGTTTAACCTTTTGTCCATAAGCCGATTAACTAATGATCATGCTCAAGTACTAATTATAGACAGTTCAATAAAATAAACAATGAATCTTATGCAAAGAATTACCTTTTACTTACTGCATGAGTACATGTGATATGTTTATTCTGTCACAGTAATTATATTTCTCATATATTACCAATGAATAAATGTCTACAATTGATTGTTGGTCTACATCCCGATTTTCCCACCAAGTCATCGACTAATTATATTCACCCACTTTTAGTTTAATGTATTTATTATGGGGGACATTGTCAATGGTCAGTGTTATCATTGTTTCCGACTAGACTAATTTGTCTATCTATTTAGAAAATATACCATTTCAACATGAAAAGTAATGTAATTTAATTTCTTGATGAATCAATCTTTTAACAAAAAGGTATGGTATCATTCCAATTGTTCTACACGTGGTCGAGGCTGTTACAATACTCGTTTGTTAGATCAAGGCGGTTGTTGTACTTGGTATAATGAGCCTAATTTATTAAGCGAAATTGAAGAACACTTAGGTGTAACTATTGATACAGTGGATAAAAATTTAACTATACCTGTGGATGCATTTGATGGCAAAGTTGTATATGGTCAAAAATTAAAACAAAGTAAGTGTGGTCTTTTAAAAAATTTTTTTATAAGATTTATGTTTCTAATTAAAATTATTCATATTTTAAACTATTGCAACCTGTTTGATGAGTTGATAATCCATCCTAGTCATTGTTTTCAATATACACTGATTGAATACATTGAATGACTAGAGCTAATAATAAACCTGAGGAAATAAACGTACTATTCATATTACAGTGATATGTTTGCTAATCATTAGAACTAGTCGACGGAACAATCTGCTGTTAAATGCATGGAATAGATAAACTGGTTTACAAAGATTTTTGTTATTAAAACACCTGATTATTGACTCTATTTATCAGTTACAAATATACCAAGTACATTCTCCTTCTCAGGCCTCAAACTAACCTTCTGTAGAATAGATATTTATATTTCACTGTGTAGTAGTGATCAATTCCATCTTTGTGTAATCCTTTAGTGTTGATCGACAGCAGTCGATCAGATTGCAATGTGGCCACTAGTGAAAATCACTACAAATACGAATTAACACGAAACCTATGTCCACGGAGTTCTGTCAACTCTCTGACATTGCAATACAACTCATTCAAATATCGAGCCACTCAGATCAGTGACCACATCTCAGATGGATCGATAGAGTTCAATCACTACTAAAGAACTAGACAAAGATAACCTTAGTCGCTCATCACTCATTGATCAATCAATTGTACACAGATATTTTATCAAACATTATTGACGTACTTTTAAAAAAATTACGTCCGTAAAGTATTATTCTCCATACAACGAAACATAAAGTTATTTCATTTATGTACGTTTCTATTCTTTGCTTAAATACAACAATAAACGTTCTGATAGAATGGTGAGAAGATGTAATTGATCCGAAAAATGTGATGTATTCGCGCCATACATTTCGAACAGTCTGGTCACACATATACCTGTCAAGGTATTTTATATGATTAATAAAAGGTAAATTAAATAAAAGTTCAAATAGACATAAGGTGATTATAATTGTAAATGAAGGAGAGAGAAGATTAACGTAATATAGAAAAGAATTAGAAAGGGTAGGAAAATTGTCACATTACTCTAGGCCGTACAATGGCTTATAGATTAGCAGGGTAAATTTAAGGTTATAACAAATTGTTTCTGTACACATAAGGGGGGTTTCAATTTACGAATAGCGGAGGCTTCCATAAACCTCAAAATCCGTCCTTCAACGTTTGTATACAGTGTTTTGAAAGCCGTCTTGATGTCAATCTTATGCCCTGTCTTATTCACGTGTTTTGCGATTGATGAACATGGTTTTCTGTTTCCCACTTTTATCGGTTCATCTGAAGTTAACTGATTTTGAAGCCATTTAGGAATATGTTCCTATAACCAGATTGTTCGAAATGTATAGGGGCGCAAATAGATCACATTTTTCAGATCAATTACGTCTTCTCATTGTTCTATCAAGATTTACAATAGGGACAAATTGTTTTAAATAACCGTTCTGCCTTACTGTCAACATTGATCCATAATAACTTTTTTTGTAAAATTTTCTTCAAATAACCGACTTTCAAAATGTACGTCTGTTTTTCTTTCTATCTCATCTAGTGACGCCAAAATATAAAAGTCATGTAGATATTTTAGCTTCGTCTGTTAAAGAATTGGATAATCTTGAAAAGAGATCACAACAAGACTTTTTACGTTTACGATTCGATGGTGAATTAGCGATATAACATGAGTAGTGGTGCTGGTGATGGTGATGATGGTCATAGCTAACTTTGTCTATTTCTTCTTTCAAATTAACAATATTGATTATTGATAATGATGATGATTATTACTATTCACTTGTAAATTTACGAATCAATCAATAAATCGAAATTGTGTGTGTGTGTGTTGATATTATCATTATCATTGCTAGTTATAATGAATATAATCATTTCAATCAATAATTGCACTGCCAATCTGTTTTTTTTTCTTTCGTATTGATTACGCTTAGTCGATTATTTGAAATATAAATTTTTGAATGTTAAAGTGTTTTGTGAGTAATTCAAGGGAATAGTTGTTTTCTTAAATTGATTGCTTGCATATTTTAGACAATTTTTTAACATATGCGAAAGTTTTGCATTAAAGAATATCATCATTTTATCGTTCTTCAACTAAAATAGTCTTTGATCATTTTTAACCAGTAAAAATTAACTGTAGTGGTTTCGCTTGCAATTTTTGTTTTAGATTTCTGTTTCGTTAGCTAGATTTTCACTCAAAAAGTAACATTGTGGTTCGTCTATGACATGTATCTGATCAATATGATAGGTTTACTTTTAAATGTTCCATTCGCCTGTTCTGTTTTTAGAAAAAATATTTGTTATTATTTTGAATTGATATGTGGAAATTAACCGTTAGAACTTCGATACGAAAGAACATATATATAACGGTCAATTCCAACTTCCTCAGAATCATGTGAGCACATGTTGCAAAATAACTTCCATTTATTATAAATATCATATCGACTTACAAATAAACATTAAACGTGTTTTCTGTAAACAGAGCATCCGATTGTCAACCTGTTTATTAAATAAAAAAAAGCAATTTTCAAAAAGACGCCCTAAATTTTTTGTTCTTAATTCAACTAAATGAAGCCTAATTAAATCAGTTTGTTCTTCATCAGTCATCCTTTGAGTAGACAAGTTTTTCGTAACCGATAAATAACGTAACTGTTATTTATTAGTGTAAGTCATCTGAATTAAGAAATAAATAGTTGGTTGTCAGCTTGCGGTAGGATAATGCGTTTACAGTTTTATACACTGAAATCACCGAATAAATAATTCGTTGGTTAAAATATTTTTTGATAAGTCGTCTCTAAACATCAACGAGTGATTTGCTAAGATTAAAAAGTAACAAAATAAAAAGTTGAGCATACATTTACTAATCTAAAGATATTTCGAATTTTTGTCTATAACGAGTGTTTCAACATTATTTCTCTAGTCACAAGTGACATTTTGCAAACATACTTTTTGGTATGATATAAATCTACTGAATTCGAAATGTCTAACAGTCTTGAAAGAATCCTAGCAGACAAATCTGGAAATACAGAATCACGTACCATGGTTTTGATTGGACACTTACCCATAATGCTACTAAACTTAGTATGATTCCAGAAATTTCCGAAATTCAGGGTCATGTGTAACTCTATTAATATCCTTATTTTCCCCGTACATAAAATTACATCCGAATTGAGTATCCATTTTCTTGTGCATTCAAGCTGCCATGTAGATTTAGCATGAAGGTTATTAAAACTGCATAGGAAATCAGATCAAGCATTCGTTCGGTAGATGTATATTATCTTATATATTTCATGTTGTGAGGACATCCGAGACTCTGAGAATTCCCATCACATTAAAACACACATGGTGAATGAGTAATATTCGTTTCGATAATATTTCATTCAGCTAGATATACATATATATAACAGTATATCTGAGTTTCACACATTTGAAGAATTGTAGAAATGGACTATTGGATGATATAAATCAACGGTCTCTAAATAGTAATGTGCATGCAGCCAGACCAGACAGAGAGAGAGGTACAACGCAGAACTTCTTACGTAAGTACATCAGTTCAGGTTGCCATACCACATCAGCACACAGAGACGCAACTGTCAGTTCAAATCCAAGAGTGATAGCAATAATAGAAGTATTAGACAGTAGTGGAGAATATTTGGGAGCGAAAATATGATTCGAGAAGTATAATTCAGTGAGATAAATTTAGAAGGAGAAAGGGTAGAGTTTATAAGGAATTCAGAAGGTTAGAATTAAAAAGTACACAAAGAGTGGATGCACCTGCGCCATTTCAAACGATTCTCAGCCATGTCTTTCAAGGTCTCTAACCATTGGTGACTTTCGTCTCGCTGACCCCAACCTGGTAGCCTATATCTACCAACATGACTCAGTCCACTTGTCAGTGACTTCATGGATTTTTGCCATGTTTTGGTTTGGCCACCCCTAGCTTTCTTCCAACCTATGCCCACATCGTAAAGCACAGCTCGACGAGGCAGTCGGTGGTTAGGTATACGTAACACATGTCCCAACTACGTCAACTGATGAAGTTTCAATACTTCATCTATTGATCAGCCATCCTTATCTAGCGCCCGTTTCCTAACTTCAGCATTGCTTACTCGGTTGTCCCAGGATAAACGAGCAATGCTTCAAAGACATCTATGATCGAAAACAAGCAAACTACTGCTCAGTACACTCGTCCTTTGGCATATTCTTATTCAACGAGCAAGTTTCCTGGTAGCAGGTCTGCTCCTGAAAATTTAGACGAATATAATGTTTTATCCAGAAACGTACCTATGACATGCTTACTTACCACATATAATGTAAATAATGTAATGATTAGGGAAAATCCTAACAAGTATTCAAAGTCATTTTTTGTTCCGTTTATTGAGATGCAAGATGTCATTGATATTTTACGAATTCTAAACGGCCACTATTGATTATGTTTTTTATTAGGTTTCAAATTAGTTAACTAGAGTCAGTCGAGCGTTCTACCGTGCCATTATATTTACATGAAAGATGAAAGAATTCATTACTTTTTGTAGACATTCAATTAGTAGTTGGTCAAGATATTTTATAGAGAAGTTGCCTCACTAATTTTTAAGTTTGTAAAGTAGCAAGAAGAAGTTGAGCATACTTTTACAACTGTTCAAGTATTTTGCATTGTTATGTGAAATTAGCGTTTTAACATTATTTCGCGTCTGCGAGATGACAGTTATCAATGGCTAGAGATCTTGAATGACATGAGTCAAAACCACTCGCAATGGCGCAGATGCATTCGTTCTTTGTGTTCTCCCACATCCTGTTATTCTCAATTCCTCATGATCGTTTCTTTATTTTTTACTAATCGATTTCTTCAGGGGTATACATTTTGAACTATATATTCAATCTGCAATCTTGATGATTATTTCTAATAAGTACACTACCTTTATTACTAAGGGATTTGAAGTGACAATTGCGTCTCAGTGCTAATATGGTATGGCAACTTGAACTGATCTATGTACGTACGGTGCTCTGCATTGTAGCTGATTGACTGATCGACATCTTTTATCTAGTCACAAATGACATTTTGAAAAAATACCCTTGGTACGATATGAATCTAATGAATTAGAAATGTCTAAGTGTTGAAGATAATCCTAGCAGAAACATCTGAAAAATTCAGAATCACGCTCCATGGTTTTGATTGGACACTTACCCATAAGGCTGCTATATTCAGTATGATTCCAGAAACTTCCAAAGTCCAGGTTCATGTGTAACTCTATAAATATCCTCATTTTCCCAGTACATGAACATACTTCCGAATGAAGTATCCGTTTTAGAACTTCGTTCGTTTTCTTGTGCATTCAAGCTGCCGTGTAGATTTAGCATGAAGGTTATTGAAACTGCATAGGAAATCAGATCAAGCATTCGTTCGGTAGATGTATATTATCTTATATATTTCATGTTGTGAGGACATCCGAGACTCTGAGAATTCCCATCACATTAAAACACACATGGTGAATGAGTAATATTCGTTTCGATAATATTTCATTCAGCTAGATATACATATATATAACAGTATATCTGAGTTTCACACATTTGAAGAATTGTAGAAATGGACTATTGGATGATATAAATCAACGGTCTCTAAATAGTAATGTGCATGCAGCCAGACCAGACAGAGAGAGAGGTACAACGCAGAACTTCTTACGTAAGTACATCAGTTCAGGTTGCCATACCACATCAGCACACAGAGACGCAACTGTCAGTTCAAATCCAAGAGTGATAGCAATAATAGAAGTATTAGACAGTAGTGGAGAATATTTGGGAGCGAAAATATGATTCGAGAAGTATAATTCAGTGAGATAAATTTAGAAGGAGAAAGGGTAGAGTTTATAAGGAATTCAGAAGGTTAGAATTAAAAAGTACACAAAGAGTGGATGCACCTGCGCCATTTCAAACGATTCTCAGCCATGTCTTTCAAGGTCTCTAACCATTGGTGACTTTCGTCTCGCTGACCCCAACCTGGTAGCCTATATCTACCAACATGACTCAGTCCACTTGTCAGTGACTTCATGGATTTTTGCCATGTTTTGGTTTGGCCACCCCTAGCTTTCTTACAATCTACTCCTACACTGCAAAACAGCTCTTCGAGGCAGTTGGTGGTTAGCCATACGTAACACATGTCCCAACCACCTCAACTGATGAGGTTTCACTACACCATCTATTGATTTGCCATCCTTACCTAGAACTCGTTTCCTAACTTCAGCATTGCTTATACGTTTGTCCCACGATACACAAGCAATGCTTCGGAGACATCGAAAACTAGTAATCTACGGAAGTCCTCTACTTTTAACGGCCAAGTCTCGCATCCGTACAGTAGGACGGAGCGGACTGCTGCACAGCACACTCGTCGTTTGGTTAGCAAACGGACATCTCGCCTACGCCATAAGTGACGCAGGTTGGCAAAAGCCAATCGAGTCTTCTGTATCCGAGCTAAAGGATTCTGTATGCGCGTTTCCGAGACGCAGCATACATCGATTGAGCGAGATACTAATGTTATAGCTAACGAAGCCTGTCGCCCTATTTGACATAACGTACGTACATTAAATGCTCCAACATGTAGTCTAGAGCGGGGTTTCAAGAGGCCAGAAATGACGTTTCGTGAACTTGCATTGTTTGCATCAGTTGTGCAGTGTGATAATAGAATGTGAAAAGAGTTAGTCGTGGAGATAAGAGAGGTACTAGGGGGTGTAGGAAGGATTTGATTTTGACCAATTTGGTCTCGTGTGCTGTTACGGGTATGAGGGCGGTTGTCACTTCCCGGCTGCCTACACCGTGGAAGGTTGTTTCTTGAGGAACCTGAAAAGGAAGATAGATTAGTGTTGGACTTGGAGACCTGGGAGCGTGACCGCAGAGTCGAAAGGACAACTGCTTGAGGCCGGTCACGCACGGCCTTTTTATGAAAGGTATTTGAGGATTAGCTCCGTTCTTAAAGGCCCTTAGTGGGCACCCTTACCGCCGGAGACGGAAATCCGTGAGGTGTGACATTTTTTGTGGTGAACCTTTTCTAACTTTCCTTCCTTGT
The DNA here is from genome assembly GCA_944470395.2 of Schistosoma turkestanicum. Lineage (NCBI taxonomy): Eukaryota > Metazoa > Platyhelminthes > Trematoda > Strigeidida > Schistosomatidae > Schistosoma > Schistosoma turkestanicum. Next base: position 62,848,366 of record OX103979.1, read on the forward strand.
GAGGAGGCAGCATCGCTGCAGATGCTGGTTGTCCGAATGAAACACCTTACTGCTGTCACACCCCTCTGCAGTCAGCAGTACGACTTCACCCTCAGACCTTGGGTAGCTGCTTTTAGTCTGATCGTTCTCCAATCAACCTGCCTGGCATGGTAGAAACTTCAGGAACATATGTTCCAGCCAGTATAGCTCGGTTGGGTCAATACGATAGTCAAGCTCGACCACCACGTCAAGGTAGCAGCTACAGTCGGGACAGCCAGATCTCACTGTCCTATATTTGATTCCGTGTCTAGTTGATGTAGATAAATGAGAAAAAAAATATCAAACATACAACAAAACATTTATTAAGTGTTTGTCATCTTCAACTTTTTCAATAATTCTCCAATGTACGTGGTTACTCTGTGATGAAAAATGAACTTGATCAAATATAGTACTAACACATTTTAACAGATAAATTAGTGCATGATGAAGATTGCGTGTGAGCAGAAAATTCACTTGCTCTTCACAGACTAAATAATAAGATGAATAGATTTTGTGTCATAATTGATCAGTGGAAATTACCAATTATACCTTGTAGGCATCATGCATTGTAGTTTATATTTAATGGACAATATCAAATTACCAGTGGGATTTTCGTACACATCATTTATGCCTTAATATAAAGTTAAATATGATATGAAGTATTGATTGTTTGTAATAATTGGAAACTATTTAAATTTTTATTGCTGTATTCGTTTTCTGCTTCGTCATTTGCATTGCTTGCATCCAGTGTTGTAGATTGTTAAAACTTTTCCATGACTTAAGCATACAACTAGTATAACATGATCAAATATAGAAGATTGTTCCTAACAGAAATTCACGAAATCTAAAAAAATGACTTCAACTAGAAGATCACTGCGGGGCGCATGGTGTGTATTCTAGGCAAAACTTGTAATAAAGGAAGTTCAACCATATCGTGATTAAGTCAAGTAATATCACTAATATCGTAAGATGATGGTAACTCATCATCACAAATTGACTGAAGTTGAAAATTCAGAATTGTGAACTGGAATTCCTTGATTTGATGATATTGTGTTTGTTACGATGTTGTAAGGTTATGACTTTTTATTCCTAATGAAAACACGGGTACACAATGATGAGAGATTCGAAATACAACATAGACAATACAGTTCAAGGTTTTCTGGTTCTCAAAATTTCTCTGAGTGGAATAAGTCCAGGATGAATACTAACTTTAGACTTGATAATAATATGTCTGAATCACTGATATGCCTACTTGACACTGATTTCCTAACCTCATTCTGGTGCACCAGAAGCATCGGATGGTAGAACGATGTGAACCAAGAAGAGATATTTTCACTTCACAGTTCATCTGTGTATAGAAAACAAGCGAACCTATAAGACTATTGATAATCGCTGACCGGAGGAAACTTCTAGAAATATGTTAACTTTGATGAAATTGTATGCAATAATCCGACTACAATATGATACATGTTTAGTTAATTTTCTGAGTTTTCGTGGAGTTCGCATGTTGAATTAAATGTGTGCAGTCCTTTCTTGAAAACTTTATGGAAGGACTGTTGCTGGATCCCAACAATTACTTAACTTGTAAACAAAATTCGTGTTATTTGTATTAGTTTGTATTCTCAGGCTGTTGATGTTGAAAAGAAGAGATTATCTGTCTTAGTTAGGAAACTGGTAACTGACCCACAGTATCCACGTCATCTCTTCATCGTTGACGAATTCTGACATGAACCGATCAACTACATTTCTAAACATTACCAATGGCAAGATACAAATACTTCCAAATAAAATTGATACCCGTTACACAAGCTAGTGACTATTTGACATTGATGAATAACGACGCTTCAAGCCTTCAAAGGGAAATCTACCACGTTCAATTTTCAATGTGAACATCAACAGTGAGATGCAGACTCTCAGCTGTTGTATATTGAATGTGGTGAAACGCACAACTTGGATTACATTACTAGTCACTATACAACTTTGCTAAACAAAGAATTCATCTTTACAGTAGCAGGAAACAATACTGATGATCAAGTGAATTCGATAAATAAGTCTAATCGGTACTAACACTCATCTAACTGTTCAAATAATCAATTCATATTTTTGTTTAGTAATATTGTTCTTTTGGATTCATTAAATCACGTGTTATTTTAATTGTTGGGAAGAAAAAAGTAAACGAAATCATCCTCTTTGAATAAATTAGGGAGTTGACTAAAGAACAAATGATTTCGTTGCAAAAGAATACTCTACATGTGGGAAAAATTAAGATTTCTATGAATTCAACTATTTTGCATGCAAGGTAGAGTGAGAGAGAGAGAGAGTTAAGCGAAGGAAGTTTTAGTGTTGACAATTTGTTTAAAATAAATTGTATTGATAGTTAGTTTTGTTTACTGAAATGGTGGGATGGTGTTGAATAATAATAGAGATGCCTAACGTGGTATCTTGTCATAATAATTATCAAACAGTAAAATCAAGCATTTCAATAAACAACTAACTTCACGATTGATTGTACAATGATGATTGACCAGAGCTGATTTTATGGAAATTGATGAAATTAATGGGTTGTATTCATCACACATTGATCTCAGATGGGACGCCATTGAAAAATAGGCAGCATTGGACTATCACAGTCAGTTCACTGGTGACTTCACTTAAGATGTCCCTAGAGTTCTAGTGTAGATTTGATGCTGGTGAAGTTCACGCATGTGTGAAATGAAAGAGTTGTTACCGATGAGATGGAATAATCACTGAACTATATTTCAAATTGAATGAAGTTGAAAGTGTTCTACTCAAAGCCAACCCACTAGTTGTAATGGTTGAGCATTGTATGTGTGATCTGAGCCTGATCCCTGGAGAGGTTATGTGTGCGCACTGTTGAGAAGTTTTTAATTAGTTGTTCAGTACACCCTAATCATTGATACCAGTTCTTCTGTTATTTTCTATGCTAAAAATCGTTTTCACTAAAACAACAAAATTATTCAGTGTCAGTTTGTTGGATGAGATTCAACAGTTTGTTTTACCAATAAATTTGTACTTTGTTGACCAAAACTTTTTCAACCTTTTGAGCAACATGCAGGAATTCAGTGGACTATTTAGGGTTGTCTAGTATGAAATTGCAAAATAATGTGAATTTCAGAGTAAACACAATTCACAATAATGAACAGTCATCTTCCAGTGATTCTGCATACTACTTACTAACGCCTGTGATCTCTCATGGATTATAGATGACATATTGGGAATCCCAATCTAACTCTGTCCTTTCCAGCAGTCACCAAGTGCCATAGACTGTTTCGATGTCTACCTTCACTTCCAGGATCAATGTGTTCTTTGATATTACTCGTTTATGTCTGCCTTAAGGACAACAAGTTACAGCTTGCTTTGTGATGCAGTTAGATTACTCACCCGAAGTGTGATATACCCACCCCCAATGTCATTTTTAATTTTCGCTTCAGTTGGAAGTTGGTTTATTTTGCCACAACTGGTTGTTGCTGATGGTTTCTAACTAACGGATCCAGAGTAGAGTATATTGAGTCGACTACTTTTCACAAATACCAATACATTTTTGATATACTGTATGGTAGTTCCCCAGGTTCTATCTGTCAACATCTCCCATAGTTTCTCCAAAGTGTGATTTAGTTGGTGCTCGATGTGTTATATTCAAGAAGTTTGCTGTTTCCGTTTTATATGTTGAGGTCTACTGCCACAGAATCTTCTGCTGCATCTGTTCTATCCCACCTACATTTGTTGCTGTGTATTGATTGAATGGATAGATTGGCTAGATTGTGTGTAAAGTCCAAATCGTCTAGTCTCTTCACAGGTTTGTGTCCAATGTATTCAATGGTTCTCTCAAGATATTAAGGTTTTCATAATCTATTCAACCATCAGAAGAGAGAAAGCGTGCGATTAAGCAACGTTATCTGATATTGGTCGTTACTTGGACTAAGTATTTGATTTGTTCAACACACATGGTTTGACAGTGTAGCCTGTCATAATAATTACGTATTACGTTAACCATCTCTTCAGGAACTTTGCAGTGCTGAACAATGTTTCACAATGTCCTCGTCTCTACTTTAATAAATTCTTTGTAAGCTCCAAAGAAGTTGATGTAAATCGATGATTTCCTTTCACTTGATTGTTCCGCAATGATTCGTAGTGTCGCGAATGAGTTCATAAACTAATTATCCGACTGCTGCTAGTACCTTGACATGTTGGTCAAGTTTGACTATCGTAATGACTCAACGAGGCCATATTGGCTGGAATCTTTGTTTTTCTACGTTTTAACATACCAGGTAGGTCTACTGGAAAATCATATGTGTAAAAGAAACAACTTGAGATTAGAGAGTGAAGTCGTACTCCTTGCATTGGAGAGATGTGATAGTTGTAATGTGTTTCCCTCACACAGCCAGCATCTGCAGTGATGTTGCCTTCTCACGAAGAAAGGGGAGGTTAGATTAGGACGACCCTAAAAACTTCACACCTAACTTTACTCCACAGATTTTCGTCTCAAGCGTTAAGGTCTTTTGAAGAGCCTAACTAGCACTTCCAAAACATCCCATAAATAGGCCGTGCATGATCGTCCTCATGCAGTAGTCTCTTGAGCTCTTCAGTTACGCTCCTAGCGTACTACGACCGACGCTAACTAAACTTCTCCAGGTTCCCCAAGTAATAGCCTTCGACGATATGGCCGTCCGTGAAGTATTATTCACCCTCGTACACATTAGAGCACACAAGATCAATTTGGTCACGATCAAATTCTTCCTACATCTCTTAATAACTCCCTCATCTCCAAGACTAACCCTTCCTGCATTCCTTTATCACCTTGCACCGCTAATGCTAACGATTTGAATACAAGAAATGTTTACCTTGTTCTCTCGAAACTCTGATTTAAATTACACCATTTAAGCCAAGTTTGTGTTTATACCTTATTAATATACACCGAATACCGTAAGTGAATCGTTTTACTTTCTCTCAACCTTTTAACATTCTTCATCTCAATGCGAATAATCCGTACAATTTGAACAGCACTAAAGACTAGATAGTATAACATTCTTCATGAGTTTACTAGTCTGTTGGCTTATAGTCGCGGACCCCAACCAAGTGGCCTACATCTGCCAGCATGACTCAGTCCACTTGTCAGTGACTTCGTCGATTTCTGCCAAGTTTTGGTTTGGCAGCCCCTAGCTTTCTTCCAACCTTCTCCTACACCACAAAACATCTCTCGTCGAGGCAGTCGGTGGTTGAGCAATCGTAACACATTTACCAACCACCTTAACTGATTCAGTTTCAATACTTCATCTATTGATTCGCCATCCTTACCGAGTACTCGTTTCCTAACGTATATGTATCGTTTTATTCACTTATCATGAGCATATATAATGAAGTTGTTGATATTTCCACTCCAAGTAAAATTTTCTATTCTACATAACTATTTTTTATCTTATAGCATATATTTATTTCCATTACAAAAATTTTTTATTCACTAAGTTCTGCTGTTCACAGAACTTACCCTATTTTTTTCATAAAAGCATTACTAGTTAGGTAAATAACTTAAATGAAGTGTAAATTTCAATAGATGATAGATATAACCTTAAAAATTTCATTTATTCCATCCTAGTAAAATGTTACATTTTTCAAACAGCTGACTAATAATAAATATCCTGTTGTTTTGTCTTTCAAAAAAAGAAAATCTCGTTTTTTTCTTAAACATCATCCTTTTATTATGTATTTATGTGTTTCTTGTGTATTCCTATCGATGCGCACTGTTTTTTTTTTTATACTTGCCAAATCGATCAATATTTCTCTAGTTGAATTTCAATAGGTTCTATGAAAGGAGGGTGAAAATCTTATCGTTACTTACTTAGTCTACCAACTGTTCTCTTATTGGTTATTCTTTTTAGTTTAAACATAAGTTCATTGTCGATTAGAATGCTTGATAATATAAAATGTGGCAAAGAATTAGTTTTTTTTTCTTCCAAATCCTCTTTCTTTCTTCTTCTTCTACAAAATGATTTATATGAACAAGCATTGATACACACAAGTACGCACGCACACACACACATACACATACACACACAAGTAGAAAAGAAATGACATTTCACCTCAACTTAATTAGTTCATATTTCGAACATTATTTTTACGCGTTCAACTTCTGTGGAATCAATATTGTTATGAATTTCTTCGATAAAAATGAGGATAAATTTACAATGGTCAATAGTATTTATTCTAGCTATTACTTATTAAACAGCATTTTATTAAGAGATGGATTCGCTCTTGAAGACTTAATCCAGGGTAACTGATTCAGCACTTACCAAATCAACTATCATCATAGACAAATTTGTCGGTGTCTTTAATTACACACTAGTGAATTCATTAAAAGTACGAATATTACATTAGGTCTTGGGAGTGGAGTCTGGATGACATTGAACAATCCACGAAATCTCCTTTATGATGTACCTGAATCACATCAGGATACAATCAAAACAAAGGTGAAAACAATGACAGGTTTAAGGTCCACAGCAACCAGTCAAGATCGAGGTGAGCAGATCATGCTACAGGTCAAACATGGAGAAATTCGAATGCTTCTTTTCTATCTGAAGTTTGTGCTGATGATGTTGTTCAGAAGAACAATGAAAGCTCCACAACCAAGACATCCAGCCTAGAGAACTAAACACCACCACCACAATTACCTAAGCTTTACGTATGTAAAGCCCATTCGAGTACTGAAACAGAGCTGTAGAATGTATTCGAAAATCTGTTCTTTCTAGCTCTTGTTTCAGTTATCATATTGTCTTGACATTATGGCTGTTGGCTGAGTCAGTGAATAACGTTATCTCATTCTATCTTTCAAATCCTCTTGTTAGTTAATTGAACACTTACAACTAGACACATCATTCAGGCTTCCGTAGATACGAAGTACTGACATGTCAGATGAAAATTTACCAAATCATAGAGTTTACAATGAAATACACTGCATCCCTGTCCTATAGATCCAGTAATTCATAATAGGTTTATTCGAGTCAAGTCACCACCTAGGTTTACCTTAAATATCAGTTAAAAATCACTTATAGTAGATCTTACAGAATATATATAGCCTAACCAAAAATTTATAACTCCGCCAGCAGAACCTTCGGGGCTACTGCCGGTCCCAAGCCCGGATAAAGGAGGAGGGTTGGACATGGGGTTGGCGACCCCATTCTGTCAAAAACAAACTTGCCAAAAAACGCTGACCAGAATAAATAATCCAAACAATTTTAACTCTGACTTGGGAGTTGGAAGAAGAATTATGACGTCGCGTGATGAAAGCCGAGTTCCCTCCGAAGTCACGGGGCCGATGCCTCTTCTCACAACCAGAGCAACCATTCTTTTAGGTTCATGGAACGTTCGTACATTGTGGGAGACTGGAAGACTATTTCAAGTTGCGGCAGAAATGAAAAGATACAACATGGAGGTGCTCGGCATCAGTGATACGCATTGGACACAAGTTGGACAACTGAGACTAGCTTCAGGGGAACTGCTGTTATACTCTGGTCATGAAGAGGAAAATGCTTCACATACACAAGGAGTTGCACTGATGCTGTCCAAACATGCACAAAAGGCACTGATAGGATGGGAATCTCATGGACCCATCCTTCAAAACAAAGAAAGAGGACATTACAATGAACGTCATCCAATGTTATGCAGCTACCAACGACTACAATGACGACGTTAAAGATCAATTCTACGAAAGGCTGCAGTCAATCGTCGACAGGTGCCCACCAAAGGATATGACGAGTTTTATGGGAGACCTGAATGCCAAGGTCGGAATGGAGAACACTGGATATGAAGACATCATGGGACGACATGGACTGGGAGAAAGGAACGAAAACGGTGAGAGATTTGCAAACCTATGTGCCTTCAACAAACTGGTCATCGGTGGCACAATATTCCCACACAAACTCATACACAAAACCACATGGATTTCACCGGACCACACTACTCAAAACCAAATTGACCTTATCTGTATCAATAAAATGTTCAGAAGGACTATGTAGGATGTGAAAACCAAGAGAGGAGCTGATATAGCATCAGGTCACCAATTGGTGCTCGCCAAAATGAAACTGAAGCTAAAGAAGCACTGCATAACGGGGCAGACAACATCACAGAAGTTTAATATGGCCTTTCTTCGGAATACTGTAACGCTCAACGAATTCAGGATAGCCCTCACCAATAGGTTTGAGGCCTTTCAGGATCTACTCAATGGAGAGGAAGCAACATTGAAGAACAATTGGAGAGGGATTAAGGAGGCAATCACTTCAACATGTCACGAAGTTCTGGGTCACAAGAAGTACCATCACAAAGAATGGATCTCTGTTGATACTCTTGCAAAAATTGAAGCAAGGAGGAACAAGAAAGCAGCAATCAATGTCACCCAACATCGAAGCAGCATCCACGGACCTCCCAATTAATATTCGCGCACCTGCGATTGAAGAGATCAGTATGGCCATCAGACAAATCAAGAGCGGCAAATCAGCAGCACCAGACAACATTCCAGCAGAGGCAATGAAAGCAGATGTAGAAGCAACTGCGAAAATATTTCACATCTTCTTCAAGAAGATTTGGGATGAGGAACAAGTACCATCAGATTGGAAAGAAGGATACCTGATCAAAATACCAAAGAAAGGCGATCTCACCAAGTGTGAGAACTACAGAGGCATCACTCTTCTTTCGATACCAGGCAAAGTCTTCAACAGGGTATTGTTAAACAGAATGAAGGACTTCGTAGACGCCCAACTTCGAGATCAACAGGCAGGATTTCGTAAGGATCGATCATGTACTGACCAAATTGTCACGATACGGATCATTGTGGAACAATCAATTGAATGGAACTCACCACTCTACATCAACTTCATCGATTACGAGAAAGCATTCGATAGCGTGGACAGGAAAACACTGTGGAGGCTTCTTCGACACTACGGTGTGTCTGAGAAAATAGTTAACATCATACGGAATTCTTATGATGGATTCAACTGCAAAATGGTGCACGAAGGACAGCTAACAGACTCTTTGGAGGTGAAGACCGGTGTCATGCAAGGTTGCTTACTCTCACCATTTCTCTTTCTCCTGGTCATCGACTGGATTATGAAGAGGTCGACATCTGGAGGGAAGCAAGGTACCAACTGGACAGTTAGGACGCAGCTGAACGATCTGGACTTCGCAGATGATCTGGCTCTTCTATCGCACACGCAACAACAAATGCAAGAGAAGACGACCAGTGTAGCAGCAATCTCTGCAGCGGTAGGTCTCAACATACATAAAGGAAAAAGCGAAATTCTCCGATGCAACACAACATGCACCAACCAAATCACTCTTGATGGAGATGCCTTGGAGGACGTAAATATGTTTACATTATCTTGGCAGGATCATCGACAATCAAGGTGGATCCGATGCAGATGTGAGGGCACGGATTGGCATAGCAAGGACTGCATTTCTACAGTTGAAAAATATCTGGAACGCCAAACAACTTTCAACCAAAACCAAAATCAGGATTTTCAATACAAATGTCAAAACAGATCTACTGTATGGTGTGGAAACTTGGAGTACTACCAAAGCCATCATCGAGAAGATACAAGTGTTTATTAACAGCTGTCTACGCAAAATACTTCGGATTCGTTGGCCGGACACCATCAGCAACAACGAACTGTGGGAGATAACAAACCAGATTCCAGTGGAGGAGGAAATGAGGAAGAAGCGTTGGAAGTGGATAGGACACACACTATGAAAGCACCTAACTGCGTCACGAGACAAGGCCTCACATGGAACCCTCAAGGCAAAAGGAAAATAGGAAGGCCAAAGAATACATTACGCGGAGAAATAGAGAAAGATATGAGAGGAATGTACAAACATTGGACAGAACTTGAGAGAGAAGCCCAGGACAGAGTTGGTTGGAGGAAACTGGTGGGCGGCCTATGCTCCATTAGGGGTAACAGGCGTAAGTAACTGAGTAACCAAAAATTTATAGGTATTTAAAATTTGTCTCTGCTAGATTTGAAATATAATTAATGATCGAATTGCTTTCCAAAACTTATGAAATAAGACCCATCAGTATCATTGGTGTGAATGTTATCCTAACGAAGAGGTTGCCAACCTAGCTGTAAGTTATGTATGACGAACAAATCATAGACTTAGTCCAAGTAACGACCAATGTGAAATAACGCTACTTAATCGCACACATTCTCACTTCTGATGATTCAATGGATTATGAAAACCTTAATATATCAAGAGAAGCAATCAATACAGATGACACAAACCTGTGATTTGGACTCCAGACATGAGATAGCCCACCTTTCCCATATATAGCAACAAATGTAGCAGCAGATTCTGTGACAGTAGACCTCAACACATACAAGGAAACAGCAAGCTCCTAAAATATAACACTTCGAGCACCAACCAAATCACACTCGATGGAGAAACCATGAGAGATATGGAAAGTTTTATGATGAACAAGAGCGATCTGATGCAGATGTGAAGACACGGATTGGCAAGACGAGGGCAGCATTTCTACAACCATAGAACATCTTGAACTCAACACCACTTCCAGTGAACACCAAAGTCAGCACTTTCAATACAGACATCAAAACACTTCTGTTGTACAGAGTTAGAACCTGGGGAACTACCATACAGTATATCAAAAATGTATTGGTATTTGTGAAAAGTAGTCGACTCAATATACTCCACTCTGGATCCGTTAGTTAGAAACCGTCAGCAACAACCAGTTGTGGCAAAACAAACCAACTTCAAACTGAAGCGAAAATTAAAAATGACATTGGGGGTGGGTATATCACACTTCGGGTGAGTAATCTAACTGCATCACAAAGCAAGCTATAACTTGTTGTCCTTGAGGCAGACATAAACGAGTAATATCAAAGAACACATTGATCCTGGAAGTGAAGGTAGACATTGAAACTGTCTATGGCCCTTGAAAACAGCTGGAAAGGACAGAATTAGATGGGGATTCGCAGTTTGTCACCTATACACCATGAGAGATCACAGGCGTTAGTAAGTAGTATGCAGAATCACTGGAAGATGACTGTTCATTATTGTGAATTGTGTTTACTCTGAAATTCACCTCGTTTTGCAATTTCATACTAGATAATCCGAAATAGTCCGCTGAATTCCTGAATGTTGCTCAAAAGGTTGAAAAAGTTTTGGTCAACAAAGTACAAATTTATTGAATCTCATCCAACAAACTGACACTGAATAATTTTGTTGTTTTAGTGAAAATGTTTTTCAGCATAGAAAATAACAGAAGAACTGTTATCAATGATTAGGGTGTAGTGAACAACTAGTTCAAAACGTCTTACAAGTGTTCGATCTCATGTGAGATCATAGGTGAGCGATGTCGCAGATTCCTTTCTTTTCACGGAACAACTACCTATTGATTCTCAATAACTAGGTAGATCATTTCATTTCATGTTGAAAGCCATTCTCAGAATCTATAAATAAACCCATCTAAATCGCTAGTTATTGTGATTAGCAATGAGATATTGCAATAATTCATCCGGTAAGATTTATAACCGTATGTGTAGATTCTATTCGTCACAGAGTGGTCTCGGTTGAGGTATCATCGAAAACTATGAAACACTAGACAGTTATTTTGTCCTAGTTTGAAACTTCTCAACAGTGTGCACACATAACCGCACGAGGGATTAGGCTCAGATCCCACATACAATGCTCAACCATTATAACTAGTGGGTTGGCTTTGAGTAGAACACTTTCAACTTCATTCAATTTGAAATATAGTTCAGTGATTATTCCATCTCATCGGTAACAACTCTTTCATTTCACACATGCGTGAACTTCACCAGCATCAAATCTACACTAGAACTCTAGGGACATCTTAAGTGAAGTCACCAGTGAACTGACTGTGATAGTCCAATGCTGCCTATTTTTCAATGGCGTCCCATCTGAGATCAATGTGTGATGAATACAACCCATTAATTTCATCAATTTCCATAAAATCGGTTCTGGGGAATCATCATTGTACAATCAATCGTCAAGTTAGTTGTTTATTGAAATGCTTGATTTTACTGTTTGATAATTATTATGACAAGATACCACTTTAGGCATCTCTATTATTATTCAACACCATCCCATTTCAGTAAACAAAACTAACTATCAATACAATTTATTTTAAACAAATTGTCAACACTAAAACTTCCTTCGCTTAACTCTCTCTCTCTCTCTCTCTACCTTGCATGCAAAATAGTTGAATTCATAGAAATCTTAATTTTTCCCACATGTAGAGTATTCTTTTGCAACGAAATCATTTGTTCTTTAGTCAACTCCCTAATTTATCCAAAGAGGATGATTTCGTTTACTTTTTCTTCCCAACAATTAAAATAACACGTGATTTGATGAATCCAACAGAACAATATTACTAAACAAAAATATGAATTGATTATTTGAACAGTTAGATGAGTGTTAGTACCGATTAGACTTATTTATCGAATTCACTTGATCATCATTATTGTTTCCTGCTACTGTAAAGATGAATTCTTTGTTTAGTAAAGTTGTATAGTGATTAGTAATGTAATCCAAGTTGTGCGTTTCACCTTATTCAATATACAACAGCTGAGAGTCTGCATCTCACTGTTGATGTTCACATTGAAAATTGAACGTGGTAGATTTCCCTTTGAAGGCTTGAAGCGTCGTTATTCATCAATGTCAAATAGTCACTAGCTTGTGTAACGGGTATCAATTTTATTTGGAAGTATTTGTATCTTGCCATTGGTAATGTTTAGAAATGTAGTTGATCGGTTCATGTTAGAATTCGTCAACGATGAAGGGATGACGTGGATACTGTGGGTCAGTTACCAGTTTCCTAACTAAGACAGATAATCTCTTCTTTTCAACATCAACAGTCTGAAAATACAAACTAATACAAATAACACGAATTTTGTTTACAAGTTAAGTAATTGTCGGGATCCAGCAACAGTCCTTCCATAAGGTTTTCAAGAAAGGACTGTGCATATTTAATTCAACACGCGAACTCCACGAAAACTCGGAAAATTAACCCAATATGCATCATACTGTAATCGGATTATTGCATACAATTTCATCGAAGTTAACATATTTCTAGAAGTTTCCTGAGGTCAGCGATTATCAATAGTCTCATAGGTTCGCTTGTTTTCTATACACAGATGAACTGTGAAGTGAAAATATCTCTTCTTGGTTCACATCGTTCTACCATCCGATGCTTCTGGTGCACCAGAATGAGGTTAGGAAATCAGTGTCAAGTAGGCATATCAGTGATTCAGACATATTATTATCAAGTCTAAAGTTAGTATTCATCCTGGACTTATTCCACTCAGAGAAATTTTGAGAACCAGAAAACCTTGAACTGTATTGTCTATGTTGTATTTCGAATCTCTCATCATTGTGTACCCGGGACTTCAATAGGAATAAAAAGTCATAACCTTCCAACATCATAACAAACACAATATCATCAAATCAAGGAATTCCAGTTCACAATTCTGAATTTTCAACTTCAGTCAATTTGTGATGATGAGTTACCATCATCTTATGATATTAGTGATATTACTTGACTTAATCACGATGTGGTTGAACTTCCTTTATTACAAGTTTTGCCTAGAAGACACCATGCACATCTCAAAGATCTACGAGTTGAAGTCATTTTTTTAGATTTCGTGAATTTCTGTTAGGAACAATCTTCTATATTTGATCATGTTATACTAGTTGTATGCTTAAGTCATGGAAAAGTTTTAACAATCTACAACACTGGATGCAAGCAATGCAAATGACGAAGCAGAAAACGAATACTGCAATAGAAAGTTAAACAGTTCCCAATTATTACAAAAAATCAATACTTTATATCATATATAACTTTATATTAAGGCATAAACGACGTGTACAAAAATCCCACTGGTAATTTGATATTGTCCATTAAATATAAACTACAATGCATGATGCCTACAAGGTATAATTGGTAATTTTCACTGATCAATTATGACACAAAATCTATTCATCTTATTAGTTAGTCTGTGAAGAGCAAATGAATTTTCTGCTCGCACGCAATCTTCATCATGCACTAATTTATCTGTTAAAATGTGTTAGTACTATATTCGATCAAGTTCATTTTTCATCACAGAGTAACCACGTATATTGGAGAGTTATTGGAAACGTTGAAGATGACAAACACTAAATAAATGTCTTGATATATGTTTCATATTTTTTTCTCATTTTTCTACATCAACTAGGCACGGCATCAAATATAGGACAGTGAGATCTGGCTACATGCATATTACTATTTAGAAACCGTTGATTTATATCATCCAGTAGTCCATTTCTACAATTCTTCAAATGTGTGAAACTCAGATATACTGTTATATATATGTATATCTAGCTGAATGAAATATTATTGAAACGAATATTCCTCATTCACCATGTGTGTTTTAATGTGATGGGAATTCTCAGACTTTCGGATGTCCTCACAACATGAAATATATAAGATAATATACATCTACCGAACGAATGCTTGATCTGATTTCCTATGCAGTTTTAATAACCTTCATGCTAAATCTACACGGCAGCTTGAATGCACAAGAAAACGAACGAAGTTCTAAAACGGATACTTCATTCGGAAGTGAGTTTATGTACTGGGAAAATGAGGATATTTATAGAGTTACACATGAACCTGGACTTCGGAAGTTTCTGGAATCATACTGAATATAGCAGCCTTATGGGTAAGTGTCCAATCAAAACCATGGAGCGTGATCCTGCATTTTTCAGATGTTTCTGCTAGGATTATCTTCAACACTTAGACATTTCTAATTCATTAGATTCATATCGTACCAAGGGTATTTTTTAAAATGTCATTTGTAACTAGATAAAAGATGTCGATCAGTCAATCAGCTACAATGCAGAGCACCGTACGTACATAGATTAGTTCAAGTTGCCATACCATATTAGCACTGAGACGCAATTGTCACTTCAAATCCCTTAGTAGTAGAAGTAGTGTACTTACTAGAAATAATCATCAAGATTGCAGATTGAATATATAGTTCAAGATGTATACCCCTGAAGAAAATAAAGAAACGATCATGAGGAATTGAGAATAACAGGATGTGGGAGAACACAAAGAACGAATGCATCTGCGCCATTGCGAGTGGTTTTGAGTCATGTCATTCAAGATCTCTAGCCATTGATAACTGTCATCTCGCGGACGCGAAATAATGTTAAAACGCTAATTTCACATAACAATTCAAAATACTTGAACAGTTGTAAAAGTATGCTCAACTTCTTCTTGCTACTTTACAAACTTAAAAATTAGTGAGGCAACTTCTCCATAAAATATCTTGACCAACTAATTGAATGTCTACAAAAAGTAATGAATTCTTTCATCTTTCATGTAAATATAATGGCACGATAGGAAGCTGGACTGACTCTAGTTAACTAATTTAAACCTAATAAAAAACATAATCCATAGTGGCCGTTTAGAATTCGTAAAATATCAATGACATCTTGCATCTCAATAAACGGAACAAAAAATGACTTTGAATACTTGTTAGGATTTTCCCTAATCATTACATTATTTACATTATGTGTGGTAAGTAAGCATGTCATAGGTACATTTCTGGATAAAACATTATATTCGTCTAAATTTTCAGGAGTAGACCTGCTACCAGGAAACTTGCTCGTTGAATAAGAATATGCCAAAGGACGAGTGTACTGAGCAGTAGTTTGCTTGTTTTCGATCATAGATGTCTTTGAAGCATTGCTCGTTTATCCTGGGACAACCGAGTAAGCAATGCTGTTGTTAGGAAACGGGTGCTAGATAAGGATGGCTGATCAATAGATGAAGTATTGAAACTTCATCAGTTGACGTAGTTGGGACATGTGTTACGTATACCTAACCACCGACTGCCTCGTCGAGCTGTGCTTTACGATGTGGGCATAGGTTGGAAGAAAGCTAGGGGCGGCCAAAACAAAACATGGCAGAAATCCATGAAGTCATTGACAAGTGGACTGAGTCATGTTGGTGGGTGTTGACTACCTGGTTTATGTTCGCGAGATGATAGTTATCGATGATTAGAGACCTGGAATGACCTGGCTCAAAATCGTTTGCAATGGTGCAAGTGCATTCATTCATTGTGTTCTCTCAAATCCTAACCTTCTCAATTCCTCACGACCTTATCTTTTTCTCTTTGGGTTTATTGCGCTAGATTCTAATTCTCGAATAATATCTTGGAACCCTAATCTCTCCGATTACTGCTCATACTTTTATTACCTCTACTACTATAGGATTTGAGTTCGCAATTACATCTCTGTGCTAATGTGGTATGACAACTTGCATTGTTGTACTTACGTATTTCTACGTTGCTGTTGATTGATTGAAGTAAGCAAGAGATTAATGAAAATGCAGAACTGAGAAGTGCGACTGTAATATTGACAAGATAATCATAATAATTAATTTTAATGCACAAGTCTACAAAATCAAATAAATCACAATCCGGCCTAGTGGTCCGATGGTTAGGAGTTCGCTCACAATACCGAAGGTCTCGGGTTCGAATCCTGCGAGGTGTAGGAGTCGTGGATGCTGCACACTTACGTTCACACTACTACACATTCAACGAGAGATAGAGAGAGATAACGATAACAACATTTGCAAATCGAAGAGACAAGTAGAAAACTGTCAACTGATTGATTCGTCTAGTTCGTCGTAAGTACATTGTTCAGAATCTCGAAATTTTCTCCATAACCGATTCTATTCATCAATCATTACTCTCTCTTTCTCTCTGTCAGAAATACAAATAGGGTATATTAGCTGGGTATCCATATTTCGAATTTGTAACGAGAATCATCATGTAATCATAGGAGTTAGTAACTGTAGGAGTATATTAGTAATATATATATATATATATATATATATATATATATATATATATATATATATAAATCCTCCTGTAGACCCCTTGGGGCTATATATATATATATATATATGACAATAATAATCAATTATAATCATTGAACAATTGTAGAAACAGTATTAAAAAGAAAGAAAGAAAAAGATCACAAGTTTATGTGACAGTTGTAGTGGGCAATCATTGGCAAGAATTTTTTCTTATCGCATATCATAGACATTAGAAGAGTGTACACAGACATTCAGGTGTGTCTGTGCAGTGGAATGTACCAAACATCTTCTACCTGAAAATGTCATATATTGATTTATGATTTAAAATCGATATTTTGATTTCATTAATTCGCTTCCATTGGCATCTGAGACATAAAATAATCAATAGCCTTACTATCTTATGTAAATCTAGTAGTGTGGTATGATGACAATAGTCAATTTTGGACAAACGTGAAGATCTGACAATGCTTGACTTGAATATAAGGATTGTAGTACATTTTTTTTGGATTTCCGAAACAAAAACTTTCTTAAACATAGAAATGATACAATGAAAATCCATTATTTTATTTATTGACAATTTTATTTTTACCTGATCTAGTCAACTTTTTTTCGTTTTGTTCCATTGAACGACCAACTGTTTGATGTAACACTATTAGAAATCGGTTGCTGTTTATTGTCACATATCATAAACTGAGAGTTATTTCTTCTTTTGACTTTTTATATCGAATGCCTAGAAGTGAAACACTAAGAAAGACACACAGAGCATATGCTTGTTCTGACAGAATTCGGAAACTCTTTGTCAGAGGTTTTTATACTGTTTTTTTTGCAATTGTTCAATGATTATAAGTGATTATTATAACATATTTGAAATCATCAATCAATCGTTGTTAGAGCACCATTGGAAACCTGCAAGCACTGGACAGCCGTTTCGTCCTGGTACGGGACTCATCAGCAGTGCGCATCCACGGCTACTGAATCTCGCAGGATTTGAACCCGAGACCTTCGGTATTGTGCGCAAACGATTAACCTCTGAACCAGTGGGCCGGCACCCAATGGTGTTAATGTTTAACTCCGATCAATCTACAGATTTTGCGCGACCTCACCCATTTATCTTGGGTAGTTACTGCATAGGCCTGACAGCATCAAACTTCACTGGTCATGTCTCCTCACTAGAACTCCGAGAATTACCTCACGAAACTAATCACTAGTCATATATACACATATAAACATATTACTAATGTCATTACTCTTACAGTTGTTAACTACTGTGATTACATGATGATTCTCGTTAAAACATTCGAAATATGATACCCAACTGATATGGTCCTATTTGTATGTCTGACAAAGAAATAGATAGAGTATAATGATTGATGAATAGAATCGGTTATGGAGAAAATTTCGATATTTTTGAACAATTTACTTACGACCAACTAAACGAATCAATCAGTTGACAGTTTTCCACTTGTCTCTTTTCAATTTGGAAGCGCTCTTATCGTTCTCTCTCTCTATCTCTCGTTTTGAATGTGTAGTAGTGTGAACGTACATGTGCAGCATACTGATTTATGGCTTAATAAATTTCTATGAAAGCGAATCTACATGTAAAACACACACACACACAATATGTAATAATAATAACATGAAATTGTTATTATATAGATAGTTTTAGAAAATATTTTTTTCTCAACTTTATTTTTCCCCAACATCACTCTTATTATTATTATTATTTTTATTTTCTTTACTTTTATTGAAATTCGTTTTTTCTTTTTTTTTCTCAGTAAAAATAAATCATTATATTATAACAAAACTAACAGTGAAAAATAGATAAAAATAAAATGTATATATAATGTGTTGTTATTCAAGTCTCTTCTTCATTAAAATTAAGAAAGAGGGATAGCACACACACACACACACAGAGAGAAACAAAAAAAAGGCGACAGAATGACAAAATCTCTGGGTTTCCGTGTTAGTAGAGTTAGAGTCATGGTATCAAATAATTTGGTAATGACAATTAGCAATAGTATGTGAATATACTAATAACCTGTACGTATATATGTATATATATATATATATAAATATTGCAAAATAGAAAAGAACTTGAGCATTAATAAGAAAGAAAGTAGAGGAAATGATGCTGACAAATAAATAATAAAAGAGAAAAAACCAGCACACCCATAGAATAAATAAAATAAGACTGACTAGATAGATAGATATAGAAGAGCAAGCAATTGAACAAAGTATACATGTAGAAAGAAGTTTTGTATTTTTTTTTTTGGTTTTTCTTGTTTTTTTTAATTATTTATTTAAAATAAGGAAGAAAAATAACATAAAATAAATAAATAAGAGAATCAAAAAATCTTTCTAAAAATTTCCCTAGCAAAAAAAAAGAAAACTAAACAACTTCAGTTGCAACCATACTAGGCATAATATTCTCTGCAATTGAACAAGCTGCTACTACTATGGTCGATGATGTTCCAACTGGAACAAAATTTGTACTGGATGCTGGTGATTCTTTCAATACTGAATAATTATTATGATTATTATTATTATCAAGTTGAAGAATATCTTTATCATTCTGATGATGCTGGTCATCATTATCTCCATCCGCTGAAGTCAATAAATGATTTTCAATATTCAGAAATCTACTACTATCTAGTAGTTCATTATGATCATCATGATCATCATCATTATCTGTATGTAAATAATTGACAAGATTATCATCACGATGTAGCATTGAATCAGTGAAATTATCTTCTTCTAAGAGTAAATTTACCATTTGTGTAGAAAGTAAAACATCATCTAGCAAATAATCATTGTTATTATTATTATTATTATTATTATTATTATTATTATTATTATTATTATTATTATTGGTAATGTCATTAGATGTTGGCATTTGAATGCTACCAGTTAAATGTCCATCTGTTTTCATGTTCACTGGTTGTTGTTGTTGTTGTTGTTGTTGGATTTGATACTGATCAATAGGATTAGAAACCGCGGTCGATAATAATCGTGTTAAATTATTGTTTACAAGTAAATTGTTCGATTCATGATTATTAAATGTAATGTTTCCTCCATTCACCATTGATGAATGATGATATTGATTGTTCCAATTAGTGCAAAGAACTGATGAATTATTAACAGTACAATCTGATTTCATCATGTCCATGTCATTTGTGGTTATCATTGTTATATTGTTGTTGGTGGTGGTAGTAGGTTGTAAATGTTTTTCAAATGATGTTTGCCAATAACTCGCCGACGATACATTGTGACCACCATTATGAACCTAAACAGTGTATTATATATATATATATATATGAAAACAAATATATATCCAAATAGTCAGTAGAAAGTTTACATAAATTATGCTTATGAATATATATATATATATATATATATATATATATATATATATATATATCATAGAAAATCGATGACCTCAGAGTTTGAGCAAGTCATCATTGTATATTATATATATATTATTATATGGTCGAATGAGATCGAATAATCGTCTATGGTTCCTGAAAATATTCATACGATTTCTAAGAATAATATATACTAATGAAGTGTAGTTTGTTAGTGTAACTTGAAAGTGCACTAAAAACGAATAGTTTCATCGGCACCTGAACTAGTGATAGGGAGTGAAGTAGTCGAGCGTGTTGATCACTTCACTTATCTGGGGAGTCTCATCAGTGCTGAGGGCCTGGTGACTGACGAAATCTCATCTTGGATACAGAAGGCTCGATTGGCTCCGTCTTACTTTATGGCTATGAAACATGGCCAATGAGAGTAGAAGATATTCGTAGGTTACTGGTTTTTGATCATAGGTGTCTTCGAAGCATTGCTCGTATATCGTGGGACAACCGAGTGAGCAACGCTGTTATTAGGAATCGGGTGCTAGGTAAGAATGGCAGATCAATAGACGCAGTAGTGACACTTCATCACTTGAGGTGGTTGGGAGATGTCTTGCGTATGCCCAACCACCGACTGCCTCGTCGAGCTTTGTTTTGTTGTGTAGGAATAGGTTGGAAGAAAGTTAGGGGCGGCCGAACCAAAACATGGCAGAAAACCATGAAGTCATTGACTAGTGGACTGAGCCATGTCGGTAATTGTCGACTACCTGGTTGGGGTCCGCGAGATGATAATAATCGATGGTTAGAGACCTTGAATGACATGGCTCAGAATCGTTTGCAATGGCGCCGGTGCATTTATTCTTTGTGTTCTCTCAAATCCTAATCTTCCGGGTTCTTCAACACCTCTAGTTTTCACTTTCTAATATTTTTCTCATTTAATCATACTTCTTGAATAATATCTTCTAATCCTAACCTCTCCGATTACTTCTAAAACCCTTACTAACTCTTCTGCTATTGGATTTGAATTGACAATTACATCTCTGTGCTGATGTGGTATGGCGACATGAACTGATGTACCTACGTACGAAGTTCTACGTTGTATCTTACTGACATATATATATATATATATATATATATATATATATATATATATTTAATGACTCTAATATAACCGTGCTAATAATAAAGAGCTTTAAATCTGCAGAGAAGATAATTCGTGGGACCGTCTTTTTGGTTGATATACCTCCTAACTTGCATATATTCTCAGGAAAAACTATGGAGCGCTTCTATTGAATTCCATACATTTTATATGTTTTGAGATGATAAGAGATGTTATAAGAGCTGAAAACTAGTCTGAAAGCATCAAATCAATCATTATTTAGACCACCTTTAGAAACCTTGGAAGCACTGAAACACGACCGTTTCGTCCTGGCATGGAAGACTCATCAACAGTGCGCATCCACGACAAAACGCCCGTCCAGTGTTTCGAGGTTTCTAATGAAAGGTCTAGTAACAGTGATTGATGGATGATTTCAAATGTGTAAAAACACTAATCTCCATAACTCTAATTGAAACTATGGTCGGAAAGTATTTGCACATAAAGATGAATTGATGTGAATAGTTATTGATTGACTTTTTTCTAATATTAACAAGATAAAGTGATATTAAACAGTAATTTGTCGTAATACGTGAAAAATATACTATTGTAGTCAAATTTATGGTACTGAACAGAGCGTGCCTGCCGCCGAGTCTCAGCAGCGGGAACTAGTAAACGCTACACGTCGGGTAGATGCCGTACCCATTCCAGACCAGAAATGTTGAGCAATAAACATCAGAAGACGACTTATATAGAATATTCCATATAAAACATAAAGCGGTTTTCATCAATAAACTTATATTCGTTGAAGAAACACCGTAATACTACCATTGAATTTTTTACACATGGGTAGGTAGGTATATTAGAACACAAGGGATGAAAGATGGAACAGTTTAGTTACGAAGACAGTACAGCATAACTAAGTTAATAAATGAAAATCTAATAGTCAATTTTTCAACTTTAATCACGTTTGTGATATAGTGGAATTTCCCCTCAAATATCACGGATAAATTACTCAGTGTCTTACACTTAAGAATTGAGCTAATTTTATAGGTTTCAGTTTTCTACCAATAACCAGTAGGTTATTTGTTGACAATGTTATTTCTAGAAACATGTTATACACATTCAATTTATTATTCTTAGTACTAAACAGAATTTAAAAACTTGCTTTTTTTGTAAGTGATAAGAACTTATGAAATAAAAACAAATATAATTTAAATTTATTTGCATTACGGGATTGTGAAGATTGTTAAGTTACACATTTTTGAAACCATGAATCGATCAATGTTAGACCACCAATAGAAACCTGCAAGCACTGGACGGCCGTCAAGTCCTGGTATGGGACACATCAGCCGTGCACATCCACGACTCCTGCACCTCGCAGGATTCGAACCCAGGACCTTCGGTATTGTGCGCGAACGCCTAACCATCGGACCACTGGGCCGGCATATAATAGTGTTAATGTCTAACTTGATCAATTCATAGAGTTGCGCAACCTCATGCACAGTCTTGGGTAGTTACTGTCTACATCTGAACAGGTTGAACTTCACTGGTCACGTCTTCCCACTAGAACTGGGATTAAATGCCTCGAATCATATCTTTTAAGTCTAATTTTTTTCAATACTACTAATACTTCTGCTACCACTATGGAATTTGAAGCATAGAATACAACATGATGAATAAGTCCTTTTAGTTTTTTATACAAATATCAGAAAAACCAATTCAAAGAACTAGTTAAGAATGATACTTTTATTTGAATAACTAACGGATAGATCAAATTTTAATGGGGACATATTAATTCAACATAAATATAGTACAGTCATCAATGATATTATTATTATTAAAAATATAAATGAAGTTAGGGAAATAATAGATCTGAACTAGTGCGGAAAATTTTGAGCTATACCACTTAATATAGATATTCAATTATAGATCATGATAAATGGGTGAACTTAGAGTCAATAAAATACTCTGTACAATGACACTTTGTTCAACAGTTCATGACTCTAAGTATTGATAATATGTTTTAGCTTAGCCGCTCCTCTATCTGTTAGCAGAGAGAGCATTGTATGTAGGTCGTCGAAGTAAGCAGCAGCTGAGCGAGAGAGAAAAAAGATCCAAAAATAAAAAAGTCATATCACACACACCACAATCGAACTAACCTCATTTAAATGAATCATTTCCAAAATATTATTTGGACTAGCCTCTTCTGATGAATGTGAAAGGTAGTTTTCTAAATTTGTTATTAAAAAATTATCTTTATGATTATTATTGCTATTATTATTATTATTAATATTATTATTGTTATTATTAGTATTACAATGATTATATATATTTCTTTGATGAAATGAAATTGGTAAAAATTTCATTTCAGTTGTTGAATTTTCAATTTCATGTAAATTTACATTAAAATAATCTTGATGATCAGAAGAAGTTTTATTATTATTATTATTCATTGTTGTTATATGACTATTTGGCATAGTTGTATTTAATCCAATATTATTTATTGGTAAAAAACATCGAAATGCATTAATATTTGGTGAATTAGTTGCATCAAAACGCTGTAGTTAAAGAAAAAAAAGTAGAAAGCAAGTAAATCAAGTAAAAGGATATACCATATCAGTAATCACAATTATATTACATTATGAAAGACATTGAAAACTTCTTAAGGTTCTACTTAATGAGATAGCATAGCTAAGAATTTATATTTCAGTAACAACTGGAAAAACAGTCAGACAGCCGTGTAGGTGATACCCAATCTTGGGGCAGAGTGAAATGATATTCAAAAAGCCATGGAAACAGCATTGATATCTGCTAGTAAGGTAAACCATAAGCTTAAGTATAAGCCGTGGATCTCAGCAGCATCTGCCAAACTGAGAGATGCTCGGAAACACATCTTGTTTGGTTCTGAACATAAAGCCTAAGCAATGATCACGCAAGCAAGAGAGGTGGAAAAGCCATCGGCGATAGGTAACAATAGACAACTGTTCCGCCTTATAAAGGAAACCGGTATTAGGAATCCGAATGTCATTGAGACTATTTCGGAAAATGATGAGGTGATTATTCATTCTCAATCCAGGAGATTGGATTGATGGGCAGAGCACACACTTCGGTTGCCCACGATCTCCAGTCATCCTGAATGGCAGATAGATGTAAGTCCTCCGAATGTTCATGAAGTTGAGAATGCTATAGCAAATCTGAAGTAAGGGAGGGCAGCGGGTCCTGATAGGCTAACTAATGAGATTTTTGTGGATGGCGGTCCAGTTTTAGCAGTAGGATTGACTGAGATCCTAGGTAGAATCTGAGAACTGGACGTAATACCATCTGACTGGTCTCATTCCCTGACTGTCCCAATTTATAAGAAAGGAAAAAAGTCTTCTTGTGACAGCCACAGCGAAATCATTCTAACTAATTGTGTCTAAATTATCAGCCTCGATATTACTTAGACGCCTAACCAGAGCTCGTGAAGAGTAGACTCGAGAGAACCAGGCTGGTTCCAGACCTGGATATGGCTGTATATACCACATATTCACAATATAACAGGTTCCAGAACGTAGACCATGGTTGTCTTCCTTAGCCTCACAATGGGGGATTTGACTGTGTGGATCGTAAGGTTCTGTGGCAGTATCTGTTATTGGAAGGTGTACCAGAGAAGTACGTTAACTTTACACAGGTCCTCCACTCGAATACCACTGGTTGATTAAGAGCTTACGACGAACTGTCATCACAGTTGATTACTTGAAGTGGTGTCTGTCAGGGCTGTCCACTTTCTCCATTCTTGTTGATCTAGTCATAAACATGATTTTAGAGACAACATTATCTTCGTCTGACTTTTAGGGGTGGAGTATCTGCCAGGAGACACGCTTGTTGACTAAGAGTATGCTGATGACATAGTTCTAATGGGCGAAGACGCTGACAAAATGCTATCTTCTGACCACCCTACCCTTCTGCATCGTCGAGCTGTTTTTTGGTGTAGGAGTAAATTGGAAGAAAGCTAAGGGGCGGCCAAACAAAAAAATGGCACAAGTTCTTGAAGTCCCTGACAACTGGATTGAGTCATATTGATAGGGATCGAATGCCTGGTTGGGGTCCACGAGACGATACTAACCGATGGTTAGAGACCTTGAACGACATGGCTCAAAAACGTTTACTATGGCACAGGTGCATCCATTCTTTGGCTTCACTCAAACCCTAATCCTCTAAATTCCTCATCCCCTTTATTTCTTTTTTGAAGTTTATTCCGCTGAATTATACTTCTTCAATAATATCTTTGAACCATAATCTCTCCGATTACTGCTAATACTGCTATCAAATCTAGTACTATGGGATTTGAATTGACAGTTGCATCTCTCTTCTAATGTGGTATGGCAACTTGAAGTGATGTACGTACGTACGAAGTTCTACGTTGTATTTGACTGACTGATGAAAGCCAGTAAGGTGTAACAAAGAATGTTTTATGTAGGCATAATAAGAACGTCGTTTAGATGATCAAGCTTGATAGAAGTATTTCTCACTGTAAGAAGTATCCATTTGGTCTGGTAAGCCACTTAGAGCTTTTTACTTGTATGATAATGATCTCTTAAGGGTCATCACTTAAACTGGGTAAGTCGTGCTATATCAGCTACGGACGCCTGTTTTGTCAATTTCAGTCCAACTGTACCACCAATATGGTTTTTGTAAGGAGCGCTTAATTCATCCCACCTCTCGAAGATTACACAGAGGATCCCTAATTGGATTACAGTTAAGTAGGAACTCCGATAAATTTCAGAATCATTCGAATACTGTGATAGAAAATGTATGGAATTCCGATAACTGTTTCTAGTCCTCCAAATGGAAACGTAGTTTTAGGATTATTTTTCAAATCCAGTCTGTTTGACGATATACATTTAATGTTTTTTTGAAGTAGTACCGTCAGTAGCCTAACAAACAATCAAACTTAGTGAGCTGACTATCGACTAAAAAAAAATATACTACAAGTCTTAGTAAACTCATTCAATCCATTGTACAGACCGTTTTCCTAAACGAGAAACAATAAAACAATCAACGTATTGTGAGGGTTGAACCAAAATTCTGAAGTGACGACGTTAATGACAGCTTGCATACCTTATACAACAGTTATCTTCTCTTCTAGCTTCGAGGTACTCCGAAAAATTACAAATATCAATAAAAATAGATCCGTTTGGAAAAAGAAAAGATTGAATTCACATCCGACTTAATTTAATAATATATCGATTACTTCCGATGACTGTTAATTACATAATTTATCAACTAAATGAGTCATCACTAGGATCTGAAATAACAGTGAGTTAATTCATTTGATGAAACTCATTGAAACTTCAACTAATTTCACACGAAATGAATCAACACAAACGGAAATACACTGAATGGTAATGGATACAATTCACTACAAAAAAAATGCGTAAGTTTTAAAAATCGATTTCTTTCAAAATGGTGTATTTAAAGACTTAAAATATCTAAGAAATCTCGAGACCAGTACTTAAGTGTCTTCTAACTTGTTTTAGTCTAACTAACTAGGAGTTATTTCCATTGGCTATTAAAATTGTGTCAGAGTTTTTGATTGTTACTAAATGTTTTGTAGGTATTTTTGTTGAGACTAAAGTCAGTGTAAAAGTAAAAGATACCACAACCAGTTAATTACTTGAGATGAATTCTGAAAGTGGATTTTCTTTATTTAAGAGATTGTACAAATTTAGAAGCTATCTCTAGATTATTCTTAGTTAACCAACAAGCCTGCTGCACATACAGGCCGCTACTTTTTAGGCAACATAAGTATTCTCACAAAAGTCCATTTTGCCACCACTCCTGCCCCATACGGGAACGCACATGTTGGCTAGATTGGTCTGCAGACAAGTAGACGTCCAAAAAGCACGCACACGAGCAGTGGCCCCCGTTCGGGCACTTATGAATCAACTCGATCCCTCCAACCAATCCATTACCCACAATCCCCAATCGGCAAGGGCGGCAAGGCGGGCTTTCCCAGCTAGACCTGGCACCCCGAAACGGGTTACTGAGCCACCCAGCAGCCGTTTCAACCGTCTGGCCTCCAACTGCCAAGCGCTGATACAATCAATTGGAGCCCTCAAACCCCACATGAAGCTAAAGATCGAGTTTTTCTCACAAGGTCAGCCGGAACGTACACCATCGCCAAGGTTTACTTTGCTTCATTATGCTATTTTACAAGGAAAAATGACCATCGATGTTGTTAATACTTGTTTAATATGAGGTATCAGTTATTTATGATAAGAAAACTGAGGTAATAAATAAGTGTTGAAGTAGGGTATAAAATATCTTCAGACTATTCATTATATAAAGAAGTGAATTTTCAACAACTAGGATGAGTAGTATGTTATTCCAGCATGACTACTACTTACTCAAATTAGCAATGTTAACTATAGTACCATTCTAGGATAGAAGTTATCTGAACAATATATACAATTGTAAACTTTCTGGTTTGAAAATAACAGTCATCTGAAGTCAATAATGAAAACTAAGATGATATACAATGTATAAAGTCGGTTTTGACAAATATATATTTACTTTCTAACCTAATGAACCTTGAAAGTACCATTCTATATCTTTTTTAATTTATGTATGTATTAACTTTTTCCGGTTAGCGTTTTTTGGCAAGTTAGTTTTTGACGGAATGGGGTCGCCAACCCCATGTCCAAACCTCCTCCTTTACCCCGGGCTTGGGAACGGCAGTAGACCCGAAGTTTTTACTGGTAGCATCATCGACAATCAAGGTGGATCCGATGCAGATGTGAGGGCACGGATTGGCAAAGCAAGGACTGCATTTCTACAGTTGAAAAATATCTGGAACGCCAAACAACTTTCAACCAAAACCAAAATCAGGATTTTCAATACAAATGTCAAGACAGTTCTACTGTATGGAGCGGAAACTTGAAGAACTACGAAAGCCATCATCCAGAAGATGCAAGTGCTTATTAACAGTTGTCTACGCAAAATACTTCGGATTCGTTGGCCAGACACCATCAACAACAACGAACTGTGGGAGATAACAAACCAGATTCCAGTGGAGGAGGAAATCAGGAAGAAGTGGTGGAAGTGGATAGGACACACACTATGAAAACACCTAACTGCGTCACGAGACAAGCCTTCACATGGAACCCTCAAGGCAAAAGGAAAATAGGAAGGCCAAGGAACACACTACTCCGAGAAGTAGAGAAAGATATGAGAGGAATGAACAAACATTGGACAGAACTGGAGACGGAAGCCCAGGATAGAGTTAGTTAGAGAAAACTGGTGGGCGGCCTATGCTCCATTAGGGGTAACAGGCGTAAGTAAGTAAGTAATGTATTAACTTGTCTTATTAGCATTTTCAACATGCTTAATCAATTTCATTCTCTTAGTTTAATTTTTTCCAACTTTCTTTAGTTAAACTGATCGGAACAGCAGGAACTTGAATCAACATATGCTTTTCAGAGTATTAAGCTTTTGAACTGTGTTTTAATAAATTTTATTCAAATATTGAATGATTATCTTGCTCGTTTCAAATGTACAAAAAATGATTCAGTTCAGTGTATAAGAGAGTATGAATAAAATTAATTTTCTTGAACATGTTTAATTACCGAAATCGGTTGGAGAGTATTAGTCAGTCAGTCAGTCAATAACAATACAGAACTTCAATGTACGTACATCAGTTCAAGTTGCCATATCACATTGGAGAGTCTGCTTGAAATACACCTGAATGACTTCATTCACTATTCAGTTGGAATATTAACAGATTTTATTTTCTATATAAACGCTTAAAGCTACAAAATATATTATTTTAAATTAACTTCTATATAGTCACTAATGAATTTAGTTGAAATATTCTAGTTATCTGACGTATACAATTATCAATATTATGCGTATATATAGATCAAACTCAGATTACCAATATACATCAAATGTTTCATATTGACCGAAACAGTGTAGTTTTTTTTTTGTACCATCATACCTGAAATCTTATACATTCTCTCAAGAAATTCACTAATAATATGGAAATATCTTATAGCTCTCCTTCATTTATTTGACCGATTACATATCGCGTAACTCGGAATCACGGAATCGGCACATTGTCTTCTCTTACAGTTTCAATTGTAAAATTCATATTTGTTTTATTACCTGACTTTATTGTTTCTTCTTCTCGTATCATACTATCTATAACTAGATGGCTTCTACTCTTATTGACATGATATTTTTATTCACATTTAAAAATGACACTATTGATATATATACATATATATATATATACATAGTATAAATGCTGTCGTTTTTATTATTGATTACCTGATGATTTGTTAAGTAATTAGTTGGAACACCAACATCATTTGGCAAGAAATTCCCAATCACTGCAATATTTTGTTGTACTGCTGTTGTTGTTATTGTTGTTGTTGTTGTTGTTGTTGTCGGAGAAAGAATACGCGTCGGTGTACGTTTTGGATGACTTTTTAATTTAGTTGAACCAAATTTAGTTTGAGCAAAAGTAGCCGCTGTAAAACTTGGAGTAGATGTAGATTTTTGAACAAATGGATTTGATGAATTCAGAGGTGGTTGTATATAGGCTGGATAAGATTTCGGTAAAGAATTTATCAACATTGGATTAAATGATTGATCAAATTTTGAGCATAGAATATTGGAATTCACAAAATTTGTAGTAAATGCAATTAATTCTTTACTATTATGTGTTGTTGTTAATTGATCTGATTGAGGAGGATTCGAGGAGGAACGATGAAATGTAGGGAATGTATTATGCATTTTAGTAGCATTAAAAATAATCGATTGAGTAGTGGATGGTATTCCTCCAATCGAATCATTATTACCTACGGTAGGTAGAAAAGATTCTTTCGCATGTTTAGAAACACCCCATGGAAAGGAAGTAGTATTCACAATTGTTGACATTTCTTTTTCATGATACATTTCAGTTTGCAAAGGATTTATTGACTCTAAATCAGATTCATTTAATTCAGTTCTAGATGGTTCGTCTTGATTGATTATAGATGTGCCAATTACAGAATTTTCATTATCCCAGTTTGTATGGTTCATAGTTAAAGAACTTACTTCATATACTGTAGTATTAGGCTCAAATTTGGTATCAATTCCTTCGTCAGGTTCAACTAAGACACTTAATGCAGTGGCTGTAGACAGTAAATCACCATGATCATTTTCGAAACGTTTTAATTTTGTTAGAAAGTAATTTCGTTTACTTTCATCCAACATATTTGAATTATTTATATTCCATTCATCTTGTGAACTGTAAAGAACTTTGTGAGTGATCTGAGATGAATTTATTAAGTTTGATGATGAGATAGAAGATGCAGAAGAACATCCTGACGATGATAAAGAAACAGATGATGATGTCCAGTGATTCGAAGGGATTCTCTCATGAAGTGCACAATTAGACCGGTTGTATTGGCACACCACATGTCCTGGATCCACGCTTATAATAAGACCTTCTGGAAGACATGTTTCTATTTCACTCCATTCTAACCCACTTACAGCTGCTGCTTCAGGAAGTAAGATATCTACCTGAGGACCGACAGAATTAATGCACCGATACGCAGAATCTCTAAGTGGGTCACTAGGGTACCAGTGGTGTTGAAATTTGGCTAGAAGATACCTTTCAAGTTCTTCACCGAAACTATCAACTCGACGCCTCGGAAGCTTTGTGTATAAATGTGATAGTATATAATTTACTGCAACGGTTATTTCCACATACATTGATAAATAGAAATACAGAAGTTTTATATTCAATTGTTTGTCAAATGCACTCTTTCAGAACAACTTCATTCCAAAATATCTACAGAAGTCATAAAAAAATGTATTTTAAGGTTATGATAGTACAATAATGGAAATTTGTTAGTTTACAAAATTAAGAAAATGGTAGTAATACATCTCAATAAAAAGGTACTACTTACATGATGCAGAATTTTCCACTAACTTTTAAAAGAACTCCACAAATCAAGCATTAAAAACTAAACAAATCTAGTTTATGCATCAAATTGATTCATGGACAGCTGATGAACTATCGATTTATTGAAATATATTTAAACAGGTTTATCGGAAATAATCGATTCGCTAGCGAATACTCACGTCTTGTCAGATAGACATACGGCTGATACTATTGAGAATTCAAAGCATAGGATAACTTAGACCACGGCTGATAAGCTTCACTGAAGTAGTGATATTCGTGACATGTCTAAACTTCGCATCTGACTGACCAGAGTGAAATTTATCCTTATCTGAATTCTCATTGGTTTAAAGTAATGTGCATTCTAGCCTACTTTTCAAGGTCAACGCTCGTGCCCAAATAGGATGTGTCTTTCTATATATTGGGTTTATTAAATCGCTCTATTCTCATCAAAGTTGTAAATGGGGGCAAAGTATAAGTTGTAGCTAAACTATTTTGACATGCAACAAACAGATAAATGTGGAGTCACTGTTGTACACTGACAACTAGAAATTTTTATGTTGCACAACCTCCTTTCTAATCCTGTTTGTATAGTTCTTACATAAAGAAAATGTTTGATTTCCGAAGTATTGCATTACATAGGAATTTTTCCGATAAGCGATTTTTTCTCTGGTTCCTCGGGTGTTTTTACGAAAACCAACACTTTTATTTACTTAACAACATGCCAGTTTTTATGCACCATAAAGAACCATAAACAGCAACACCGAACACCTACCATCATATAGCATCTCATATACGTTAGCTTTAATGATTCGTTGAATAAATAATTTGATAACAGTGTCGTTTATTTTACATTTGAATATGTTTGCATGCTTACTCGCTTAACACTTACTTATCTAGCCTATTATTGCTTGACTATAAATACTCAGTCATGCTTCATTGCTCGGTGTTGGCTCACTCGCCTTCTTCGCTTTGCCTGTATACTTTTCATTCTCATGTCAGTCTGCGTAAATAAGCGCATGAAATAAATCCATCTGTACAGCCGTATTTGGCTTCTTATTACTGTCGGTGCACTAACGGGGTTTACCTAAGTACACTATACGGAAATGGAAAGGAAGATTTATTTCATCACAAACTAGACCATTCGTCCAAACTTAAGTCAGATCTTGAGTCACTGAAGTGGTTATGTGCAAACGACCAATACCACTTCCTAAACTCCAACTTTTGAAATCATATCAGAAATCCATGAAGTCATTGACGAGTGGACTTAGTCATGTCTGTAATTGTCGACTACCTGGTTGGGGTCCGCGAGATGATAATAATCGATGGATAGAGACCTTGAGTGACATGGCTCAAAATCGTTTGCAATGGCGCCGGTGCATTTATTCTTTGTGTTCTCTCAAATCCTAATCTTCTGGATTCTTCAACTTTGTAAACTTTTCCCACTGAATCATACTTCTTGAATAATATCTTCTAATCCTAACCTCTCCGATTACTTCTACTAATGGATTTGAATTGACAATTACATCTCTGTGCTGATGTGGTATGGCGACATGAACTGATGAACTTACGTACGAAGTTCTACGTTGCATCTGACTGACTGTGCTTATTAGCATGCACAATCGTGTAATACTCGGTTATTTGGGACAATTGTCCTCCGCAAACGGTGAAAACTATTGGTTGATGGAAACGAGCTCAGTGGTTGAGAGTTTAGGTATCTGTGTTGAAATCTTAAGATTTAGAATCTGATCCCTGGTTGTGGGGTTGTGAAAGCAGACTCGGATGACAACTATCTAGTGTGTCCTGATTTCCAATGGTAATCCAACTAAGATTAGTTTCTGAGTTAGTATGATATGCTTTTAAGTTCGGCCATAAAAAGACATTAACGCGCAGAAAAATCTTGTAGTTCATTTACAAAATCAATGTGGTCGCTGTGCTAATTCGTTTTCTTTGTCAATAATACGCAGATACACATTAAGCTTAACAAGATTAATATTAACTCGTCATCTTCGCGGTTTTTCATCAACTGCTTACAAACCACATAGAGTATAACTAGTTGTTAAAGAATACGAATTAATTTACGTTGATAGCCAAAGGAATTATAGGCACAAAACCGTAATAAGTACATATATATTCATTTGAGAACACGAGTGGTCATTTTGATGGCACAGTTCATAGGTAGCAATAATATATGGTTCTGCGAACAAGATCTTACGCGGTCATAATGAAGTGATTTTTCAGCTAATGGTGTCCTACTTAGGAGTTAGAAAAAAAAACAGTCTCGTATGGTGTACTCAGCTAATTCAAAATTTTTCGAGAAACTAACCTTCAAGTGATCGTGTGCAAACGGCAAACACCACTTTCTAAACTCCAACATTTGAAATCATCCTAGAAAACACTGTTGTAAACGCATTACAATTTAAGCCCTTGTTATTGCCTACATGCTTTACTCTAACATATAGGTGGGTGAACTTGTATATGGCCACTAAGAGCGAATAGTCTGTCTACATTGCTCAACCTCAAGTGCATTCATAAATCATCAGGTCAAGTTGGAGATTTCGGTTTCATAGGCATAGAACAATTAGTAGGCTATTGCTTGTTAACTATTCAGTAAATGTCGAAGGGTTCGACTAATTGGATCTCCTATATGTTTGCCGGTTTTCTCAAAAATATCGAAAATGTAATAGGACAGTTTCATAAGTTGATAAATGCCATTCAAATTCCTCTGAATGTTTTGTTGGTCAGCGTTCTATGAGTCTACTGGTCGGATTTATCAAATCCCGAACTGAGTCTATCTACGGTAATAAACAAGCGCTATATGACAAAATAAGGATTTTCAAAAATTCTCTATTATTCGTGACTACTTATTTACTTTGTTAGTAGTATAAATTTCCTTCGAGCATTTTTAGGTCTCTTCACAACTTTTGTTTTGTTGTAGCTGAATATGGTCCACCAACTGTCTGACTACAATCATGGCAGTCAGTATAGACGGCAAACTCAAAGGGCCTTCATACCTCACGGTTTTATCCTCACTACTGGAATGAATAAGAAATTATTGTCAAGTTACATAAGTTCTCTATTGAAATCATTCAAGAATGTTTCATAATTTTATTAGTGAAGCAATTCACGTTTCAAAAATATTAGTATTTCAGAGTTTGTATCAATTAAGGTCTACCTTTTTTATCAGTAATATAATCTGTTATAAATTTTGATGGATTTCACTACCTCTTTGGAAATCATATATTATGCTCAACTCTGCCTAAGTAATGTCTTAAAGCATTTTCAATTAGAGTTACGTAGATTGGTGTTTTTACACATGTGAAATCATCAATCAATCATTGTTAGACCACCACTAGAAACCTGAAAGCACTGGACAGCCGTTTCGTCCTAGTATGGGACTCATCAGCAGTGAGCATCCACGACTCCTGAACCTCGCAGGATTTGAACCCGAGACCTTCGGTATTGTACGCGAACGCCTGAACTCTGGACCAATAAGCCGGCATCCAACAGATTTAATGTATAACTCTGATTAATTTAGGTATTTTGCGCAACCTCACGCATTTGTCTTTGGTAGTTACTGCCTACACCCGAGCAAATAATTCACTTGAACAAAGCTTTTCGTACGTATCTATCTTTAAAAAAAAACTGAAAAGCTGCTGACATTTTCAAGAGGGGAACTATAGTTTTAAACTTTATTCTTGTATAGTTACTATAAATGAGTTATCTATGCAAAGAAAATAAAATTCTAACTAATCACTTCCTTCTTTATGTTGTAAGGTTCTTCAAATTCAAAAAAAAGCATCTATTAAAATTGTCCGGTAAGGATTTTCCTCCACAGTAATAACAAACTGACTGCAAAATTTTGAGTAAATTTAAGAATGGGCCCATTTTGATAAAAGATGATAAATTTTAGTCTACATATATCCAGAAAAAGGACAAAAACTAGTAATGTAAAACAGTATGTTGGATAACTACATGAATTTATTATCAAGCAATCGATAACGTCACACATATTCTAATGAGATTGTGAATTTCTTATTTTCAAACAAATGTTGACTAAAAAAAAGCCTTAATCTGGGTAAGTTTTTCTTAAATCCTCTTATATAGGAAAAACAGTGGATCAAAGTAATGAAACGATTAATGGTTAGAAGATATCCAATATCAAAATAAGTTAGTAGGGATTTTGAAATTTCTGATTAAAATTAAAATTCGTCATTTATATTTGTATGATATATTGTTGTCTTCGATCAGATCGTCATCAGGCTTTACTCTAATATACATGAATATTTTTATAAAAATGTTAAACCAATCAAGGCAATTTGAGTGATAATCACAATGAAATGAAAAAGGCATAAGTACAAGTGGATAGTAGGAAGATATGTGAACCGATAGTAGTAAGAAAAGTAGGTCAAGGGTGGATGAATAGAATTCAAACAATCATCAAAAAACATCAAAAACATTACGTAATAAGCAGATGTGTAAAAATAATAATAAAAATAATAAAATTAAAATAAATAAAATATATATAATGTCAATCGTTAGTTACGTCATATCCGGCCACGGAAGAGATAGGGGTGTCACGAATTTCTTCTGAACACAAAAAATAGGGTTGAATGTGCGTATTCCTATGGCTTCTGCAGTGTGTAGGAGACGGGATCGAACTCCGTTAAGAAATGATGGAGGTATACGATAGATCACCCGAAAAGATCTAGATTTATCTACAATGTGATGATTATTTGAATTCTATTCATCCACCCTTGACCTACTTTAGTTATATTTTATAAATTTTCTTACTACTATCGGTTCACATATCTTCCTACTATCCACTTGTACTTATGCCTTTTTCATTTCATTGTGATTATCACTCAAATTGCCTTGATTGGTTTAACATTTTCATATAAATATTCATGTATATTAGAGTAAAGCCTGATGACGATCTAATCGAAAACAATATTGTTCGCTTATATGTGTTGTTCTAATTTTCACAATGGGAATCTTTAATATTGTTGTCTGTATAAGTAGATCAGTAATGATCTGTGTGAAAAATGTAAAACCAATTTTTAACTGATTCATTCAACGGATTACAGTTATTCATGTTATACTATCCGAAACTAGAGGTCTAGGAATTTATTTTCTCTTCTTTACAACTGGTTGCTTCTTGGTGAATGTTCTCAACAAAACTCTAATGTAACAGTCGTTGACTCAAACATCGACCTGGATGTGGTTGTATAGACCATATCTTCACACTCAGACAGGTCCTAGAACAAAGAAACACATTTAAGCGTCCTGCAATAGTTGTTTTCCTAGACCTAGAAGCGGCATTCTACTCAGTTGATCGTGAGGTTCTGTGGCAGTGTCTGTCATTGAAAGGTGTACCAAAGAAGTACATCAACCTTATACAAGCTCTCTACTCGAACACCACTGGTCGAGTGAGCGCTTAGGCGAACTGTCATCTGAATTCTTCACTTCAAGTGATGTCCGTCAGGGATGTCCACTTTCTCCATTCTTGTTTAATTTTATCATAGACATGCTCATAGAAATGACCTTATCCTCGTCTGAATTTTCAGTAGACCTTCTACCAGGAGGCTCGCTTATTCACTTGGAATATGCCGAAGACATAGTCCTACCTGGTGAAGACGCTGACAAAATGCAGAGTCTTCTGACTACCCTAAACAACAATGCAAGCATGTTCGAAATGCGGTTTTCCCCCTCGAAATGCAAAATGTTGCTTCAAGACTGGGTCCCATAGTGATAGGGAGTGAAGTAGTCTAGCCTGTTGATCAATTCACTTATCTTGGAAGTCTCATCAGTGCTGATGGCCTGGTGACTGACGAAATCTCAACTCGGATACAGAAGGCTCGATTGGCTTTTGCCAACCTGCGTCACTTATGGCGTGATATCCGTTTTCTGACTAAAGGACGAGTGTACTGTCCAGTGGTTCGCTCCGTCTTACTTTATGGCTGTGAACCATGGCCAGTGAGAGTAGAAGATATTCGTAGGTTACTGGTTTTCGACCATAGGTGTCTTCGAGGCATTGCTCGTATACCGTGGGACAACCGAGTGAGCAATGCTGTCGTTAGGAAACGAGTACTAGGCAAGGATGGCAGATCAATAGACGCAGTAGTGACACTTCATCAGTTGAGGTGGTTGGGACATGTGTTGCGTATGCCTAACCACCGACTGCCTCGACGAACTTTGTTTTGTAGTGTAGGAATAGGTTGGAAGAAAGTTAGGGGCGGCCAAAATAAAACACGGCAGAAATCCATGAAGTCATTGACTAGTGGACTTAGCCATGTCGGTAGTTGTCGACTACCTGGTTGGGGTCTGCGAGATGATAATAATCGATGGTTAGATACCCTGAATGACATGGCTCAAAACCGTTTGTAATGGCGCCGGTGCATTTATTCTTTGTGTTCTCTCAAATCCTAATCTTCGGGTGGATTCTTCAACACCTCCAGTTTTCACTTTCTAAACTTTTCTCATTTAATCATACTTCTTGAATAATATCTTCTCATCCTAACCTCTTCGATTACTTCTAATACCTTTACTACCTCTTCTACTATTGGATTTGAATTGACAATTACATCTCTGTGCTGATGTGGTATGGCAACATGAACTGATGTACTTACTTACGAAGTTCTACGTTGCATCTGACTGACTGACTAACTGACCAGATAGATAGTCATTTGTGCAATGAGCATGAGATGTAAGTCAATTTGAAATGATCTGGATTAGCTAATTGTTGATAATTTGGTCGAAATTATATCAGTCTTCATTGGCATATGAGCGTCCTATAAGAATTGCCTTGATATGGCCATTATGACACAAGTTTATGCGGAGTAGAAGGAAGCTGGCTAACAATGGAATCTAGGAGACGTACGGTAATTTAAACCGTTTCAAACTGAATTACATCCCATACCCATTGTACAAGTGACTTACTGTCTGGACTGAGTAACTAGGTGGAAAGATCCATGGCGTTTGAAGCAGACGATACTGGGTTTGATTCCCGGAGTAAACACCAAGTGAGTCTTAGGTACATTCAACCGACGATTCCTGGTTTCCACTGCTAGTCACATCCAGAAGAGAATCAGGATCCCGGACTAGGGATCCGAGTCCGGGCCTGGTTTGGTTCATAAAACGTTACAGATACTGCGTATTTATACATTTAGGTCGAATAGGGAACAGCATTGAAGTCTGTGACATTGACAGTTAAGACAACCAATAGTAAACAACATTTGAATTGACATTGATGGCTAGGACGACCAATAAGAAACAACATTGGAGTGAGTGACATCGATATCTAGGACGATCATAAAATTGACCAATAGGAATTAACCAATAGGAATTGACCAATAGTTCTCTTAGGATATTGGATGAATATCCTAACACCTTCCTCTGAAGAAATTGAAGCGAAACATGACGGTTTCATTTATTCTGGACTGCTGTTTGCTGCTGTCGGGGAGGATATTTCTGGAATGGTGATGAGGACCAGTCGTGGGTACTTCTGAGCGGGTTGGCTTCCTCTTATATAATTGATGGAACATCTGCTAATGTTAACTGTTTGAACCTATCTAACAAAGTAATTTTAGATCGCCCGTCGGACTGAGCTGAATTGAGGTGGACTGGGTGTAGCAGGGGCACAGCTACTCTAATTAGTTGACAGATGCAATACATAACGTTAGATTGCCTTGAGACACCATAGTCTCATCTGCTGGTCAGTTTTAAATGAATATACTACATCAGCTTCTAAGTCCGTAACTGACAATAGATAGAAAAGAATATAACAACACTTTAGTAGTAACAATAGTGATCATACGAAAATAGGCAAGAGACAGTAGTAAATCCACTTTTATGAAGAGGAAGTCATTGGCTCAAACAAACTTGGACGATTGGTTTTGATAATGAATGTTTCTAGTAACTGTACTTTTTGTTGATAAAACTCTTTACGCTCAAATCTCCGTTTGTGTTGCTGCCATTTTCGCCCCGCCGTCTCTGTCATTTCGACCCTGTTTTCCAGCACGTTTTCGGTATTCTTTCGATACCACGAAAACGCCAGTAAATGTATTCTGCCTCCAATTCCCGGAACAAAGTGTTCTTTCCCATGCTTGAATGAACATGCATAACTAAATACACTTTACAATCTGCACAAACGTCTCTTGATTAAATATTAGTCGCGTAAAACACTCGATAGGTCCTTTAAATCTTTATATATATGTGATTGTCCAATTTTGCTGACTTAATCTCTTCGACTAACTCCACCAGTAGAACCTTAGGGGCTACTGCCGGTCCCAAGCCCGGATAAAGGAGGAGGGTTGGACATGGGGTTGGCGACCCCATTCCGTTGAAATCTCACTTGCCAAAAAAACGCTAACCAGAAAAAATAATTCAAACCATTTTAACTCTGCCCTGGGAGTTGGAAGAAGAATTATGACGTCGCGTGATGAAAGCCGAGTTCCCTCCGAAGTCACGGGGCCGATGCCTCTTCTCACAACCAGAGCAACCATTCTTTTAGGTTCATGGAACGTTCGTACATTGTGGGAGACTGGAAGACTATTTCAAGTTGCGGCAGAAATGAAACGATACAACCTCGAGGTGCTCGGCATCAGTGAAACGCATTGGACACAAGTTGGACAACTGAGACTAGCTTCAGGGGAACTGCTGTTATACTCTGGTCATGAAGAGGAAAACGCTTCACATACACAAGGAGTTGCACTGATGCTGTCCAAACATGCACAAAAGGCACTGATAGGATGGGAATCTCACGGACCCAGGATCATTAAAGCATCCTTCAAAACGAAGAAAGAGGACATTACAATGAACGTCATCCAATGTTATGCACCTACCAATGACTACAATGACGACGTTAAAGATCAATTCTACGAAAGGCTGCAGTCAATCGTCGAGAAATGTTCACCAAAGGATTTGACGATTCTTATGGGAGACCTGAATGCCAAGGTTGGAATGGACAACACTGGATATGAAGACATCATGGGACGACATGGACTGGGAGAAAGAAACGAAAACGGTGAGAGATTTGCAAACCTATGTGCCTTCAACAAACTGGTCATCGGTGGCACAATATTCCCACACAAACGCATTCACAAAGCCACATGGATTTCACCGGATCACACTACTCAAATCCAAATTGACCATATCTGTATCAATAAAATGTTCAGAAGGACTATGGAGGATGTGAAAACCAAGAGAGGAGCTGATATAGCATCAGGTCACCACTTGCTGGTCGCCAAAATGAAACTGAAACTAAAGAGGCACTGAACAACGGGGCACACAACATCACACAAGTTTATTACGGCCTTTCTTGGGGATACCGTAAAACTCAACGAATTCAGGATAGCCCTCACCAATAGATTCCAGGCCTTTCAGGATCTACTCAATGGAGAGGAAGCAACATTGGAGAACAATTGGAAAGGGATTAAGGAGGCAATCACTTCAACATGTCACGAAGTTCTGGGTCACAAGAAGTACCATCATAAGAAATGTATGTCTGTTGATACTCTTGAAAAAATTGAAGAGAGGAGGAACAAGAAGGCAGCAATCAATGTCAGCCGAACAAGAGCAGAGAAAGTTACCGCACAAGCTGCATACACAGAAGCAAACAGGGAAGTGAAGAAGAGCATCAAAGCTAACAAACGAAAATATGTGGAAGATCTAGCAATGACGGCGGAAAAGGCTGCAAGAGAACGAAACATGAGACAATTGTACGAAACAACAAAGAAGCTCGCCGGTAACTATCGTAAACCAGAACGACCAGTGAAAAGCAAGGAAGAGAAAATAATCAGCAACACTGAACAACAGCGAAATAGGTGGGTAGAGCACTTTAAGGAACTCTTGAATCGACCAACTCCACTGAACCCACCCAACATTGAAGCAGCAGCCACGGACATCCCAATTAATATTGGCGCACCTACAATTGAAGAGATCAGTATGGCCATCAGACAAATCAAGAGCGGCAAATCCGCAGGACCAGACAACATTCCAGCAGAGGCAATGAAAGCAGATGTGGAAGCAACTGCGAAAATATTTCACAACCTCTTCAAGAAGATTTGGGATGAGGAACAAGTACCTTCAGATTGGAAAGAAGGATACCTCATCAAAATACCAAAGAGAGGTGATCTCAGCAAGTGTGAGAAATACAGAGGTATCACTCTTCTTTCAATACCAGGCAGTCTTCAACAGGGTGTTGTTAAACACAATGAAGGACTTCGTAGACGTCCAACTTCGAGATCAACAGGCCGGATTTCGTAAGGATCGATCGTGTACTGACCAAATTGTCACAATACAGATCATTGTGGAACAATCAATTGAATGGAACTCACCACTCTATATCAACTTCATCGACTACGAGAAAGCATTCGATAGCGTGGAAAGGAAAACACTGTGGAGGCTTCTTCAACACTACGGTG
Source organism: Schistosoma turkestanicum (assembly GCA_944470395.2). Classification (NCBI taxonomy): domain Eukaryota; kingdom Metazoa; phylum Platyhelminthes; class Trematoda; order Strigeidida; family Schistosomatidae; genus Schistosoma; species Schistosoma turkestanicum. Next base: position 62,890,097 of record OX103979.1, read on the forward strand.
TGCCTGAGAAAATAGTCAACATCATACGGAATTCTTATGATGGATTCAACTGCAAAATGGTGCACGAAGGACAGCTAACAGACTCTTTCGAGGTGAAGACCGGTGTCAGGCAAGGTTGCTTACTCTCACCATTTCTCTTTCTCCTTCTGGTGATCGACTGGATTATGAAGACGTCGACATCTGGAGGGAAGCACGGTATCAACTGGACAGCAAGAACGCAGCTGAACGATCTGGACTTCGGAGATGATCTGGCTTTTCTATCGCACACGCAACAACAAATGCAATAGAAGACGACCAGTGTAGCAGCAGTCTCTGCAGCGGTAGGTCTTAACATACATAAAGGAAAAAGCGAAATTCTCCGATGCAACACAACATGCACCAACCAAATCACTCTTGATGGAGATGCCTTGTAGGACGTTTACACCTTTACACATCTGAGCAGCATCATCGACAATCAAGGTGGATCCGATGCAGATGTGAGGGCACGGATTGGCAGAGCAAGGACTGCATTTCTACAGTCGAAAAATATCTGAAACTCCAAACAACTTTCAACCAAAACCAAAATCAGGATTTTCAATACAAATGCCAAGACAATTCTACTGTATGGAGCGGAAACATGGAGTACTACGAAAGCCATCATCCAAAAGATACAAGTGTTTATGAACAGCTGTCTGCGCAAAATACTTCGTATTCGTTGGCCAGACACCATCAGTAACAACGTACTATGGGAGAGAACAAACCATATTACAGTGGATGAGGAAATCAGGAAGAAGCGGTGGAAGTGGATAGGACACACATTGCAGAAAGCACCTAACTGCGTCACGAGACAAGCCTTCACATGGAAGCCTCAAGGCAAAAGGAAAAGAGGAAGGCCAAAGAATACATTACGCGGAGAAATAGAGAATGATATGAGAGGAATGAACAAACATTAGACAGAACTGGAGAGAGAAGCCTAGGACAGAGTTGGTTGGAGGAAACTGGTGGGCGGCCTATGCTCCATTAGGGGTAACAGGCGTAAGTAAGTAAGTGCTTGCTTCAACTAGTCAGTTTGTCAACTCGTCTCTCATGTCATATGCTTGTCTAACGTTCGATTTTTTTATGTTAAAATGAACTATTCCAATAACTGAGTGTTGTCTTATTTAAAGTATATACAGCTGAAAGTTATATTCACAACTGAAATCAGGGAGATTAACGATAAATCATACAAACTAGTTCTAAGATATGAAAGTTAGCTAGACTAACTAACTGAGAGCTGAGCAGGAAATGATTAGACTAACTAGTATGGTGGAGTTTCGTTTTCTGAGCTGGATGTTTTATTTGTGGAGCTTTCATTGTTCTTCTGAATGGCATCATCCCCGTTTGATCGAAGGCGGATACAATCAAAACATGGAGGCATGCAATGATAGATTAACGGTAAATGATAACCAATTAAGATCGGGGTTTAAAGGACAAGCCACAAGTCAGTTGTTAGGAAATTCGAATACTCCACTTCTACGTGAAGCGTTTACTGGTGATGTTCAGAAAAGCAAATACTAACCACTAGCTGCAGATTGTAAAGTCTTAGAATGTACCTCTGGCTCCAGCCTTATTATGGTTTTTATATCTAATATTAAAGTTTTTAAGATCATACTGCGCCGAATCTAAATTCCAAATACATTATCTTCAAGTGCGTTCGCTGACTTCTATGTGACTTTAATATTGGTTCATTTGCGGCAACTAGAGTACTAACCCAACGAAATACTGTGAATCTGTTCCTCATACTCCCCATACTTCAATATATCATGATATTATTTTTATTCTCACACATTTTTCCTTGCATATTAGTCTACACTCAGTTCTTAGTATGTCGGAAACACACATAAGCTGCTTAAGATCAAGACTCTGTGGACACGAAATTTCAACTCAAGCCATTCTGGAATAAGAATGTCGAAGCCTGATGCTACTCTACAGAAGCTGACTTCCACGAGTGTGATGTGCTAGACTTACATGCGCATTTCCTCCACGCTTCATGGGCCCTACCTCATGCGCTGAACAAATAAAGCCAATTTTAAGGAAGGAGACTAACCGATCGAAAGAGGCGAGACTTATCTGTTCACAAAACTGAACTGAAACACGGCTTGGGAGCATAAATTTTGCCACACATATAAGACAGATTATTGGCCGACAAACTTTCGACGTAAGAAAATACTTTCTATCCAGAATTTCCCGAAAGGTGCAATCTGTTCTTGCCTCATCCGAAATAACGGCGAGGAAGAAGTGGCTACATCTGCCATTCACATTCCATTGATTACCAGGATTACAGCTGAGAGATTTATTCTGTTGAGCATACACTTCGATTTACCCTGAATAAGATCACAAACCACTGTGATACGGTCACACGCTTTTTATACCTTCAGCCCTACCGCAAACGATCGAAAAGTCCTCGAAGAAACCCATCTCCATGGTCTGCTTTTAGACTGTGAGAAACATAACTCGGCTAGGTTTCTGTATCATGACCACCATGGCAAATCTTTGAAACAGTGTGGAAAAAGTGTAGCTTCACTAGCCCGAAATCCTCGGTCACAATAATTGTAGGAAACTATTTATCTCGGGTGAGTTAACAGCAGTCGTAGCCAGCTGACCAAACCGTCCCCTTTACACTAATAACTTGGAACTGTACCAAAAACTACCGCAATTACAGTGTGTACATAGATATTTCATACATCCTATCACGACTACAGAGACATCTGTATTCTTAAAAGCACGGCGACTTGCTCCTGAGAAGCTAAAGCTGGCCAAAAAATTATTCAACAGTCGAATATTCAGTGGGCGACCATGTTGAATATGGTCTATAAAAAGGACATCTATGGTTGACATCCAACTGGTGACAATCAACGACTATATCCGATCGTTACACATTGCCTCACAACTGCCTTGAAAGGTATAGCTGTCTTTCCTAAAACAGACTTGATTGAATCATATAGCCAACACTGAGGCCTTTAGACTCTTTTACCAAAACTGTTAATATAATTCCAGTCGAACTCCACGAATTATTTTCCAATGCAACCACTTTGAACAAAGGGAATTTTCGGATTGGAGGCGATTCCCTGAAAATTATCGGGCATATTATTGTTGCTCACAGTTTTCGGCCTTTAGAAAACAAACTGACGACCATTCTGAATTATCCAGAACCCACCATAATTAAGCGACTTGCTTACTTACGCCTGTTACCCCCGATCGAGTATGGGCCACCCACCAGTTTTCTCCAGCCAACTCTGTACTGGGCTTCCCTTTCCAGTTCTTTCCGGTTTTTGTTCATTCTTCCCATGTCTTTCTCTATTTTTGGGCGCATGTAGAATCTTCGGGGCTACTGCCAAACCCAAGTCCGGATAAAGGAAGAGGGTTTGGCATGTGGTTGGAGACCCCATCCCACCAAAAAACTTACTTGTCAAAAAAACGCTAACCAGATAATAAATAATTCAGCAACTAGGCATTTTTAATAGGGTTATAGGTTTTTAATCATGGTTCATACCTGTTTGTGCGTATCTCATGAGACCCCTAACCGACCAACTGCTTAGAAATATGAAAATCATTTGTGGTGGCCGATTTCTACGTGGTCTTAGTCTTCAGGATTAGCTCGTCCAGACAATCGTTACTAAATAGCGTCTGACGGTTTATAAATCAGAAGGTATACTCGAAGTGTTGAATACGTTTATTTTGGCACACCAAAAATGGGGATAGCAGACCACAAGCAGACCGGGCAGACACACTAGCGAGCGAATGTGCGAATGAATGAATGAGATTAAAATGTTCGTATATATACAAAGGAAAATGTCTGAGTCATTGTGATCTTTAAGAGATTAATATTAAAGCCAATAGGATGACTATACGCGTAGGCGGTAGGCAATGCTCAGCTCACACAAACCAGACAATACTAAAAGCCAATGGTACATATAAGTTATTGTTATACAAATGACTTGGTTAAATAAATTAGTCGAAAAGCTTGATCAAATTAAATGGAAGCGAATGCAAATAAATGTGGAGGCGCTACACTGACTTGGATGCAGTTTCTTCCTGTAGTGTAGGAATATATTGATACATCCATTATTTTGACATACCTTGACATAAAAACATCCATTAGTATTGTTGTTGATGATTTTGATTCATCAATCGGATTTATCTTTCAACAATAGCTAAACAATGCGTGACATTATTCAGAACATTGAGTCGAGATAAGGTAATTCTAGCAAGGAACTCATACTATTTATTGTGCTGTGCGACACTTTTAACCCTTTGAAAAAGGCCAAGAATTCAGAGAAGTCCACAGACCGCAAACATTTAACTTTTTCTCAGTCCACGTCTTCCAATTTACTCTGGACATACTAAATTTCTATGGTAAACAAACCAGTCTCAGACGCTTTCCATGAACAGTTTACAAGGCATTTCCTTCCTAAACTTGCACAGTCCCAAAAGGAGTACGATGATCTTCAGCACCACTTATTATCGATGACACCGGCAATACCTGTCAATCGAATGAAAACAGGTAGAGAAATTTGACTTTGTGACCTATTTACAAGTAAGAATCCTCCAATTGTGTTGAAACATTATCGACGTATTGTCTTCCTTAGGCTGCACAAACTTCCCCACCCAGATTTCCAAACAACCATGAAGCGGATACGACAATAATTTTTTGGCCTGGTATGAAAATGTATGGGAGCGAGTATGTTCGTTCCAATATAAGCTGAATAAAACCCAAGGTACTAAAGCATAATAAATATCCATTCGGCACTTTATCAACTCCTAACAACCGCTTCAACCGCGTTAATCTCGGTTTGGTGAGACCGTTACCGGATTCAAATGTATACTCTTTCTCCCTGAAGTGTAAGGACGGTTTAGCACGATTTCCAGAATCAAGACGTTACTCGTTGACTTGAGCACGTGGTTTCATTTCTGAACTCTCTAAACACAGAAAAATGTATTACTTTTCTTGAACTACAGAGAACGCGTTTTCAGCGAAACACCTACGTATTCACAACATATTTTGTTAGCTATCCAAAACGATCTCACTTTAGAAGACTGAAACCATAAATGAACACATACATCTAATTATGAATTTATTTTCATCACCTGAACGGACCTCCTTATTAAATTTTCAGTGCAAAATCAGTAGCGATCAGAACAAACATTATTCTGCGTCCAAAATGCAGCTTAGAATGACTAGCCCTGGAGCATATGTGTAGTTCCCAAGCCATCTTAACAACCACCTTAAAAGCTAATCTCTTTATTTCATTTCCCGTGTTCTGAAATTCTTCCTTTTCATTTTTAATTTCTCTTGAGTCGAAAAAAGGAAACTTTTTATTGCTAATAAAATGTATTAGTCAAATGAAACGGGCTGAGTTAAATATAGATATGATTGTGTGTATAAATTTTCCAAAAAACCAAACATATTTTGTGTATTATATTCGTCGCTGTTTCACAGTTAGTATACGCATATAAGCCGATTTTTATTTTTCGTATTTTTATCGCTTACACAATCATGAGTGTATTGCGACATGCTTTTGTGGAGATCTAAGTACGTGGTCGCCCGCCTTGATCCACCTTGATTGTCGATGATGCTGCCAAGATATGTAAACATATTTACGTCCTCCAAGGCATCTCCATCAAGAGTGATTTGGTTGGTGCATGTTGCGTTGCATCGGAGAATTTCGATTTTTCCTTTATGTATGTTAAGACCTACCGCTGCAGAGACTGCTGCTACACTGGTCGTCTTCTATTGCATTTGTTGTTGCGTGTGCGATAGAAAAGCCAGATCATCTCCGAAGTCCAGATCGTCCAGCTGCGTACTAACTGTCCAGTTGATACCGTGCTTCCCTCCAGATGTCGACCTCTTCATAATCCAGTCGATCACCAGGAGAAAGAGAAATGGTGAGAGTAAGCAACCTTGCCTGACACCGGTCTTCACCTCGAAAGAGTTTGTTAGCTGTCCTTCGTGCACCATTTTGCAGTTGAATCCATCATAAGAATTCCGTATGATGTTGACTATTTTCTCAGGCACACCGTAGTGTTGAAGAAGCCTCCACAGTGTTTTCCTTTCCACGCTATCGAATGCTTTCTCGTAGTCGATGAAGTTGATATAGAGTGGTGAGTTCCATTCAATTGATTGTTCCACAATGATCTGTATTGTGACAATTTGGTCAGTACACGATCGATCCTTACGAAATCCGGCCTGTTGATCTCGAAGTTGGGCGTCTACGAACTCCGCCACTAGAACCTTCGGGGCCCCTGCCGGTCCTAAGTCCGGATAAAAGAGGATGGTTAGGCCTGGTGTTGGCGACCCCATCTTGTCAAAAACTGACTCGCCAAAAAACGCTAACCAGAAAAAAAAGCCGCACTAGATCATCTTAAAGTATAGCGTGTGACACATTTTGCGTTAGCTAGCAAGCTTTGTTCACTCACTCCTTAGCATCCCAACCATCGTCTTAACATACCTTGAGTCCTGGTAATTTATTGTTTCTGTTTCTCTTGAACTTAAATACTCGCTATCTGAAAGGTATAACATCGAGTGATTATTCCCATGTCTTTCAGCCTTGTTGATCATTAACTTATAACTACGGTTGTAACTTTGTGCGCATGTACACTTCATTCTTCACCTATAAAATGCCCAGCTTATTTTCTTCGGTCTATAAATCCTTATTCATGACTCATTTCATGAAGTAGGCACACTACGCTTCCCATTGCTTTGCTTCGCATTCATGATTCTTGTAATTGTCTGTATGCTTGGTGGAATATGTGGAATAAATTCACCCACAGAGCCGTTTTGAGCTCCTAATAACTGCCGTTGCACAAACAAGGTTCACCAAAATATTTTGAACGGAAATCAAAGGGAAGGCTAATATCAGAGCACATTTCGTCGAAATCACGAGTCACTAAAACGTAGTCAGATGCATCGTAGAACTTCGTACGTAAGTACATCAGTTCATGTTGCCATACCACATCAGCACAGAGATGTAATTGTCAATTCAAATCCAATAGTAGAAGAGGTAGTAAAGGTATTAGAATTAATCGAAGAGGTTAGGATGAGAAGATATTATTCAAGAAGTATGATTAAATGAGAAAAGTTTAGAAAGTGAAAACTGGAGGTGTTGAAGAATCCACCCGAAGATTAGGATTTGAGAGAACACAAAGAATAAATGCACCGGCGCCATTACAAACGGTTTTGAGCCATGTCATTCAGGGTATCTAACCATCGATTATTATCATCTCGCAGACCCCAACCAGGTAGTCGACAACTACCGACATGGCTAAGTCCACTCGTCAATGACTTCATTGATTTCTGCCATTTTTATATTTTGGCCGCCCCTAACTTTCTTCCAACCTACCTCTACACCACAAAACAAAGTTCGTCGAGGCTTTCCGTGGTTAAGCATGCGCAACACATGTCCAAACCACCTCAACTGATGAAGTTTCATTACTTCATCTATTGATCTGCCATTCTTATTTAGCATCCGTTAGCTAATAACAGCGGTTGTCCCACGGTATATGAGCAATGCTTCTTAAACATCTATGATCAAATACCAGTAACCTACGAACATCTTCTACTCTTAACGGCCATGTTTCGCATCCATATAGGAGAACGAAGAGAACTGCTGAGCAGTACACTCGTCCTTCGGTTAGCGAATGGATATCTCGCCTACGCCATAAGTGACAGGTTGGCAAAACCCAATCGAGCCTTTTGTTTCCGAGCTGAGATTTCGTCAGTCACCAGGCTATCAGCGCTGCTGAGACTCCACAGATAAGTGAAGCGGTCAACACGTTCGACTACTTCACTACCTATCAATATTTCCGGTCCCCATGGACACCAGTCCTGAAGCAACATTTTGCATTTTGAAGGGTGTAGAATCTTTTTTGAATGTTTTGTTTTTTGGAAAATCCCTCCATGTACATATATATGTGTTATGATATGACTGACTCTTTCTGTTGATATTTTGGTACTCTATTTGATTCTATTTTGAGATTTTATCATTGTATATTGTTATTATTTCTATATCTTGTACTTATATTGAAGTTTTTATGTTTGCTTCTGAACTGTACATATGTTGTTTAAATTTGGTATTTAATATGGCTACAGCCATATTTGGATTTGATACTCTAGCAGTAACTGACTGGAAGCACTTACTATTCTAGCAACGGAACCTATTGTGGTAATTTGAAACTCGAAGTTGTAGTATTGTTTTTGGTAATTGTCTGTATTTCCCTTTTTAATTAAAATAGAACCGTTCTCTCCCAGAATTATTGTTTTTGGTCCTGCACTGGGTGAGACGCGTCTGAACCTACACTATTCGAGTTAAAGGCGAACTGCAAGAGTAATTACAAATCAATAATAAGCTCTCACTCGACCAGTAGTGTTCGAGTAGAGTGCTTGTATAAGGTAATGTATTTCTTTGGTACACCTCTCAATGACAGACACTGCCACAGAACCTCACGATCCACTGAGTCAAATGCCGCTTTTAGGTCCGGGAACACAACAATTGTAGGACGCCCAAATGTGTGTTTGTGTTCCAGGACCTATCGTAGTGTGAAAAAATGGTCTATACAGCCACGTCCAGGTCGAAAACCAGCCTGGTTTTCTCTAGTCTGCTCTTCACGAGTTCTAGTTAGCGTCTAAAGATACCTGAGGCTAACAATTTAGAAACCATATTAGTTACACTTATTTCTCTGTGATTGTCACAAGAAGACTTTCGTCCGTTCTTATAAATTGGGACAATCAGGTATCGAGACCGGTCGGATGGGATTATGTCCAGTTCCCAGATTCTACCTAAGATCTCAGTCAACCTAGCTACTAGAACTGGACCACCATCCTTAAATATCTCAGGAGTCAGTCTATCAGGACCTGCAGCTCGTCCTCGCTTCAGATTTACTAACGCCTTCTCAACTTCATAAAGACTAGGGGGACTTAGGTCGATTCGCTATTCAGGATGACTGGAGATCGTGAGTAACCGAAGAGTGGCTCGAGGACAGTTGAAATGATTCCTAATGTGTTCTGCCCATCGATCCAGTCTCCTGGATTGAGAATGGATAATAAGACCATCCTTTTCCGAGATAGTCTCACTTACACTATGATTCCTAATGCCAGTTTCCTTGATAAGTCGGAAAAGTTGTCTACTGTTGCCTATCGCCGCTGCCTTTTCCATTGCTTTTGCTTTCGCCACCCACCACTGTTCGCGATCGTTACGTAGGCTTTTTATCAGCCTACGTCTAAGATGACTCCGCTCCTCATCGCACTCAGAGCCACGCGGGGTGGGATTTCGAGCATCCATCAGTTCGGTAGATGCCAATGAGATCCATGGCTTCATCCTAGCCTTATGGTTTACCTTGCTGGCAGATATCACTATTGTTTCCACAACCTTTTTGATATCATACCAACCTGCTTCCGGATACGAATCGCTTACATCGTTGCTTAACTCTCTTTCTAGTCGCTCTTGAAATGTATCTCTAGCTTTATTATCATTAAGTAAAACCCTAAGAGGCTTCCTTACGGTGTCTTTCCTACCTCCAGTAAGCCTCAAACATATACGAGCTCGCACTAGGGTAGGATCTGAATCTAAACATGTTCCCCAGAACGAGCGACAGTCCTCTATCGAACACCTCCATCGGTGGCTGATGGCAATGTGATCCAGTTGGGTCCAACGTTGAGAGGACTTCGGGGGTGGCCAGGTCAAGAGATGTTTTTCCTTATGCCTAAAGTTAGTGTTTGCTAGAAATAGTTGGTTATCTGAGCATAATTGCAACAGACGGTCGCCATTGTCTGTTCTCTGAGCCGCGACACCATAACATCTACCTAGGTATCTTTCCTGCTCACTTAGTCTACCTACTTGAGCATTAAAGTCACCAGCCATTATAACTACATCAGAGAGCTTAAAATTTTGGAGGAGGTCCGAAAGCTTTCTGTAAAACTCATCTTTCACCTCGTCTGAAATGCAGTCAGTGGGGGCATAGGCAGATACGACGAAGAATCAACGGCGAGTGTCCCTATCCTTCCGAGTACTTACTGTCCCGTTTAGTCGGACAGCGCACGGGCGACTATCTACTGCGATCCAGTCAAGGAGAGATTGTTTAGCTCTACGACTCAATGCTATGCCTACACCAGCGAGACCCAGAGACGCAGCATCAGGGCTAAAGATACACGAAGCGAAAATCGAGGTGCTTCTTTATTCTGACAATGTGAAGTCGGATTAATGATTTTACAAGGATCCTGTATGCGCGTTTCCGCGACACAGCATACATCGATGGCACGAGATTCTAAAGTGGTAGCTAATGAAGCTTGCTGTCCTATTTGACACAATGTCCGTGCATTAAAAGCCACAATATAGAGTTTAGAACGAGGTTTAAAGAGACCAGGAATGACGTTTCGCGAACTCGCTTCGTCTGCAATAGCGGTGCAGTGAGAAAAAAGACTGTGAGTAGAGTTCATTGTGATGAGAAGAGAGGTGTGTGTTGGTGTAGGAAGGATTTGATTTCGACCAATTCCGTCTCGTGTGCTGTTACGGGTATGAGAGCGGTTGTCAATATCCAGGTGCCCACAACGTGGAACGTTGATTATTGAGGGAGCTAAAAAAGAAGGCAGAATAGTGCTGGTCTTGAAGATCTAGGAGCCTGAACACAGAGCCCGAAGTACAACTACTTGAGGCCAGACACGCACGGCATTTTTATGGGAGGTTTGTAGTGTTAGCCCCGCTCTTTTTTTAAAATGCCATACCGCCGGCGACGAGAATCTGTGAGGTAAGGTGAGGTGTGACATTTTTTAGGTCGACATTTTCTAACCCCTTTTTTCTTTGTGAGAAGGCAGCATCGCTGCAGATGCTGGTTGTTTGCGAGAAACACCTTATTGCTGTCAGCCCACTCTACAATCAGCAGTACGACTTCGCCCTCAGACCTTGAGTTGCTGCTTTTAATCTTACCGTTCTCCAATCGACCTGCATGGCATGGTAGAACCTACAGGAACATATGTTCCATCAGGTATAGCTCGGTTGGGTCATGTTGATAGGCATGCCCGACCACCACGTCAAGGTAGCAGCTACGGTCGGGCACTAAAACATAAGCGCAAGGCAGATATTCATGTGAGCTAGGATATCTCATGCTTTTAATTTCTTGGCGGCACATGAACATTTCAAATATGGGAGGTTGTTGACCTGAATCTTTACTCACGTTTTCGTTTTATACCCTGGCTTAGCAGACCCTGCTAATAGAAATAACACCAACAGGATGATGAGGCGGGGCAACAGCAAAAGGTCGCTAGCACTAAAAACTCCTCCCATATCTGCATCTACCGAAATGCACTACGTCTGTGCGCAGATGTAGGATTCAGGCGAGATGAATCTGACGACGGTGTATACGTTCACTTGTTTTTTCAAAATACTCATGTTAGACAATTTATGATAGCAAACATTGGATTTTCATATTTCCATACGACAAAGGTATTATTAGAGAATATTCTTACTTATTACTAAACATGAAGTCAAAGTTGTTTTAATAATCCTTTGGACTGGATGTTGACATTTCGCGCCGATCAATCTTGGAAACGGGTGATATCCGGCGTATAGAGTGGCCATAGTTTGTTGCGTGTCGTGTTGGTATACTCTAGTTAGACAGCTACACTATTGTTCGGAAATATGGCATGTGCTACGCTTAAAAGAAGCCACAACATTGACATCATGGAAGCCACTTGTTCCAAAAGAAGACGGTACCAAACTTTAACTCGAAATTGCAACACGGAAGCGGCAGCATCGGAGTCTCCGTTCATACCAAAGGAGTTATCAACCCAAAGTACGTTCGTTAAACTTCAGCACACAGTTTGTATGTTAAGTATTTGTCAGTCACATTCCGGACGATATTCGCTTATCGTTAGACTTATTTTGTGCTTATTGATCATTCATTCGGTGGCTACAGCTGATCCAGATTTATATTTGTGTGTGCTCTTTTTAATAAGCTTCTTAGCACCTGTTTTCCTTTCAAACAAGTCTGTGGAAGATGCTCATTTCACGTCTTCGGGCAATAGGTACCGATTGTTAATTACCTGGTAAGAAAACCTGTTCCATGGGTAATATATTCGTCGCTGGCTTCTCTACTCTTCTGCTGTGTTCTCTAAGATGTAGTCTGGTCAAAATCAAAGGGGAATAACTGGTTTAAAATCATTCAGTATTGTATACTATAGAATCAAATCACTTCTTAATATAAGTTAAAATAGAGTAAGAAAACCGCTGTGTAAAATTAGTCAGTTACAACGTAGAACATTGTTCGTACGTTCGTACATTAGTTCAGGTTGCCGTACCACATTACTACAGAGATGCAATTGTCAGTTCGAACCCGACAGTGGTAGAAATGTAGAAGTAGTAGTAGTTATCAGAGAGATAAGTGTTCAAATATATTATTCGAGAAGTGCAATCCAGGGGAATAAAGTAAGAAAGAGAACGATTAAGGTGATGAATTCTGAAGATTAGAATTTCAGAGGACACATAGAGTGGATCCACCTGCGCCATCGTAAACGGCTTTGATGTCTTCGGAACATTGCTCGTGTATTCTGGGACACACACGGCCTTTTTATGGGAGGTTTGTAGTGTTAGCCCCGCTCTTTTTTTAAAATGCCATACCGCCGGCGACGAGAATCTGTGAGGTAAGGTGAGGTGTGACATTTTTTAGGTCGACATTTTCTAACCCCTTTTTTCTTTGTGAGAAGGCAGCATCGCTGCAGATGCTGGTTGTTTGCGAGAAACACCTTATTGCTGTCAGGCCACTCTACAATCAGCCGTACGACTTCGCCCTCAGACCTTGAGTTGCTGCTTTTAATCTTACCGTTCTCCAATCGACCTGCATGGCATGGTAGAACCTACAGGAACATATGTTCCATCAGGTATAGCTCGGTTGGGTCATGTTGATAGGCATGCCCGACCACCACGTCAAGGTAGCAGCTACGGTCGGGCACTAAAACATAAGCGCAAGGCAGATATTCATGTGAGCTAGGATATCTCATGCTTTTAATTTCTTGGCGGCACATGAACATTTCAAATATGGGAAGTTGTTGACCTGAATCTTTACTCACGTTTTCGTTTTATACCCTGGCTTAGCAGACCCTGCTAATAGAAATAACACCAACAGGATGATGAGGCGGGGCAACAGCAAAAGGTCGCTAGCACTAAAAACTCCTCCCATATCTGCATCTACCGAAATGCACTACGTCTGTGCGCAGATGTAGGATTCAGGCGAGATGAATCTGACGACGGTGTATACGTTCACTTGTTTTTTCAAAATACTCATGTTAGACAATTTATGATAGCAAACATTGGATTTTCATATTTCCATACGACAAAGGTATTATTAGAGAATATTCTTACTTATTACTAAACATGAAGTCAAAGTTGTTTTAATAATCCTTTGGACTGGATGTTGACATTTCGCGCCGATCAATCTTGGAAACGGGTGATATCCGGCGTATAGAGTGGCCATAGTTTGTTGCGTGTCGTGTTGGTATACTCTAGTTAGACAGCTACACTATTGTTCGGAAATATGGCATGTGCTACGCTTAAAAGAAGCCACAACATTGACATCATGGAAGCCACTTGTTCCAAAAGAAGACGGTACCAAACTTTAACTCGAAATTGCAACACGGAAGCGGCAGCATCGGAGTCTCCGTTCATACCAAAGGAGTTATCAACCCAAAGTACGTTCGTTAAACTTCAGCACACAGTTTGTATGTTAAGTATTTGTCAGTCACATTCCGGACGATATTCGCTTATCGTTAGACTTATTTTGTGCTTATTGATCATTCATTCGGTGGCTACAGCTGATCCAGATTTATATTTGTGTGTGCTCTTTTTAATAAGCTTCTTAGCACCTGTTTTCCTTTCAAACAAGTCTGTGGAAGATGCTCATTTCACGTCTTCGGGCAATAGGTACCGATTGTTAATTACCTGGTAAGAAAACCTGTTCCATGGGTAATATATTCGTCGCTGGCTTCTCTACTCTTCTGCTGTGTTCTCTAAGATGTAGTCTGGTCAAAATCAAAGGGGAATAACTGGTTTAAAATCATTCAGTATTGTATACTATAGAATCAAATCACTTCTTAATATAAGTTAAAATAGAGTAAGAAAACCGCTGTGTAAAATTAGTCAGTTACAACGTAGAACATTGTTCGTACGTTCGTACATTAGTTCAGGTTGCCGTACCACATTACTACAGAGATGCAATTGTCAGTTCGAACCCGACAGTGGTAGAAATGTAGAAGTAGTAGTAGTTATCAGAGAGATAAGTGTTCAAATATATTATTCGAGAAGTGCAATCCAGGGGAATAAAGTAAGAAAGAGAACGATTAAGGTGATGAATTCTGAAGATTAGAATTTCAGAGGACACATAGAGTGGATCCACCTGCGCCATCGTAAACGGCTTTGATGTCTTCGGAACATTGCTCGTGTATTCTGGGACACACACGGCCTTTTTATGGGAGGTTTGTAGTGTTAGCCCCGCTCTTTTTTTAAAATGCCATACCGCCGGCGACGAGAATCTGTGAGGTAAGGTGAGGTGTGACATTTTTTAGGTCGACATTTTCTAACCCCTTTTTTCTTTGTGAGAAGGCAGCATCGCTGCAGATGCTGGTTGTTTGCGAGAAACACCTTATTGCTGTCAGGCCACTCTACAATCAGCCGTACGACTTCGCCCTCAGACCTTGAGTTGCTGCTTTTAATCTTACCGTTCTCCAATCGACCTGCATGGCATGGTAGAACCTACAGGAACATATGTTCCATCAGGTATAGCTCGGTTGGGTCATGTTGATAGGCATGCCCGACCACCACGTCAAGGTAGCAGCTACGGTCGGGCACTAAAACATAAGCGCAAGGCAGATATTCATGTGAGCTAGGATATCTCATGCTTTTAATTTCTTGGCGGCACATGAACATTTCAAATATGGGAAGTTGTTGACCTGAATCTTTACTCACGTTTTCGTTTTATACCCTGGCTTAGCAGACCCTGCTAATAGAAATAACACCAACAGGATGATGAGGCGGGGCAACAGCAAAAGGTCGCTAGCACTAAAAACTCCTCCCATATCTGCATCTACCGAAATGCACTACGTCTGTGCGCAGATGTAGGATTCAGGCGAGATGAATCTGACGACGGTGTATACGTTCACTTGTTTTTTCAAAATACTCATGTTAGACAATTTATGATAGCAAACATTGGATTTTCATATTTCCATACGACAAAGGTATTATTAGAGAATATTCTTACTTATTACTAAACATGAAGTCAAAGTTGTTTTAATAATCCTTTGGACTGGATGTTGACATTTCGCGCCGATCAATCTTGGAAACGGGTGATATCCGGCGTATAGAGTGGCCATAGTTTGTTGCGTGTCGTGTTGGTATACTCTAGTTAGACAGCTACACTATTGTTCGGAAATATGGCATGTGCTACGCTTAAAAGAAGCCACAACATTGACATCATGGAAGCCACTTGTTCCAAAAGAAGACGGTACCAAACTTTAACTCGAAATTGCAACACGGAAGCGGCAGCATCGGAGTCTCCGTTCATACCAAAGGAGTTATCAACCCAAAGTACGTTCGTTAAACTTCAGCACACAGTTTGTATGTTAAGTATTTGTCAGTCACATTCCGGACGATATTCGCTTATCGTTAGACTTATTTTGTGCTTATTGATCATTCATTCGGTGGCTACAGCTGATCCAGATTTATATTTGTGTGTGCTCTTTTTAATAAGCTTCTTAGCACCTGTTTTCCTTTCAAACAAGTCTGTGGAAGATGCTCATTTCACGTCTTCGGGCAATAGGTACCGATTGTTAATTACCTGGTAAGAAAACCTGTTCCATGGGTAATATATTCGTCGCTGGCTTCTCTACTCTTCTGCTGTGTTCTCTAAGATGTAGTCTGGTCAAAATCAAAGGGGAATAACTGGTTTAAAATCATTCAGTATTGTATACTATAGAATCAAATCACTTCTTAATATAAGTTAAAATAGAGTAAGAAAACCGCTGTGTAAAATTAGTCAGTTACAACGTAGAACATTGTTCGTACGTTCGTACATTAGTTCAGGTTGCCGTACCACATTACTACAGAGATGCAATTGTCAGTTCGAACCCGACAGTGGTAGAAATGTAGAAGTAGTAGTAGTTATCAGAGAGATAAGTGTTCAAATATATTATTCGAGAAGTGCAATCCAGGGGAATAAAGTAAGAAAGAGAACGATTAAGGTGATGAATTCTGAAGATTAGAATTTCAGAGGACACATAGAGTGGATCCACCTGCGCCATCGTAAACGGCTTTGATGTCTTCGGAACATTGCTCGTGTATTCTGGGACACACACGGCCTTTTTATGGGAGGTTTGTAGTGTTAGCCCCGCTCTTTTTTTAAAATGCCATACCGCCGGCGACGAGAATCTGTGAGGTAAGGTGAGGTGTGACATTTTTTAGGTCGACATTTTCTAACCCCTTTTTTCTTTGTGAGAAGGCAGCATCGCTGCAGATGCTGGTTGTTTGCGAGAAACACCTTATTGCTGTCAGGCCACTCTACAATCAGCCGTACGACTTCGCCCTCAGACCTTGAGTTGCTGCTTTTAATCTTACCGTTCTCCAATCGACCTGCATGGCATGGTAGAACCTACAGGAACATATGTTCCATCAGGTATAGCTCGGTTGGGTCATGTTGATAGGCATGCCCGACCACCACGTCAAGGTAGCAGCTACGGTCGGGCACTAAAACATAAGCGCAAGGCAGATATTCATGTGAGCTAGGATATCTCATGCTTTTAATTTCTTGGCGGCACATGAACATTTCAAATATGGGAAGTTGTTGACCTGAATCTTTACTCACGTTTTCGTTTTATACCCTGGCTTAGCAGACCCTGCTAATAGAAATAACACCAACAGGATGATGAGGCGGGGCAACAGCAAAAGGTCGCTAGCACTAAAAACTCCTCCCATATCTGCATCTACCGAAATGCACTACGTCTGTGCGCAGATGTAGGATTCAGGCGAGATGAATCTGACGACGGTGTATACGTTCACTTGTTTTTTCAAAATACTCATGTTAGACAATTTATGATAGCAAACATTGGATTTTCATATTTCCATACGACAAAGGTATTATTAGAGAATATTCTTACTTATTACTAAACATGAAGTCAAAGTTGTTTTAATAATCCTTTGGACTGGATGTTGACATTTCGCGCCGATCAATCTTGGAAACGGGTGATATCCGGCGTATAGAGTGGCCATAGTTTGTTGCGTGTCGTGTTGGTATACTCTAGTTAGACAGCTACACTATTGTTCGGAAATATGGCATGTGCTACGCTTAAAAGAAGCCACAACATTGACATCATGGAAGCCACTTGTTCCAAAAGAAGACGGTACCAAACTTTAACTCGAAATTGCAACACGGAAGCGGCAGCATCGGAGTCTCCGTTCATACCAAAGGAGTTATCAACCCAAAGTACGTTCGTTAAACTTCAGCACACAGTTTGTATGTTAAGTATTTGTCAGTCACATTCCGGACGATATTCGCTTATCGTTAGACTTATTTTGTGCTTATTGATCATTCATTCGGTGGCTACAGCTGATCCAGATTTATATTTGTGTGTGCTCTTTTTTAATAAGCTTCTTAGCACCTGTTTTCCTTTCAAACAAGTCTGTGGTAGATGCTCATTTCACGTCTTCGGGCAATAGGTACCGATTGTTAATTACCTGGTAAGAAAACCTGTTCCATGGGTAATATATTCGTCGCTGGCTTCTCTACTCTTCTGCTGTGTTCTCTAAGATGTAGTCTGGTCAAAATCAAAGGGGAATAACTGGTTTAAAATCATTCAGTATTGTATACTATAGAATCAAATCACTTCTTAATATAAGTTAAAATAGAGTAAGAAAACCGCTGTGTAAAATTAGTCAGTTACAACGTAGAACATTGTTCGTACGTTCGTACATTAGTTCAGGTTGCCGTACCACATTACTACAGAGATGCAATTGTCAGTTCGAACCCGACAGTGGTAGAAATGTAGAAGTAGTAGTAGTTATCAGAGAGATAAGTGTTCAAATATATTATTCGAGAAGTGCAATCCAGGGGAATAAAGTAAGAAAGAGAACGATTAAGGTGATGAATTCTGAAGATTAGAATTTCAGAGGACACATAGAGTGGATCCACCTGCGCCATCGTAAACGGCTTTGATGTCTTCGGAACATTGCTCGTGTATTCTGGGACACACACGGCCTTTTTATGGGAGGTTTGTAGTGTTAGCCCCGCTCTTTTTTTAAAATGCCATACCGCCGGCGACGAGAATCTGTGAGGTAAGGTGAGGTGTGACATTTTTTAGGTCGACATTTTCTAACCCCTTTTTTCTTTGTGAGAAGGCAGCATCGCTGCAGATGCTGGTTGTTTGCGAGAAACACCTTATTGCTGTCAGGCCACTCTACAATCAGCCGTACGACTTCGCCCTCAGACCTTGAGTTGCTGCTTTTAATCTTACCGTTCTCCAATCGACCTGCATGGCATGGTAGAACCTACAGGAACATATGTTCCATCAGGTATAGCTCGGTTGGGTCATGTTGATAGGCATGCTCGACCACCACGTCAAGGTAGCAGCTGCAATCGGTCTGTGAAATCAGATTTGGGGTTTTGAAGTTCCTGATGTATTCACCTTTTGTATTTTTGCTAGGATATCCCAGTCATTTTTTAGATATGAAGTTTTAGCCTGAACGTAGTTTTCAAGTTTAGATCTCAATAAAGTTGTGTAAACCTTCATCTATACACTGGTCTCCAATTTAGTAAATGTCCGTCTAGCAGCACACATAGTTATGAGACCCTGAGTAGCAACAGCACGGCGGTAATTTGTGAGGATGTCTGGTCTCTATCGTGAAAATGGACTCTTCCACAATGCTGTATCTCTTTGTCTCTGCATCCTCAATAAGCATGTAAACTCAAGGCGTCATTAATACGCATCGGCCATGTTTTGGGTCAGCAGACCACAAAGTTTAAGTCAGCTTAAGGTGCGCCTGCATATGCCGTTTTTCGCCAGATTTTTGCATCGGCATGAAGTGGCATTGGCAACTTAACCATACTTGGGAGTTGATTAACAGATGGTATGAAAATTTAAGAACAGATCTTTACGGCTCCTCACTAAGCAGTGGTTTCCCTGAGTAACATTTAGGATTTATTCCTACTTTCTGTCTTCGACCTAATGGAAGATCTTTGATCCACTTAAAAAGAGGTCTGACAATCCTAAGGTTTTCCAGTTTTAAGGATAGTCTTTTTCGGCACTATCAAGTTCTTTGCTAAAGCCCACATAGACAACATCCACTTATTTTCCGTCATCTAGTGACTCTGTCCATATCATTGTCATGCATAATAATAATTTCCTAAAGTTATATTCACGATTTGGCAAGTTGTTTGTTTTCACAAAGGTCATTATCGTCTTTTTGTTTAGTCTTACTAGTGTTTTAGCCATGATACTAGTGAGGCTGACTGGTCTATAATTCGATGTGAATGATCTTAATACTGTCCTGTTAGTTGGATTGACGATTGCATTCTTCCACTCTGTTGGCAACTCATCCTAATCTAGTGGCACATAAAAAACCGTGGTCATTAAGAAAGCAATGTGTTGTACGAATTTTCGCAAGATCTTTAGATGTAGTCCGTTGGGTCCTGTTGATTTCTTCGTGTCGTAAGTGTTTTGAGCGTTTACTACCTCATCCATAGCGATAGAAAAGGCAGCGGCAATAGGCAACAGTAGACAACTTTTCCGACTCATCAAGGAAACCGGTATTAGGAATCCGAATGTCAGTGAGACTATTTCGAAAAGGATGGTTGGATCGGTGGCAGAACGCTTTAGGGATCAGTTCAACTTGCCTTCAGCAACACTTCGGTTACACATGATCTCCAGTCATCCTGAATGGCAAGTCGATATGTCCTCCAAAGTCAAAAAAGCTATAGGAAATCTGAAGCTAAAGGGAGCAGCGGATCCTGATAGGCTTGCCCCCGAGATTTTAAAGGATAGTGGCCCGAGATCTTGGATAGAATCTGGGAACTAGCCATAACCCCATCCGACTGATCTCAATCCCCGACTGCCTGAATTTATAAGAAGGTACAAAAGTCCTCTTGTGACAATCACAGAGGAATTAGTCTAACTAATGTAGTATCGAAAATATTGGCTTCAATAATACTCCGACTCTTAACGAATGCTCGAGCCACACGGATTCTGCGTACACACTGATTTTGGGTCAGCTTGCAACGTTTCATCGCATTCGCTGTGCCAAGGTTGCTGTCATCGTTCCAAAATTTTGTCTAAGTAAACGAAAATCGCGGTTTATCCAGGTATAATCGTGGCTATTGTTGAGAACTGTCCAAGGTATAAATGGTTGAGTAACTGGGCTGTATAATTGCCACAAATGAGTCCATGTTTCGAAATCACCCCCTAAGTTATCGGTCAAGACTGCCTTCCATTTGTCAGAATGGGCCGCCGCATCAACTTGAAATATCACATCGGCAATGAAGTTGGACAAGATGACCACTAGATCGCTCCTTTCGTAAGGTGAGAGGAACTTGATGTCATTGACATCAACGTGCATAAAGATAGTCCAATTCAGATTACTTTTGTAAGTCAAATGTTATGGGATCTCTGGAATACAGCCAACACAACTTTAGTTTCTAACTGTTCGTAATAAAATGAATTATTTGGTGATTCTACTTCTTTGTTTCCTCAGTATATAGAGAGTACATTAAGGCTTTTTACATCCTGCTGTGATAGTGTGTTAGAACACAAACTGTGACTAGCTAGCAAATACTTGTATATGTTGACCTTAGGGCTGAATTATCTTCATTATGTTTGATGTTCTATTCTTTCTAGTCCAGTTAAAACGACGAATCAAGGAAGAAATTAAACGTTTACAGCGACGCCGTTTAATACCCCGATTTCTCGGAGGTCCCACTCCAGCGGTCACTACAACATTTGCCGGACATGGAAAGGATGAGAATGTGGGTAAGTTGTTTCTCTTGCTCGTGAACTCAATTAAATACATACATGTATAGTTATTTGACCTGATTCATTTTTTAGTGGTCTCCCTAGATTTTTCTCACTTACAAAGTCCCAAGTTATATAAAGTTAAAAAAGCCTTCAGCTTCTACAATCTAATTACTGACACAGATCTTTCGGTACACTGTATCTCCACACTCCACCTGTAGACCCTCCGGGGCTGTTGCCGGTCCCAAGCCCGGATAAAGGAGGGTTGAGCAAAAAAACTAACTCGCTAAAATCAAGAAAAAATAATTCGAACCATTTAAACTCTGCTCAAGGAGTTAGGTCTTCAATTAGAGGAGGTACAACGTCTCACGATGATAGCCGAGTTCCTTCGAAAGTCACGAGGCTGATGCTTCTGACAACCGCAGCCCTTTCACGGTGTAGGCAGCTGGGAAGTAGCATCCACCCTCATACCCATAAAAGTACACAAGACCAATTTGGTCAGAATCAAATCCACACTGAAATCAAAGTTAATAATTACGTTTACCTAGATGCCTGTATAACTATCCATGTTCCAGTTTGTACAGATTTAGAACCCGATCCACTAACTTTCAATCTTTGGGTTTCCGTTTATAGCCTCTAAATTAGCTGGTGGCTTATTTGATACTTATTGAGAAGAATCCAAATATGGTATTTATCAAAATTATAATACGAGATT
This sequence comes from Schistosoma turkestanicum, assembly GCA_944470395.2. Lineage (NCBI taxonomy): Eukaryota > Metazoa > Platyhelminthes > Trematoda > Strigeidida > Schistosomatidae > Schistosoma > Schistosoma turkestanicum. The sequence goes on from OX103979.1 coordinate 62,911,804, forward strand.
TATCCTATAGATCCAGGACACTATTCCTTAAGAATCCTAAAGCACTCATTTAGGTATCTTATGACTCCTTTAGCAGCAGAAAACATCCTCATCTAAACGATTGCTAACCATTTTCTTTAGACAGTAAATGTGTGTAACTTAAAATATTAAGTAGCACAGACTATAGTCCGAAGATTTGTGTCACGTTTGTAAAGCAGTTATTTCTGTAAACGGGGTCATAATTCACTTCATTATATCAAAAAACTGATATGCAGAGATGATCACGTACGGCAATAAAAATGTATGAATGCAAAACTGTTCTCAATGGTTCCGCTTTGCTGCATTGTATAATATCTAATTTATGACTTGTTGATATTTACTAACTCGTTAGCTTCTCTGGAACAGCGGTTGAATTCACATAAATAACTCGCCCGAGGTCTACTCAAGTCAGTACTTTCTTAATAACTCGGAAATATTTATGGATATTATACATAAATAATATAAATGTGGTTCTACAATAAATCGTAATTAGTCCAATTTAAGCTCACATTCAGTGTGATAAGACAGTAACAACAGTCTTTCATAAAACATTTCAAAATAAAAATAACTGTTTCAAAAGGGCTGTCCATGCAAAATATGTTCCAAACAATAAGATACTAGGAAAAAGAGACGAACCCTGGCTTCTAGGAGGCAATATAGCAATAAACGAGAATTTCAGAGATCTTTCCAGGATTTTTTATGGAAAGATTCTGGGTGTGTCGATTGTCACCCGATTTAACTAAATAATCCTTATCACCACCAAAAGAAAATAGGGCTTGTGCCTGATATGACTACTTTTCTATCTGATACTCATGAACAAAGTTGTTTTTCATTTCATCCATTTTCTTGTAGCAGTTGCTTCATGCAGTGGCAGTTTTCGATCCATGGCTTTGCGGTCACCTACTTCAGATAGCCAAGACTCGGACAGCGATCAATCTCCTCTGCGTACTAGTGAACCGATATTCCAAACACTTGAGAATATCTCAGTTGGCTCCTCAAAAATATCTTCAAAACCTAAAAGTTCTATCGATTCACTGCCGATTTTCACCCTGCCTCAAGTCACAGCTCTTTGTGAACGCTTGATCAAAGAACGAGAAGCCGAGTTACGAGAGGAATACGACAGTATATTATCTTGTAAATTAGCAGGTTCGCGATTTAATGATTGGTGTACACTAGTTTTAAATATAAAACCTGTTTTCCAAATTTTATGCTTGGGTGGATCTGTCAATCTCAGAAAAGTGACAGCTAGTTGTAATATTTTTCTTACAAAAGAACTGTGTGTGTAAGAATTCAAATATCACCTTACAATAAATTGACTGCAGCACCATTCTCAGCTTAACCGTCTGTTAGCAAGTAGAGTTTCATAATGTATAGTAAGTAGATAAACAAAAATGAATGAGCGTAATGAAAAAATGTAGTTGAGTGATTGGAGCTCAATTAAACCGGATCATTGGTGTCAAAGATAAGACGACTAGCCAGGAGAATAAGCTTTTGTCAAATGAAACAAACTAATAACAGAAAAGTCAACAAGATTAAATGTCATGGGTGGTTTGAGAAAATCTCTATCGTTGACCATTCACTTCTTGACAATCGGGTCTAATCCTTTCGCATTATGTACATAATACAATGTTTACGGTCATGAAATTGAATGTTGTTTTTGGGATTTAACATAAACATAGACTTTGTATTCGGATTACTTCTAATTGATTCGACCAAAATCAACCTAGGCCCTGTCACAAATTTAAATTGGCTAAAATTGCCTCATACGATCAACTCATGCTAAAATAATGGTGTAATATTTGTTCAGCTCAATCTTTTCTTACACGCATATGATATTTTCGTCGTTTATATCACCGTTTTGACCATGTTACACTAGTTGGATTAACAATCTTACTTTTTCCTCTACGGGACGTTTGGTTCTCTTTATATCTGCTCCTGGGTGTTGTAAGTACCGTAAACGAAATACGTATTTTTGTGGGAAAACGCTCAAGCTAAATATGTTTTCAAGAAATGGAGTTTTATAGTTAACTTGCAGAGTGAACAAAGTGCTAATTAGATTTTTGAAAGTATCTACTAAATGAATTCTTATTTACATTTCAGAGCAGTATGAAGCATTTCTAAAATTCAATCACGATCAACTCTACAGTCGATTTCAGAACTCCCCAATGAGTTGTAAGTTTTACCAAGTATTCGTCCAAAATTATTGAATCCTTTTTATTTGGCTGTAAACTGGTTATTGATTGTGTTTTGCCGTATTTTCCTTTCTGTATCAAACGATGTCTTCGTGTGCTGTCCTGATCTCTATCAATGCCTAGGTTAAGTTTATCACTCGGAAAAAATTGTTCACTAACTTAGACTTTTGTTATGCCTGGATATACTCAGAAAATAATTCGAGCGAAAAATGATCGCTCACAGATTTTGTCCATTCAGTTTGTGTATATATGAGCTAAAAACTTTATTTCAGCAAACTCAACCGGTTTCCTCCAAGAAGGAGCACGGATAGATTAATTTCATTCTTAGTGACATCTAAGTATTTATTAGCATGATAATATCACTCATATTGTCTCAGTTTCGTTTAATATTCATATTACAAACGCTGCTAAGACTTAATCGTAATTTCTATGCAGTCAATTATCTTTTGTAGACAAGCCTAATGTCATTATGGGATTGTGTAGATTGCTGAGTTTTATTGAAATCATGAATCGATCACTGTGCACACCAAGGACAATAAATGAAGTGCGCAAGACTGTGGATTAGTCGGAGTTAGGCATTAACATTGTTGGGTGCCGGTTCACTGGTCTACATTTCAAGCGTTTGCGTGTGAGACCGAAGGTCCTGGGTTCAATTCCTATGTGCGGGAGTTGTGAATGTGCACTGCTGATGAGTTCCTTACTAGGACGCGACGGCGTCCATTGCTTCCAGGTTTCTAATGGTGGTTTAACAATGATCGATTCATGAATTCAACGGAACCTAATTGTGCGTAGGCGTTCATAGCCTCATTAAGAGTAGTTTTGAAATTCAGTCACTGAACTTGCCAGTTATGAAATCCTACTGCAACTTCTGTTGGATTTGAGAATTTGAAGCATGAGTCAACTATTAGATATAGTTAGTTAAGAAGTTGTTGGAACTTATCTCTTGACAAAGTTAGCCGATAGTATCGGTATTCCTATTCTCACATACGAGTAATACTCAGTTTTGTTGTAGGTTCTTCATTAACAGGAACCACCTCAAAACTGGGTGAAACCTAATTTGATTAGGCTTTCATTCAAATAATACTTTATTTCTTTTTTGTGATCTCTCTGCATTGCAAATATCCTTTTCAAGACTAACGATTTTTTGTGTTGCAAATAAGGTTTAATCGTTATCATAATTAGACACCCAATTCACAGATGAAGTAAAATGTGTGAATAGATGTAACATCAGTTACTTTTCCTAACACTTATTTTACTCCATTCTTATTTGTAGATGTATCTTGAAAGGTGTTGTGCAAGCCGTACAAAAGAATCTTCCATCCTCGAAATTATCTATTGCCTTCCATCTGGTATCACTATATTACTGTTTGGGCTGCTTGAGCTGTTTTAAAAATGAATTTTAATCGTGTTCGTGTTTCCCACGTGCAACCTCAACTGCCTTTTCCCGTTCTCTCAGCGTATACCAATCACCTTATTTCTTGTGTTTCAAAAATTTATCGCGTTAGTAGCCGTATAACTGATGCGCGCCATACGTTGCATGTATTAAGGATCGTGAGACTAATGCTCAACTAGTTAAACAAAAACATTTAATGCTCATTCTTTCTGTTCCTCAAAGGTTCAATATATTGTACTTTTATTTTCTGTATCTCTTTCCATATATTCTCTGTGATGAACGGTTTCAAAGGCTTGTCTATATCCTTATAAACCTCATGCCTTTTAAATTGATTAAGCCTGATAAATAAATGTGATCGTTTTAAATTGTTTATTTTCGCGAATGCAATATAGGTGGGTTCGGTCTCCCTTTGAGTTTACAAAATAATACAGTAGTTTACCATTTGCTTCTAAATCTTACTAGTGCTATGACCGCCAGCATTACAAAAGAGTTGATTTTCGTTTTCTGCTATGGTTTATGTTGCACTTGCAACTGTAACAGAACTAAGTCGTTAGTACGCATTTTGGCAAAAATCTAATAGTAATAATCAACTAAATAATTCCAAAATCAGACGCATATAGTTGTCCTGTCAATAAAATATATACTAAGGATTATGTGCTAACTAATATAGTATCTAAAATTTTGGCCTCAATAATACCTCGACGCTTAATGAAAGCTCGTGAAGAGCAGACTAGCGAAAACCAGGCTGGTTTCAGAACTGGACGTGGTTGTATAGACCACATTTTTACACTACGACAGGTCCTGGAACACAGACACACATTTAGGCGTCCTATAATAGTTGTTTTCCTGCACCTAAAAGCGGCATTCTACTCAGTGGATCGTGAGGTTCTGTGGCAGTGTCTGTCATTGAAAGGTGTACCAAAGAAGTACATTAGCCTCATACAAGCTCTCTACTCGAACACCACTGGTCGAGTGAGAGCTTATGGCGAACAGTCACCGGAATTCCTCACTTCAAGTGGTGTCCGTCAGGGATGTCCACTTTCTCCATTCTTGTTTAATTTTATCATAGACATAACATTGTCCTCGTCTGAATTTTCGGGAGTAGACCTTTTACCAGGTGGTTCGCTTATTGACTTAGAATATACCGATGACATTGTCCTACTTGATGAAGATGCTGACGAAATGCAGAGTCTCCTGACTACCCTATGCAACAATGCAAGCATGTTCGGGATGCGGTTTTCCCCCTCGAAATGCAAAATGTTGCTTCAAGATTGGGTTGCATCGGCACCTGAACTAGTGATGGGGAGTGAAGTAGTCGAACGTGTAGACCGCTTCACTTATCTTGGGAGTCTCATCAGTGCTGGTGACTGACGAAATCTCAGCTCGGATACAGAAGGCTCGATTGGCTTTTGCCAAGCTGCGTCACTTATGGCGTAGGCGAGATATCCGTTTGCTGACCAAAGGACGAGTGTGCTGCGCAGTGGTCCGCTCCGTCTTACTTTATGGCTGTGAAACATGGCCAGTGAGAGTAGATGTTCGTCGGTTACTGGTTTTCGATCATAGGTGTCTTCGAAGCATTGCTCGTATATCGTGGGACACCCGAGTAAGCAATGCTGTCGTTAGGAAACGAGTACTAGGCAAGGATGGCAGATCAATAGACGCAGTAGTGACACTTCATCAGTTGAGGTGGTTGGGACATGGTTACGTATGCGAAACCACCGACTGTCTTGACGAGCTTTGTTTTGCAGTGTAGGAGTAGGTTGGAAGAAAGCTAGGGGCGGCCAAAACATGTCAGAAATCCATGAAGTCATTGACGAGTGGACTTAGTCATGTCAGTAATTGTCGACTACCTGGTTGGGGTCCGCGAGATGATAATAATCGATGGTTAGAGACCTTGAATGACATGGCTCAAAATTGTTCTCAATGGCGCCGGTGCATTTATTCTTTGTGTTCTCTCAAATCCTAATCTTCTGGATTCTTCAACTTTGTAAACTTTTCCCACTGAATCATACTTCTTGAAAAATATCTTCTAATCCTAACCTCTCCGATTACTTCTACTACTGGATTAGAATTGACAATTACATCTCTGTGCTGATGTGGTATGGCGACATGAACTGATGTACTTACGTACGAAGTTCTACGTTGCATCTGACTGACTGTGCTTATTAGCATGCACAATCGTGTAATACTCGGTTGTTTGGGACAACTGTCCTCCGCAAACGGTGAAAACTATTGGTTGATGGAAACGAGCTCAGTGGTTGAGAGTTTAGGTATCTGTGTTGAAATCTTAAGATTTAGAATCTGATCCCTGGTTGTGGGGTTGTGAAAGCAGACTCGGATGACAACTATCTAGTGTGTCCTGATTTCCAATGGTAATCCAACTAAGATTAGTTTCTGAGTTAGTATGATATGCTTTTAAGTTCGGCCATAAAAAGACATTAACGCGCAGAAAAATCTTGTAGTTCATTTACAAAATCAATGTGGTCGCTGTGCTAATTCGTTTTCTTTGTCAATAATACGCAGATACACATTAAGCTTAACAAGATTAATATTAACTCGTCATCTTCGCGGTTTTTCATCAACTGCTTACAAACCACATAGAGTGTAACTAGTTGTTAAAGAATACGAATTAATTTACGTTGATAGCCAAAGGAATTATAGGCACAAAACCGTAATAAGTACATTCATTTGAGAACACGAGTGGTCTTTTTGATGGCACAGTTCATAGGTAGCAATAATATATGGTTCTGCGAACAAGATCTTACGCGGTCATAATGAAGTGATTTTTCAGCTAATGGTGTCCTAATTAGGTGTTAGAAAAAAAAACAGTCTCGTATGGTGTACGCAGCTAATTCAAAATTTTTCGAGAAACTAACCTTCAAGTGATCGTGTGCAAACGGAAAACACCACTTTCTAAACTCCAACTTTTGAAATCATCCTAGAAAACACTGTTGTAAACGCATTAAAATTCAAGCCCTTGTTATTGCCTACATGTTTTACTCTAACATATAGGTAGGTGAACTGGTATATGGCTACTAAGAGCGAATAGTCTGTCTACATTGCTCAATCTCGAATACGCTCATCACATCAAGTTGAAGATTTCGGTTTTATAGGCATGGAACAATTAATAGGCTATTGCTTGTTAACTATTCAGTAAATGTCGAAGTATTCGACTAATTGGATCTCCTATATGTTTGCCTATTTTCTCAACAATATCGAAAATGTAATAGGACAGTTTCATAAGTTGATAAATGCCATTCAAATTTCTCTGAATGTTTTGTTGGTCAGCGTTCTAAGAGTCTACTGATCGGATTTATCAAATCCCGGGAACAAACATGCGCTCCATGAAAGAAATGAGGACTTCTTTTTACCATTCTGTTATTAGCGAATACTTCTTTAGTTTGTTCAGGTCCTCAGTATCTGCAACGATATTTAACAACATGCATTTCATGTCAAACCATACACACATTGGCGGGACCAAAAGAAGAATACATGTTCGTAGGAATTTGAGAGGCGCAATGACTCTTAATAATACAACAGCTCGGCATTTCTCTGATTTAGGCGCATAAATAGCATCCCGTAATCTTTCAAAATTATTAACAAAGATACGACGCAGCGTGCGTTCTGCTTTCTCGAGGAGTAGCAGCTATCCAGAAAGAGAGACGGTTAACAACTTTATTAACGATGTTTTATTTTTCTTATGCAAACTTTGCTAAACGAGTTCTTACTTTATGTATCCTGAAAATATATTTTTCATTCAAAAAAGAATAGGGATTTCATAACATCTCGATTCGTAATTCACAAGGGAATTTGTGAAAACTAAAAGTTTAGAAAATGTGACAACCTAGTCACACTTGGAAAGCAAATAATGTGTCAGATTTAAACATTAATATACAACAAGCTGATGATCTATCTGGTACACATGGAACCAAGCTTGTCACTTCGGTGTACTTCAATAATTCGTATAAATTTGAGTTTCAAAATTGAACTCGACAATATCTGTCTGTATCTTACTCCTTGAGTGTTGTTGATAATTTCTAAATCCGCAAAAGCATTATTCGGAAGAATTTAATCTCAGAACTAACTTTGATTCCAATTAAATTCTGGTTTATATTATTCCATTCATTGTAATGATAGTAATTGATTTTAGAACGCTTAGTTATGTTTCTAAATTCACAATAGAGATCGATAAAGTTTGTGATTAATAATCACTTAATAACCGATGTAAACGGGTTAGTTTCAGTATAAAAAATAATCTTTCTGTGGGTTTTCATCAATCCCTTTTCCCTTGCTAAACTTATCTCCGCCCTTGCATTTCGCGGGGGATTATCATGTTTGTTAGGCATCTCCAGTCCATTCGGTTTGCGCATATCTAATTTACGTCAGTTAAGTCTCGCAATAGTTGTAAACACAAAAATCGAAAAACTTAATATACAATACAACATATAGACAACTTAAGCAGAGGCTTTTTAGTAGAAATACTAAATAACTTATATGGATGTTTATTCACAACGGCAAAAGATGCATACAAAAGCAAAGAAATGCATGGTTTAGGTGAAATTTTCACGTGCAGTAACTTTTACATAGGTATCCTTATACAAATTCCCAATTAGTAATATGGAATTGGAGATCATTGTCATTTACAATGTTTTGAGTATCAGGAATGGATTCTTTTGACCAACTTATTTTAACTGCAACATCGATCCACTGACCTAATAATCGATGACATTGTTCCAAAACTACTCTGTCTGGGGATATGCCAATATTCTGTAATTCTTTCAACTCAAATATTAGTCCTGTCCACCATGCATCATTATTGATACATGGTCTAATATCGTCGTCAATTAAATTATTAATCAGGTATACAACATTACGACCAGTGATTTTTAAAATTAAGTTACCAGATGGATCTTCTAAATGAAGGAAAAAGAAAGGAAGAACGGATAAGCTTCAGCATAAATTAGGAATATAGAATATGTTAACTTACCAAGAACCACATTCGCATAGTGCTCTGAAAAAAAAAAGATTTTTAAATAAGGAAATATAAGTATCTGAACACTGAAAGGTAAAATAAAACGTCTATGTAATAGTGCAAAACACTGGCTGAAAATATTCAGTGAAACGAAAGCAAGTCATCTGATCAAACATTGAAAGACAAGGTGAATTAGTTAGTATATGGGCTACAGTGACCTAGGACCGAATTTAGAAAGTGAATACCTTAAGGACAGGTAAGTCAATGTAGAGCTCTTAACACAGGTCTGCATTGCCATAAAATATGTAAGCACACCGAGATGAGATTCACAGGATAGTAGTCACAAAAGGGTTCGGAATAATGTAGTATCAATAACAATGGGAGAGACTGGATACTAGAATTCAGAATTGAGAGGAAGATAAAAAATAAATGAGCCTGCGCCATTGCAAACGGTTTTGAGCCAGTTCAGTTGAAATTTCCAACAACTGGTAGCGTGAATGAATCTCGTTGAACCAATCAGGTACTCAGGATGGCTCGGATCAACAGTTAATGACTTTATAGGCTGACTCTACGTTTTGTTTTGGCCGCCTCTGGCTTTCTTCCAAACAAATCTTATATCAGACAGCACTGTCCATCAAAGTAATCGGTGACTGTGTATATGTAACACATCCTAACCGTCTCAGCCAATGAAGGTCCAAAATTGATTTGGAAACCTTGTGTAATACTGTATGTCTAACCTTAACATTGATCAGTCGGTCGTCCCACGAAACGCTAATAATGTTCCAGAGACATTTATGATCGAAAACTTGTTGCCTGAGCAACGGGTTGTAGGGAAGGTTTATCGAAAGTAAGTTCGAATAAGACGAACAGGTGAACGTAAAATTATTAATATTTCAGAAGTTAATCAACCTTTGAAGCTACCTTTTAGTTTAAACAGAAAACTCTATGTCGTTATATTAGCATCGATGAAAAGAAATCAGCACAGTCACAATATTTAGTTTCAGATCAACTATGAAATTAAAAAAATAAGTTTGTCATGCCATCTCCACAAGCTGACACTTCCTATAACAGCATTTGAAGTAGACAGTCAAAATAGCTATAAAATAACGGAAATAATAATCCTATAGTGGTAAATTAGTATATACAGCTGAAGGCTAAAGAAGCTTTGACTATTTCGGATCAACAATCACGAAACTCTAATTTACTGTTGCTCAATTTCAAATAGTCAACGCCGTATATGGCGTAATTAATTTTTGATATAATTCAAGATAAGTTATGGTTCAAAGTATTGGGTCAAGTGTATTCAAATGACACTTCATATCTGAAGGTTGAATAGACTTTTGTTGTTGACTATTGACATTTATCTCATGCGTCAGATAAATTAAAGATAGAAAGCTCAAAACACCTAGCTTTTTGAATAATAAACGTTTGAAAAATGGAACTCACAAAACCTAAATGTTCAGTATGTGTTAGGGGAATTAAGTGGTATAGTTTAGTTCTTTGACCTCGATGGTTTGGTTGTGGAGCTTTGTTTGTTTTCGTGAATAACATCAGCACAAATTTCAGGTAAAAGTGAAGTATTCAGGTTTCTCTACACATGACTCCCAGAATGCCCTGTCGACCTCTGTCTTGATTGGCTATTGTTAACCTCTATTTTGGTTGTATCTTGACATGGATAAATATAGAACCAAGAATAAAATCAAAGGGGGATATAATCGAAATAGAGAGGTCAACAATAACCAAACAAGACAGGGGTCGACAGGGCATACTGGGAGTTATGTGTGGAGAAATTTGAATACTTCACGTTTACTTGAAGATTGTGCTAATGATGTTGTTTAGAAGAACAATCGATACTCTACGACCAAATTATCCAGGTCAGAGGAAGAAACTTCACTATAAATCATCCATCTAAAAACCACAAATTTTTTCAACCATCTCAAAGAAATTAAGTACATTTTTTTTTAGAAAAAAAAAGGTATGAACTACTGCTACTCACTCATCGTCATCAGAGATACTGGAAGCTCTAATTGAAAAGGAGCAATTACTACATGTTAATAATAAGCAATCTTTTAATGTTTCAACATTCAATGGGGCAACATCGATTACTCGAGCACATAATCGGGCATAAACAACATTGAAATCTGATGCACTGGGTGGTAGATCAGTAGTACAAACTAGCCAACTGTTAGAAGGAATAGATGGTACAAATTCTGTTTGCATAGGATATAATAAATCCCAACCATTGAGTTGCCTTCGTTTTTCATTAATCATCACTGGAATATTGCGTATTTGTGAGATAGTTAGCTATCAGAAAAGCAATAGAAAAAAAAAAACAATATCGAATCTTCACATGGAATATACAAATGAAATACAAAAGTATTAATTAAAAGCTTTTTACCTGAAACCATACAAGGACGAATGGAATGAGGAACTATTTTGTTGATTCCGTGGTATTGCTTATTCATTATCCACTGTCTCTGTAAGGTAAGGTACTCACTCATATGAAACACGGTTGAGTGCCACCGGTAATGACTCCTCATTAAGACTTTCCGGAGCTAAGTACTAGTCTATATATGATACCCAATAAGTGAAATAGCGAAAAAAATATGATAATTTATTAATAATCACATGAAGAATAAGGAGACAAACATTAAGATTATGAAGAAGTATGTACGATATTTTAAAAAGAGACTTCTGTTTTAACCCACTTTCGTCTAACCTCCGTAGATAGCCAAGGTAGAGAAAGGGATTTTTTAGTTTATTTTGTCTACTCAGTTAATAATTTACTGTATTATAAAATCATTCTGTTAAGACCCAGCTACTTTCATTATTTGGTATTGTGCCAACACTACTTCACTCGGCTAGTCCACGATTTACAAATTGGCTTAAACATGCATTTAACCATATTCCAAATCAACCCAAATGAGTGAGAGTAAATCGCAATAAGAAAAAACAGTAAGTCGATATACCATCTATGAATATATCGGGATATAATTAAAATATAATCAAAATCAGAAAACAATAGAACTTACAGGATATTGTAGCTCAAACGGTAAAAGTTCACATTTTGGTTTCAATAATGGAGGTCTTAAATTGATCCCATTTTTTAAATTGTCCAGTAGACCATATCTATTTGCATCGTCAAACATATTTTCATTGTCTTCTTCAGTTAATAATGTATCATTCAAATAATTTGTTAGTAAACATTTATTACCTAAATATTTTATTCCACGTCCATATTTTTGACCATTACCATGTAATCTTAATTGTAAACTGCAAGGATGATCCAGTTTCTGTTGGGAAATAACATTTGAAACATTATAATAGTTTTGAGAAAAGTTTTTAACAATAATTTCACAGAGCATTTTAGACAAGATGAAACAAAGTTATGATGTCAGTGTGTGTTACAGTATTATTTTTTGCAATGATCGCACTGAAAATTTATCGTTTATTTCTCGTTGTAGTTGAGTGTGCTATGTCTCTTAATTACTCCTTTTTCCGTTCTAACAAGCTTTTTTTGCATGACTTTCATAAAAAATATTGAGGGAAATTTAAAGCTACATTTGGAATAATGGAGATGTTTAGCTTCGATATATGTGTTTCTGGTTATGTGTCGATAGAGTTGAGAGAGCACAGTGCGAATAAATCACTCTTGGGCTATATTAACAAGGGTTTTTATTGCTTGGTAACCTGAAACTAAGGAAAGTGATAAGTTGGTTGTACATCATCATTGTCGTCTTTATTTTAAAATCGGATACTAAAATATTGTAAGTTAAACCTAGTTTATAAACACAAATTATTGTTTACAAATTATTGTAGCACCTAATTAATAATAACAGAGTAACATAAATACCTGAAATATATGCCAATTAATGAAGCTCACTCAGTAAAAGTAAATAAATTGTATCATTTTGTATTTTATTTTACGTCGACCTTTTCTAACCCGTTCCTTCCTTGTGAGAAGGTAGCATCATGGTAGATGCTGGTTGTCCGAGGGAAACACCTTGTTGCTGTCACACCTCTTTACAGTCAGCAGTACGACTTCACCCTCAGACCTTGAGTTGCTGCTTTTAGTCTCAACGTTCTTCAATCAACCTGCACAGAATGATAGAACCTACAGGAACATATGTTTCATCCAATATAGCTCGGTTTGAGAAGACTGAGGCAGGCGCGGAAGATTGTATTATGCAAATTTACACTCTTAGCCAATTAAAAACGAAAACATTACATTGAACACTCTATTTGCACACCATCTTTGAGTCCTGACTTCCGACGCTCCAGCCTTCTTCCATTCCTGCTGTTGCTTCCTTTACTTCCTGTTGGTACTCTATTTATTTCTTGCTTTTGCTCCATTTGCTTTCCGTTTTCCTCTTGTGACCGTGAGACTTCTTTCACGTCCCTTCTTATACTACTTATATCGTTCGTATAAGTAGCACACACCACAAGTTGTGTCATCACGATATGCAAGCACGAACACCAGGTCAAGGTAGCAGCTACGGATGCAAAAAATGGTGGGTAGCGGAAGCAACAGCGACGGAAAAGGCAGTGGCGATAAGCAAAAGCGGACAACTCTTCCGCTTAATCAAGGAAACCGGCATTAGAAATCCATCTGCTATCGAAACTATCTCAGAGATGGATGAACTTATTATTCATTCTCAATCCAGGAGACCGGATCGATGGACAGAGCACTTTAGGGATCAGATCAACTGGCCTTCAGCCACACTTCAGTTACCCACAATCTTTAGTCAACCTGAATTGCTAATCGATGTAAGTCCTCCGAATCATTATGAAGTTGAGAAAGCCATAGGAAATCTAAAGCGACGGGGAGCAGCGGGTCCTGATGGATTAACCCCTAAGACTTTTAAGGATGGTGGTCCAATTTTAGCAATTAGATTGACTGAGATCTTAGGCAGAATCGGGGGACTGGACGTAATCCCATCTCAATAGTCTCAATCACTGATTTTCCCAGTCTGTAAAGATTGGATATTGACATATCGCCAGGTTCTAGAACTAAGACACACATTTAGACGCCCCACTATAGTAGTGTTTCTCGACCTTAAAGCACCATTTGACTCTGTCAGTCGTGAGGTTCTGTGGCAACACCTGTCATTAAAAGGTGCATCAAAGTAGTACATTAATCTTATACAGGCTCTCTACTCGAACACCACTGGTCGAGTGAGACCTTATAGCGAACTGTAATCACAATTGATTACTTCAAGTTGTTTTGGGCTGTCCACTCTCTCAATTCTTGTTTAACTTTGCCATTGACACGCTTTTAGATACGACACTTTCATCATCTGAATTCTCAGGAGTTGAACCTTTACCAGGAAATTCACTTGTTGACTTGGTATAAGCCGATGACACAGTTTCACTTGGTGAAGACGCTGATAAACTTCAGTCTTCTGTCTACCCTAACAAACAAAGTAAGCATTTCTGGGATGCGATTCCCCACCTCAAAATGTAAAATGTTGCTACAGGAATGGTTTGCGTCGGAACCTGAACTAGTGACAGGTAGTTGGGCGTGTCGACTGCCTTACTTATCTCGGGAGTCTCACCAGTGTTGATGGCCTCGTGTATGACGAAATCTCGGCACGAATACAGAAGGGTCGATTGACCTTCGTCAACTTGCGTTATTTATGGCGTAGGCGATATATCCTTTTGCTAACCAAAGGACGAGTGTACTGTGCAGCAGTTCGCTCCGTTCTCCTATAAGGATGCTAAACATGGCCACTCAGAGTAGGAAATATTCTTAGGTTACTAGTATTCGATCGTAGATGTCTTAGGAGGATTATTCGTGTATCGTGGAGTAACCGAGTAAGCAATGCTGCCACTAGGAAACGAGTACTAGGTAGGGATGGTAAATCAATAGATGAAGTAGTGAATGCTTTTATTTGTTACATTTCATCAATATTATTTTATAATTTTTATTTCTTGAACTTATCCCTTATTTTCAAACAACAATCTTTATGTATAGTCTTTTTGATAATCCACATATAATATTAGTGTTTTGACTTTTTCGAATATCCTGTGAATTTTATCTCACTGTTTTTTGAGGTGGTATAGTAAGTACTGGAGCTGAAACTCTTTAGAGCCAAGTCTTAAGTTGCTTTTACGTTGTCACTGACTGATGGAACTGGCCACTTTAACACTGGATTGAATTTTGTCATATCCAGGTCCTAAGTTTCTGAGAATAACTGGTTTTGGAACCTTTTCCAGTGAACAATAGGGTAGATATACCGTTAAATGAAAATGAAACTACTACTTTCAAGAGAGTTAAGGGATCGATGACGAAAGATATTTTGCATACACGTTTATCCACTAAATCATTATTGAACTTTTACAAAGGAGAGATGCCAAAAGTATCCACTGCTTCACTTCATCATTATCAACAAAATTTGTTCCCAATTTCGACATCTACATAAAACTTTGTATCACAACTCTGCCTCGCATAAACTATGTGCATTTCCCTGTTTTTCTCTGATGGATGCTTAGATGAAAGTTTGAAATGGTGGTTCAACTATACCCATACCATTGAATTTGGCATTTAACATATTGACAACTTCAATCTACAGTATGAATTCCATGCAAATAAAATCGATAATTTTATAATGTACCTCGATAAACAACTACTTACTCGACTACAGCAAACATGTACATTATGAATGCGTATCAAATCACCAGGTTTAAGGCTAGGCATTGGTTCACTAATAGCATATTCATCATAGATGGAAACTGGAACAGACCAATCATTAAAAGTTTCTGGTAAATTTGACTTGAACGATTTATCTTTGTCAATATATGCTTCAGAATTTTTCACAATATTTTCATTCCATTGTTGTAAATTATGCCCTGTCAATGCAGCAAGATGTGGATCATGTTGAGAATAAGGAAGTAATTGTAGTAGTTGATCTTGAGGAAGACCAATAAAAACGGCATTTTGTTCATTGTTGGATTGTGGCCCATCCCAGATATATAGAACAATACGATTATCAATTTCCACAGAATTATAAATACTGATAATCTGAAAGCAGAAAAAAAACATTTAGCTAAACGATTTTTTTTTGATAAGTCAATTAGTCTGTTCGTCGTCATATATAAGTAATACTACTTAAAACGAATCCACTGTGGATTACAGATGTTCCATGGTAGTCTAACAAACTTTAATTTTGTATGACATGGACGAATGCAAACAAATTATGAGACACTGTGTTGAAGCATTCATTTGTAAGGCTAGGCTTGTCTATGACCTATATCTAGGTAACAGGGTAGTAGTTAGAACTTGCAATCTAATAGTTGGAGAAAGTAATGCTCAAAACCAATAAGCCATAATTGTAATGAAGATAGAGAGAGATAATGTGATTGTAAGGTTACGAGACATGATGAAAGTAGATAGACTTTTGTTACACCTAAATATAATAGCTTGGCTGAGCATTTTCATTTGATCAAAAAATCTATGGATGAACGAACATGAAGGAGATAATTTTATCAGTTTACTAGAACACTGGGAACACTAAATTTTCCTGGTGAATGAATGTCACTATGTATTTTCAATCTGGATAATAGGTTGCTTGAAAAAATCGGACGATCACATCGATTGAAGAAGAGGACTAAGAATAGCATAATATAATTGCTATGATTCCTACAAGAATTTTAATCAATAAGAGAGAACAAAGTGAAGGAATTTATCTGGTACATGAAAAGAGTCAAGCATTTGTTAACAGGCTTTCGGTAAGCAGTAAAACATGCTTGTTTTTACCAGCAAGTTGAGCTGTTGGGTAACATAGATCTCATAAACATTAATAATAATTTGAATCAAACATTTCTTTTATGATGACTAGCCATACAAATTATTCATCAAATCAATTTAAAAACCATAAAAAAAAAGTACCTACCTGTCCTTCAATTGTGCAATATTCTTCTCCATTTAAAAGACACAGCCTTCTTATTCCAGATGCGCTAGTTGGGTTTACTTCATTACCATTTTGTTCTAATGAATTTAATACATTTTCCCTTTCAACTGGGCAGTTAGGAGAGATAAACCATTGTCTTAGGTACTCTATCACTTTCAACTCTTCATCGCCAAACTAATATACCAAAAGAATATTTTTTAAAGTTTTAGAAATATATTTTGATGTACTGACTAATTAATTTATTTAGAAAATACTGTCAACCGTACGGTGCTGAACATTGACAGAATATTTGTACTAAGACTAAAATCTTATTCATTGTTTGTTAACCTACATCACTGAAGGCGTCGTAAGAAACTATCAATTCAAAAAATTATAGGATTCTCAGGTTTTACCGTTATTATTTCAGCTTCCTGATATTGACTAGAAAATTTTTCATTTAGGTCATGCTGAATTATATATCTTCAGCGAAAACTGTAGAGAAAAATTAGTGAACACATGATAACCTCAAGCGTCGATTGATTATTATTATCAAAAGAAACATTAAAAAAGGATATTGGCAGAAAAAATCAGCTTTGTCATCACCAACATATATATATATATATATATATATATATATATATATATAGTTATTCACTAGTAACTAAACTACGTGCTCAGACCAAACGTATGACTATATTTAACCTCTAAATCACTTAGGGTCACAACGAGTAATATCATCAATACATTCAACCACAATTTCAAGGTGATCAACAAGGAACGGAAACCTATTTCAGGGATTTCAATTTCAGCCAGTAAAGTGTATCCAATTTCGTTTATAGATTTAGGCGGATTACGGCACTTGCACAAAGATGAGGATGTTCCGTAAAATGTGTGCGTTGGAACTACCGAAAGTCGTCAGATATCCATATTTACATGCCTTGGTTTTGAAAAGATAGATATGTATTCTGTAAATACAATCTCGTCCCGACTGTAGCTACTACCTTGATGTGGTGGTCGAGCTTGAGTATCGTGACAGCCCAACCGAGCCATATTGGCTGGAACATACGTTCTTTTTGGTCCTACCATACCAGGCAGGTCGATTGCAGTACTATAAGACAGCAGCAACTCAAGATCTGAAGGCGAACTCGAACTGCTTACTGTAGAGAGGCGTGACAGCAGTAAGGTGTTTCCCTCGGACAACCAGCATCTGCAGAGATGCTGCCTTCTCACAAGGAAGGAAAGGGTTAGAAAAGGTCGACCATAAAAATGTCACACCTCACCTTACCTCACGGATTTCCGTTTCCGGTGGTAAGGCCTTCTAAACAAGGACGGAGCTAACACTAAAAACTTCCACTAAAATGGCCGTGCATGACCGGCCTCAAGCAGTTGTCCTTTGGACTCTGCAGTCACGCTCCTAGGTCGTTAAGATCAACACTAATCTACCTTCCTTTTTAGGTTCCTCTAGAAACACCCTTCCACGGAGTGAGCAGCCGGGAAGTGAAATCCGCCCTCATACCCGTAACAGCACGTGAGACCAAATCGGTCAAGATCAAATCCTTCCGCCTAACATCTCTTTTATCTTCACGACTAACTCTACTCACATTCCTTTATCATCGCGCATCGCTAATTCAAACGATTCGAGTTTACGAAACATTATTCCTGAAACCCAGCAACCGCACTCTCAACTACATGTTGAAGCTTTTAATGTCCAAACCTTGTGCTAAGTAGCGCCACAGGCTTCCTTAGATAGGACTCTGGAATCCCGTGCCATTTATGTACGCTGCGTCTCCGAATAGCACATACGGGATCGAGGCAGAGTCAATCATTTGACCTTACCAAGTCAAAATAAAAAACCATCTCGATTCACGCTTCGTGTATTTGGAAGCCCCACTTCTGCTTCCTGTTGGCTCGCTGGTGTAGGTATAGGGCTGAGACCTAGTGCAGAACTAGCTCTCTTAGACTGGATCCCAGTTGACAGTCGTTTATGCACCGTCTGACTAAACGGGACAGTAAGGACTCAGGAAGATAGGGACACTCGCCATTGCCTCTATGTGCTCCCACTGACTGTAGCTGAGATGAGATAAAAAATGAGCTTTACAAGAATCTTTCCAACATCCTCCAAAAAGTTAGGCGCTCTGATAAGTAGACTAAGAGAAAAGGAAAGATTCCTGGGTGGATCATATGGTGTCGCGGTTGATCGAACAGATAATGGCGACCGTTGTATAATCACAGACCATTTTCTGTAATCTTCAATTACATGCCAATTAGGATAAATTATTTACAAATAACCATTCTTCGTCTTTTCTCAAATTCTCGAATCATATATCTTCGATCACTAATCCTTTTTATTACTGAGTCTACTAGCTCTACCTATGAGATTTGAATTGACAACTCGGTCTCTGTGTACTAATGTACTCATCATCTGCTAATTCCTCATCACCTCTATCTCTCTCTCTTTCTAAAGTTATCTCGCTGAATTATACTTCGTGAATAACTTATTCGAACCCTAATCTTCTCCATTACCGCTAATACTTCCACTTTCTCTACCACAATGTGGTTTGAATTGACACTTACATCTCTGTGCTAATGTGGTATGGCGACTTGAACTGATGTAGGCACGTCAGTCAGTCAGTCAGTTGCAACGTAGAACTTCGTACGTATGTACATAAGTTCATGTTGCCATACCACATTATTAGCACAGAGACGCAAATCTCAAATCAAATCCCATAGTGATAGAGATAGTAGAGGTATTAATGTTATAATAAAGATGACTAGGGTTTAAGATATTATTCAAAAAATATAATTCGGTGAGATAAGGTTAGAAAGACAAATGTAGAGATGCTGGCTAATCCAGAAGATTAGGATTTGAGAGAGCTCAAAGAGTGGATGCACCTGCGTTATTGCAAACGATTTTGAGCCATGTCATTCAAGGTCTCTAACCATCGATTATTATCATCTCGCGGACCCCAACCAGGTAGTCTACATCTACCAACATGACTCAGTCCACTTGTCAGTGACTTCATGGATTTCTGCCATGTTTTGGTCTGGCCGCCCCTAGCGATGTAGGCACGTACGAAGTTCTACGTTGTAACTACTGATTGAAATACAATCTTGTACCTTTATTCACACTTCATTAATTTTCTACTAAATTTCATTGAAATCATGAAAAATTGACAATGATCAACCTAAATTTCAATAAAAAAACCAGTAACAATCATTTTCATTGACGATCTCTTTAAGTCGCAGTTAAGATTTATTATTGTCAGTCTTTAGAATAAATCCCTACAACTCATTGAATTATAAGTACTTATCCTTTAGAAAAAATAGTTAACTATAAACCTGTTACCGTTTAGATAGAAACTTTCCAGAAGAGACTACCAAAGTGTGTACTGATAAATCTGTGCTAAGATGATAAGAGAATTTCTAAATAAATAAGATATTACTGTCTACACTACAAATCTTCTTCGTTGCAAGAGAAATATGTATATCCACATATCTTAGGAAGGTGCTTGTTAATGTATGACATGTAACCAGCAAACTACACTATGGACTGCTCAAGAATGTCAATAACATGCCGAATTCCAACGGCTCAATATATAAAATATATTATTCACATTTTATGTTCTTTAACTAAGAGATTTCAGTCAATAACATCATTAATAAACAGTTATTTTAAACAAACTAATAATGTTCATTTACAAGTAAAAAATCAGCTCACACTGCATCGAGTATTTGATTTAAAAGGGACCAACGGATCCAAATGAACACCCGAAAATACAGCTGCACTGAAACCTGTTGCACCATAACCACAGCCTTGATTTCGACCATTATATAATTTTATTACTAGTCTATGCATAATAATGATATCTCCAGGATTTTGAATCTACAATATAAGAGAGTACATATTCAAGAGAACAAGTGAATAATTTTAGTTGTTGATATGATCAAATTGACTGATACAAAAAGGGAATAAATCAGAGAAGTTTTCTTTTCGGCGAATTCATTGTAAAAGCTATACAATCACACAAATATTTACCTTCTTCACATGGTGATAATTACAATAATAGTCATAACAAAAAGGGATTCTTTCCATTCTGATGATCATGATTCCTTTATCAATCTTCATCATGAATATTCAGTCTACCAACAACAACAACATTATTCTTAGTTGTCTTAATCAAAATAACGTTTTATGACTTTATTTATTCTACCTCACTATTAATATATTTAGTGAAAAATTTTTATTACCACTATAATTGTAATTATCACCATGTGAAGAAGGCATATATTTGCGACTGTATAGCTTGAAAACGAACTTACTGAAAAGAGAACTCTTCACTGAACCAATCTTTGATGTTTTATGGTACGAAATGACG
The DNA here is from genome assembly GCA_944470395.2 of Schistosoma turkestanicum. Taxonomy (NCBI): domain Eukaryota; kingdom Metazoa; phylum Platyhelminthes; class Trematoda; order Strigeidida; family Schistosomatidae; genus Schistosoma; species Schistosoma turkestanicum. The sequence continues at coordinate 62,932,644 of OX103979.1, forward strand.
AACAAACTGAGATCGAAAACAACACGAATGATGAATGACGAGTTGGGTTTTATTCACCGGTACTTTATGTCTCATTGAGCTGAGGAAATCACAAGAGATAACATTTGACATGACTAAATAATTATTATTTACCAAAACATATTTTCAAATGACCTAAAATTACAATAGGAAGAGGTTGAACCATTTAAACAGCTTCGTCCAACAAAACAACATATCAAATAAGATTATTCGGACTATGTTGCAATATGATTTGAGACCTGAAGTAATGATATTCCCACCTCAGATCAACAGCCTGAAATACTGATACTTAACTAGGCTACTACTTCTTACCATCCCTCCTTGACAAAGTTATGAAACTTTTAGTCTGAGACTATTTGAAGTCTTGGATTCTTTTTTTTCTTGATGACCTGACAGAATTCTGCTATGGCTTGTCCGCCTATTATGTTATGGGTGCTATCATATTCAGAAAAACTTTAAACACTGATTTGTAGCTTATTTATATATGATTTCATCAGCGATTTGTGTGCGGAAGCGAATTTTAACCATCTACATCTCAAAGTTCTACTATTTCCCTAATTATTCATGTTACAGGTATATGAAGAGCATTACTAACACATACCTAGTGGTATATACTGAATATTTTAGGTTTTGAACCAGCATAATTATTGGGCTGCGTTTTTTACTTTTGAATTTAGATTTTCAATACCGATTCGTTTAAGTTTAAGGACATTTCCAATTTACTGATCAAGTATAATTTCTGGTAAGAATAATGATATACAGCCGGATAAGTCGAATACCAGTGTTTGCCAAAATATTATATTTTGTAGACTGACTACCATAGAATTACCGTCAGTTAAACTATTTGCGTAAGAGGTGTATTTTGATATAACTGTCTTAACTTTTATATCGGTCAAGTCTTCTGGTATGCCAAGTCTGATTATTTTTGGCACGAGAGTGCCTGGTATGGTGGGGGGGGGGTAGAGAGGGTTCTTTTTTGGTACTTCCATATGGTCACGTGTTTATAGCTACTGTCAAGGAAGTCCTGCTCTGTTTCTTCGCGGCAGGGTATTGTTTACGGAAGTAAGATGACAAGAAGCAAACACCTGGAGATTCAGCGGGGTTGGTGGATACGAAGGACCCACTTAGCGGAGCTAGAAAGCTCTAATTTCAAACCGACAGCGAACAAGGGTTCCCGGATCATGAAACACTGAATTAACTTAGATTCGGTCATTGGTTACTATGGAGGTGAATCTCTTCATGTTGCTCCACTGCCTTGTGGATTAGTTCACTAGGTCAGATGTTCGAAGAGCGGTCTCCAATGTTTTGGTTTGGCGGCCTGAGTAGTTTACCGGGTTAACGTAATTTAGTGACGAATAAAACTGGATAAAAATTGAATTTTTCACCCTTATATTCTCTCAAACCATATTTATAATTATTTAGTTTCATTTCTTATTAATATGGAGTCACCTATCTATACGTCTTTATTTGATGATCGAAATACTCAGCATTTATATGGAGCATTTTTAATTTGGTACTGGTCTGTACCAGTGTTTGAATTAAATAAAATAAATAAGATTCTGATCATTCATCGAGTCAGTTTTAAAACAGTAACCACGTGATTTTACTGACTGATAACAAGATAACTGGTTTAGTGAAGATGAATTTTTAGTTATGTCGAGCAATAAATGATTGTTTGCGATTCACCTATCGACCCATTTGCCTGGATGTATTAGCAAACCTCTTAGCGCAGCAGTTTGACAGTACATCATATGGAAGAGCCTGAATATGGGTAATCCCGTATTCAGCACCAAAGTCTAGGAAATATATAGCGAGGGGTATGCTAGTGTCAATCACTTTAGCCCCAGGTATACCACGAATATAAAATAACTGCTCCCAAATACCCTGGTACAGACGAGGGTACGGAGAGTTTGTTTCCCTCCTATCTCTCTCTCATATGACCATGTGTATATAGCCATTGCCAGAGAAGTCCAACTCACTGACTTCTCATGGCTGGGTTGTTTACTAAATTGAGAGGATGAAAAGCGAATGTCTGGCGCTTATAACCACGTTGGTGGATATAGAGAATCCACCTAGGGGAGTTTGAAAACCCTGATTCCAAACTGATAGTGCACATGGGCCCCAGGATCCTGAAGGAACTAAAAGCACATGAGCCTGTTGTTAATCACTAGCTACTATGGGACTAAATTTACTTGCGTCACCCCACTGCCTTGTAGTTTAGACTTTTTTGTCTATCTTGAGGAGTGGCACTCTAAGAATGCTATCTGCTTCGGTTTGGGAGCTTGAGCAATATATCCCAGAGTGCTCACATGTCCAATAATTTTTGTGGCGCATAAAAACCAGATTTTTCTTCGTATACATGTTTGTGTTTAAACGAGAAAATAAAAAAAGTTGATATGGTCAAAATCTTGTGACACCTGAAGAATGTTAGAACTATGTCCGCGATCAATCAGTTTTGTTCCCTCAATCACAGGATAGGATGAATTATGTCATATGATATACATATGTACAGAGAATAACCAGAAGTACTATTTGACATAGAAACGATGGACATCGCTGATAAAATGGAACAAAAACCCCGTAATAAGTGACAAGACTAAAGTGAGAATGAAGAAATCTAGAGTGAAATGATGACGGCATATGAATATCGCTGTTGCATTATCGGTAGGAAAATCCGAATAAATAAAAAGGCACAGTTGTATGACAATTATCAAGTGAATTACGTATATGCATTCAGTTGAAAACCATGAAACTACTTTCAGGTATGATGTACAGCCAAGATACGATCTGGTCACTAGTAAGCTTGAGATGAATTATAGAAATCCAACAACAGAAAAGTAAAGTAATGCTTTTATGGTATGCTTAGTAAGCATAGAATGAGGTGATAATCAGTCTTCATTCATAAACAAATGTAACGACTTGGATGCCAATCAGTCGTACATTCGATGATAGTACTTATTGACAGATGGCATTAAAACTTGTCACTTAGTTATGTTGATACTAACAATTTCTGCTGCGAAGAGGTGTATCAAATAAATTATTAGTTACGTGAAAAGTTTTTAGTAATATAAAATGAATTTTACCTGAGGTAGATTTTCTTCGGCATCATGGAAAACAATACATGACATTTTGTCACCATTTAGAGAAGGATCAGTAATGGAAAAAAACAGTGAATATGAAGAACCTTTAGTTTTTTTCGGTTTCTTGACATGTTTAACAATGGCGATGACATTAACACTACCAGATGCATCTTTCAGATTCACATATTTATATTTAGACATGCTTTAACTGTTGCTGGGCAAAAGTGAATATCTTTAGAGCGAATAAAAGTAGTCTTTTATATGAAATCTAAAGAATGTCGAGTTTCTGTATTTGGTTAATAGCTAATATGTACAATTTATCCGCAAACTGACTTGTCTGATTAGTGCTATCAAAACAAATAAAAGAACAAAACAACAAAACTAGTATTTATCTAAGCATATAATACACATATATTATCAATACATTTAAGCTTATACCATTAGATCAGTAAAATAATAAACAGAGAAACAAAGATTTTGCAGAATATAATTAACTCATTGTATTTAGCTGTTACTAAATTAACTACAAATTTAGATGGCTTATTCATATGAAACTAAAAGAGATTACTGTAGTTAAAGATGGAAAATTCCTATTTTTGTCATGGTTTACCGTTACTTATCAGCTAACAGACCTTGTTGCAGGATCAAGTGGCTCTGCTAGTTTTCATATATGTCCCGATTAACAAATAATACCCTGAGTTGATTTGAGTCCTTTATTGGAGCGATCTAATATAAATATACTCCAAATTGGCTAGGGTCAATAGTTTTCAAGTATGGTATATATTTGTTCAAGAATGGTAGGTGTAAAAGCGTCATTTATTAGGAAAAATGAGTTAGATTTTCTCATTTTCAATAAAGCAGTTAATTGGATTTTCTCGACAGCTTCATTGTCTGATCTTTTTTTATATTATCACCATCTGCCAATAAGATTGCTGTTATAAGCGATAAAAAGCACTCATGTCCTACTCCTCTACTAACTTTAAAACATTCTATCAAATTTACCATTTATTCCCCAAATACTGAGGTAATTATTTTCTAAGTTGATATTCATAAACATAAACTCAACGACAAATCCCGAAAAAATATTGTTAATCATTGAAGATAAACAGACAAACACTGTTAGTTTTCATACAGTAACTGTTTGTTTTCCAACAACAATAGTTAGCGAAACGCTAGAAGTGCTCTCATTGGAATTTAACCACATGGTGTTCAGCTCGTTTTTGACATTTTACAAACAACTGGTTATCAACAATTAAACGATAATAAGAGTCAACTTTTATACAACCCAGTTTTATTCACTGCTTGTATCATGACTAATCAGAGATGAAACTAAACATAGACGGTTCTTAATGGCCACAAGTTGTGTTAGTTATCCAAAGCAAGAGGGGTGGAGTATAATTTGGTTTTAGGTCATTGTTAAATGCTGTTTAGCCACTTAACATACATGAAGCAGTAGGGGATGAAACAAAGCACTGTTAAGGCTTATGTTATATGCTGACATTAAACGATGCAACAACATTAGTTCCTCTACGATAAACCACTACTAGTATAATGAAAAGTTGATGTTACGTCACCAAGACTGTAGGAATATTGTACTCAGGGTTATGTTCTCATGAGTAGCAGCACCGAGCATTTGAACTAATTTCAGCTATGTAAATCCCAACATACAATAATAATGAGAAAAACCAGGAGAAAAAGCAGAACAGTGTGTCCACTCGAGCTTTGTTGGTTGAGAATAGCTAGTGTTTAATATGCGCTTAGCTCGCGAGGATCGCATGGAAACATTTATACACTTTCAACAGAAGAGATTAGGCAAAAATCTCAAGCATAACCATTAGCATTATAGTACACCTACCAATTGTTCCCCGTGGATAACATAACGGACGAGGAAATCCAGACCGAAATGCGACTTAGGAGCTGTTCATTTGATTGAATAAAAAGCTTTACGGACAAACTTCAAAGATCCTTTTAATGGCTGAAAAAAAAACAAAGCTGATCCCTAGCCAATAGGAATAAAGCTGATAGTGAATCGCAGGAGTTTGCTAATTGCGCCATCCAATATCCAATATCTTTTTCACGAGCTAGTGTAAACCAATTTGATTTCTTCGCGCTCGATTCTTGTTCTTTCGGTACGGTTCCAGGTGTTCGGTAATGTCCAATGGATGGAGGTCTAGCCACTCGACTGTCTAATTCTAGTCAGTTGGCAGTTGGTTGTGAGTTTGTATGTCTCGGGATTTGAATGAAACGTTTGTTTCAGGGCAGTAGGGTTTCTGGATACTAGCAGCCGTCACATTACCAAACCGGAGATCAGTTAGTTGCAATGTGGAGAGTAATAAGGGTAATAAGGGTAAATTAAAATGATAATATGAGTAAAATTTCAGAACTGAGTAATATATAGATGAATTTAGTTTATTAATTGGTAGTGAAGATTGTGAGAGAGGACCGAAGTGTAAGCAAGGGAGAGGAATAGGCGAGATAGATTAATTAAGTGATCTGAGGAGATGGCAATGGTAACAACTAGCAGGTCTCAAGATATGCATCAGGCACAGCTTGTCCAAGAGGGAGATGATAGTCCGCATGTGAGTACGTGATTATCAAGTCTCTTCTTAAAGCAGTCCACTGAGGGGGCTGTAACTACCTCGGCTGGGAGAGCATTCCAAGTTGCGACGACTCGCAATGAGAAAAAGTGTGCACGAACCTGAGTGTTTGCTCTTTGATGTGCAATCTTTTGAGGATTGCCTCGAGGGGAGTGGTGGTGATGCATCGGTAAGATGCTCACATTGGGATGGTTGGGCGTGTTTAATATGGTGTACGCCATAATCAGGTCACCTCTGATTCTCCTGTAGCTCAGTGGGAATAATCCCAAGAGCTGGAGTCTATCGTCGTACGGTTTATTTTTCAACCCTATCACCCATTTGGTTGCTCGTCTCTGCACTCGATCCAAGAGATTAATGTCTCTTTTAAGCAGAGGGGGTGCGATGACGTTGTGAACCTCCAAGTGTGGGCGCGCGTACGTCTTAAAGAGGGTTAAAAATAATTTCGGGGTTATAGCACCAAGCTGTCTTCGCATAAAGTGAAGAGTCGCATTTGCCTTGGCTGCATCCCCTACATAGTTCGGACTCGTGTGGAGGCTTTCTGTGGTTATTAAACCAAGATCGCGCTCTGAGGAGACATTAGGGAGCGGACTTCCATTGAGAGTGTAGGTGGTTTGCGTCATATGAGGCAGGAAATGCATGACGTGGCACTTCGGTTGGTTGAGTTTTAAACCGTTTTTCACTGCCCATTTCTCAATGGATGTAAGGTCCTTTTGAAGCTCAGTCGAATCCTCTTCGCTTCTAATGGACCTCCAGATCTTCGCATCGTCTGCGTAGATCAGTGCCGGTGAGCTAACTAAGCTTAGCAGGTCGTTAATGAATATCAGGAAGAGGAGTGGGCCTAGGATGGTCCCCTGTGAAACTCCTGAAGTGGATACTCTCCAACTCGCGTGCACCCTGTTTACCTTGGTGCGAAACTTTCTATTCTCAAGGTAGTTTCTGAGCCAAGATACGAGTGGGTCAGTGAAGCCCATTTCCACAACCTTTTCGATTAGGCGTGCGTGGGGCACTGTGTCAAAGGCTTTTGCGAAGTCGAGAAATACTACGTGCACTGGTATTTTACGGTCCAAGCAGGATGTCCAACTGTCCCATGCGATGAGAAGATTAGATGCACACGACCTGCCTTTCCGAAACCCGTGTTGAGCTTCATGGAGTATTTTATTCTTATCCATGTACTCCCTCATTTGTTCGTCCACTAGCCCTTCCATAACCTTTGATAATATAGGTAGTAGTGCGACTGGTCTGTAACAGGCTGGGTCCTTTCTATCTCCTCCTTTGAAGATTGGAGAGAGAGTAGCTTGTTTCCATTCCGCTGGGAATTGGTGTGACTCCAGTGAATGCCTGAACAGGTTGCATAACGGTGAACAGAGGGCTTCAGCGCACTGTTGCAAGACTATAGGGCGGATGTTGTCACAACCTGGTGACTTACCTGGGCGTAAGGATTTTAGTTTCCTTAATACTAGGTCAGGAGTGATACGGATGTTCCCTAAGCCGTCAGCTGGCATTGGGTTGGCGTAATACTCTGAACATGTAGGCGCCTGGTTTAATTGATCAGAAAAATGGGTGTTGAAGATTTCGGCCATCTCTAGGTTGGTGAGGTCTTCTCCGTTAGGCCCTTTTAGGGGGCACAACCCTTGATTAGTAGGTTTTCTTTTGGACATGAACCTAAACAGATGTTTCGGGTTTGCCTCTATTCTGGCGGCTAGTATCGTCTGGAATTGTCTCCTGTCGCTTCGAACTTTGGTATTGCATCTGTTTCTCAATGCCAAGTAAGAACTGCGATCGGAATCCTTCAAGGAGACCTTCCACTTGTGCCAGGCTTTCCTCTTCGCCTGTAGCAAGCGTTCCGTGCCGCGCCTAACCCAGGTTCTTCTGTTCTGGCGTTTTGGGTGTGATTGAGGTACGTTGTCTACGACAGCGTTTTGGATGATATCTCTCACTGCTTGCCAGTGATCATCTACTGTCAGCCTCCGCCACTCCCGTGGCCATGGGGCATGTAGGAGCACCTCTCTCATGCGTGTGTAGTTTGCCCTACTGTAGCAGAGGTAAGGCTCGTTATCGTCCGGTGTCAGCGTTTCGTTTGTGACCATGTTAAACAGGACTGTGCCATGGTCACTACTACCTATTGGAGCGCGGATGTTAACATCCTCAACCAGGAGCTGGTCGTTCGTTAACAGATAATCTAGGTTTGAGGACTTCCCTTCCTTAGTCCACCTAGTGGCGCTGCGTACATGCTCAGTCATGCCAGAGCTTCTAATGGCTGTACCAAGTTGTCTTTGGAACCAACCAGTGGGAGTGATACTCTGATTGCTGAGATTTAAAGATGGGGTATTGAAGTCTCCGGCTAAGAGTATTTGATCAAACCCTAGGAGTGGCAGTTGCAGAATTACCTCAACCAGTTTGCTTTTCTGGGCCCTAGTACCCGAAGGAGGTCGGTAGATCCCTCCAATCAAGTATTTCGTGCCATTTGAGTGGAACCAACACCAACATGATTCTGTCACCTCAGTTAGTTGGGTGTTGTATAGCCGCTCTGCTTTTAAGTGGCTATTTACATATATAGCCACTCCACCTCCAGTTTGGTGTTCCCTATCGCTTCGGAAGAGTGTCATGCCTGGCAAGCCCACTTCTGCGTCTGCAATGTCAGGGGATAGCCATGTTTCTGTTAGGATTATGATCTTCAGATCCATCTGAGAGCGCATATTCCTGACTTCTAACAGCTTACCCCTTAGTCCTCTTACGTTGCTATAGAGGCACTTGGTGGTTTGTCTCTGAACCTGGTGCACATTTGCAGCATCAGCCTTAGTCGGGTTTTCAGACAAGTTATTTAAACCGAGTCGGCCAGTTCTGTGGGAACTGGCCTCTGCAGGTTTTTTGCCTGCGCGGTTGGTTCACTCACATCTTGAGCCAGAGGTAGTTGACCGAGTTTAACTATCAGCTGTGTGCGTTCATTTTGGCCTCCCTGTTGTTGTCTCACAGATCTAGGTCGGCTCTCGCAACATCTGATGTGGCTAGGTAGATCGTTCTTCGAACTGTACCAAGCTTGTAGTGTTTCGGTCAGGTCTTCCCGGTTCCTGAGTGTTACAGCTATCAGGCGTGGTGACTTGATAGACGTAAGGTGTGACGGGCGGGGCAACCTGGAGATGCAGACTGCCATCGGGGTGTGGAGGGATAGGCTACGCGATAGCCATCGCCACTGTTGCACATCGTGCTCGTGTGCTTCGTCCGGGTTACCGTTGGTGAGTTCGGGTATGCCGTGAACTACCATGGTGGTCTGTTCCTGGGTGTCTGGTGCAGTTCTGGCTGCTGCACGTACCGACCACGGCTTGTCATGCCTGATACGAATCAGCGAGGACAATTTGACCGATGGTCTTTGGGACGAAAGGATGATGTCTTCAGCTAGTCGTGCTGAGTCAAGAGTTACCCTCATTGGAGGGGGTTTTCCTTTCGAGACGTTCTGGCCTTTGAAAAGGCGACAGATTTTAGCTGGGACCTCGCACATTCCGAGGGTGGAGCAGAATTTATCCCATTGCTCTTTGTCGAAGGCAGCCCTACCTTCTAGCAAGCTTCCTTCCGACACTGGGACATTAAATAAGATGAGGGAGTTAGATCTGTTGTCCCTGGTCTTGGGTGGAGGCTGCTTGTGAGTTGGGGTGTTTCCCTTTCCCTTCTTCACGGTTACCCATTGTTGCCTGTTGCTGGTAGCTACTGGGGGGATAACAACAACCGGCAGTTTTGTCGGTGTGTTAGGCAGGGTTGTGGTAGCCTTGGTCACTTGTTTTACCGGTTTAGTGCCAGGCGATTTTGCTTTGGTCGTTTGGACTTGAGGGCTGGTTTTAGGTGAGACCTGTGGCTTTGTCAGTGCCTCAGAAACTCTGCACCGAGGGCAGATGTACCAGAACCATGGGCAGGGGTGACTCAGCATGAAACCGTAGTACTCTTTAGGTACTGTATTGTCGCAGTGACAATGTACCCATGTACTGCAGAAATTGCATTCGAAAGCATGGTCGCTGGTTTTGACTGGTGATGAGCAGGCAAAACAGTCGTCCTTATGCTGTTTCTGTGTCGACCGAGCCTTGGAGCGTCTTTTTCTCCTATTCTTAACTAACTTACTGGTCTTTTTAGGAATAGGGGTGGTGTCTTGCTTCCTCTGTGGTGTCTGAGTTGAGTGGTCTAAAGTGTGGACACTGAGGGGCGTACTATCGACTGACCTTTTGGGTTTTTTAGCAGCCCGTTCGCACGATATTGGAATTTTCGATGCGCTATCGACCCCGGGGTTTATGCCTCTATAAGTTTTCCTAGTTGTTACAGTGTAAAGTGTACTAGCGACCTTATTACTTGACATGATGCCAGGGAGATTAGGAGGTGAATACCGAGATTAAAATATGAGATACACAAAATTAGGATACGAGATACACAAAAAAGGGGTTTAGGAAAGAAGAAATTTAGTAGTATATAATAAAACTACAAGGAATAGAGCCTGAAAGTACTCCAAAATTGCAACTTTACCTTTGACCGTATTAGTAAGTAACTTTGCGTGTATCCAGTAACTTGTCCACAAGTCCTGTGTTTGTGAGTGAGTGGATGTATGTATGCTGCCGAAGCAACTAGAAATAGAGCAGTTGAATGAGGTAGCTAGACCTACCGCGCAATGGTTCTGACTTGGAATGGTTCCGTATTCCCGAAAATGTTTTCAGATTGTCAACCAATGAATGGAGACAACTTTTTATAGCTTCGGAGGTGATAAAGTATCCCGAAAGTGGATTGTTTTCCGTAAATGGAAGAGAGTCAGCGAGGGCACGTCAAATACCTTCGTGAAGACCTCGAATAGATCAATTAATTTCTTTGCTTTTGATTCTTTTTGTTTCCATAAGGGTTTAGGTATTTGGAAATGCATAGTGAGCTCCAATAAGCAACATCTTCTTCACGAGCAAGTATAAACCGATTGATTTCTTTTCAATCGATCCTATTTTTCACTACGGTTCCAGGTAGTTGGTAGCGTCCAGTGGATGAGGGTCAAGCCTCGTGACTGCAGTAATTCTAGTCTGTTACAAGTTGTTAGTCAGTTTATATATCCCTTGATTTGAATCAGTATTTTTGTTTCAGGAAAATAGGGTTTCTGGATACCAGCAGCTTACACTTTATCTCGCTGGAGACCAAATAATTGCAGTGTGGAAAATAATGAGCAGAAAATTCTAATGCTAATTAAAATAAGATTCCAGAACTGAGTAAATAAACAGATAGATAAATTGATTAATGAATAGCGAAGATTGTGAGAGGGGACCGAAATGGAAGCTAGGGAAAGGAAACAGAAAATAAGCGAGATAGTTTACGTTATTGATCTGGCAATCATAACAACTAGCAAGTCTCAAGACAGGCATCAAGCCCAGCTGATCCACGAAGAACATTACGGTACGTAAGTGAGTACGTGTTTATCAAGTTTCTTCGTAAAGCTGTCCACTGAGGGGGTTGTGGTCACCTCGGCTGGTAGAGCATTCCAAGTTGCACCGACTTTTAGTAAGAAAAAGTGTGCACGAACCTAGGTGTTCACCCGTTGACGCACAATTTTTTGAGGATTACTACAAAGAGTTTGGTGGTGATGCTTCGGTAAGATGCTCACGTTTGGATACCTAATATATCATACCTCATTATCAGATCACCTATAATTCTCCTGTGACTCAGGGAGAATAATCCCAAGTCCTGGAGTCTATCTTCGTAAGTTTTATTCTTCAACCGTGTCACTCGTCGCTCGTCTATGCAGCTGACATAAGAGGGTTACATCTCTTTTAAGGAGAGGGTTTGCGACGACATTTTGAAGGTGTGCGCGGGCATATGCCTTAAACAACGTCAAGAATAATTCTGGGGTGATAGCACAAAGTCATCTTCGTATTAGGAGAAGAGTTGCATTAGCTTTCGCTGTGTCTCTTACATAGTTCGAGGTGGTGTCTAGGCTTTCTGCTGTTATTAAACCGACGTCGCGCTCTGAGGAGACATTGGGGAGCGGACTTCCGTTCAGGGTGTAAGTCGTTTGTGTCACGAAGGGCAGAATGTATATACCGTGACACTTTGACTGGTTTAGTTTTAAACCGTTTTTCAGTTTCTATTCCTTAATAGATATAAGGTCCTTATGGAGCTCAGCTGAATCTAATTTTCTTCGAATAGAACTCCAGATTTTCGAATTGTCTGAAAAAATCAATGCCGCTAAGCTAACTGTCTAACGGGTCTCTTTTGAATATGTTATGGTTGACGACTGATATGCTTCAACTATTACGAGTTCACCTTAGTCTGTAAACGTGAGCAAAAACATTGATCCATTGACACGATACGCTACTTTAATCCGAGAGTACAAAGCCCCGATTAATGGTATCCAAAAGTCTTGATATGGTGTAGAAAGTGTATTCTACAAGCACCCAGAAAATATGATGTTTTTGTAAAGAAGAAGAAGAGGAGCATAAAACATTTAAAAGTATGTGAACTTGATAGTTAAAGACGACCTTAAATAATGACTAATAGGATTAGACTTGCGAAATAATTTCTCAACGTAGTTTCTGAGTCAAGATAGGGGTGGGTCAGTGAAGCCCATTTCCATAAGCTTTGCAGTTGGGAGTGCGTGGGGTACTGTGTCGAAGGTTTTTGTAAAGTCAAGAGATATTATGTACTCCGGTATTTTGCGGTCCCAGCAGGATGTCCAACTGCCCCGTGCTGTGAGACTGGATGCACACCACCTGCATTCCGGAACACGTGATGAACTTGATGGAAGACTTTGTTCTTATCCATGTACTCCCCCATCTGCTAGTTCACCAGCCGTTCCATTACTTTCAACGGCATTAGTATTAGTGAGACTGGTCTGCAATAGGCAGGGACATTTCTATCTCCCCTACTGTGAAGATTGTAGAGGATAGCTTGTTTACATTCAGCTGAGTGTTGATGTGACTCTATTGAATACCTAAACAGGTCGCATGTAGGTAAAATGAGCGTTTTCGCGCATTTTTCTAAAACTATGGCGTAGAATACATTTTGAAGGCTTTGTTTTGGGAAAATCCCTCCATGTACTTATTTGTAATATGTTCTTATTGACTCTTTCTGTGCTTCATTTTGGTACTCTGATCCTATTTTGTGATGTTAACATTTGTATTTTCTTATGGTTTCTATATTTTGTACCGTTACTGGAGTTTTTATGATTTCTACTGAACTGTATTGTGCTGTTTAAATTGATATATTCCCATATAAATTCATATACAAACCACATGGATCATGCAGAACCAAACCAATCATATCTGCATAAATTAGGGTTCATAAGGACTGTCGAGGATGTGAAAAACAAGTGCTAGGCTCATGTAGCTTCAAATCGTCACTTGCTGGTCGTCAAAATGAAGCTGAAACTCAAGAACCACTGGATGATGTGACGAACAGAGTCACAAACGTTTATTGCTGGCAAACTCAACGAATTCAAGATAGCTCTCATCAGTAGGTTATAGACTTTTCACTATCTAAACAATCGAGAGGAAACTATCATGGAAAACAACTAGAAAGAGATCAAAGAAATAATAATTTCTACATGACTTGACGTTCTAGGCCAAATGAATTACCATCACAAGGAATTGATCTCTGATCGCACGTTGAACAACATTCAAGAAATGAAGGACAAGAAGGCAGCAATCAATATCAGCTGAACAAGAGCAGGGAAAGCCAAGGCTCATTTTGAACGCACAGAAGCAAACAAAAAAGTGAGGAGGAACACCAGAGAAGACAAAAGTAAATACATGTGAGTTCTAGCAAAGACGACAGAAAACGCTGCAAGAGAAGGAATCTTGGGACAATTGGCTGAAACAAAAATGAAGATCGCCGGAAACTATTATTGTTGAATTACCTACAATTGAAGAGATCATTCTGTCCATCAGACAAATCCAGAGCAGCAGGGCAATAGGACCAGACAGCATTCCAGCTGAGGTACTGAAAGCGCGCGTAACAGTAACTGCAAAGATATTCCAAATTCTCTTCAACAAGATCTGGAATGAATAACAAATCTCAACAGACTGGAAAGAAGAACACCGGATCAACATACCAAAGAAAGGAGGTCACAGCAAGTGTGAGGACCACATGTCAATAAGTCTGTTATCAGTACCGGAGAAAGTCTTCAATAGAGTGCTGTTAAACCGAATGAAAGATTCGGTATGAGCTCAACTTCGCGATCAGCAGGCTGGATCACGTTTTGGAGTCTTCCTCAACATTATACTGTGCCTGAGTACACAATCAACATCATACGGAGTTCTTATGATGGATCAAATCGCAAAATCGAGCACGAAGGACAGCTGACAGACTCATTCGAGGTGAAGACCGGTGACATGAAAGATTGCTTGCTCTCATTCTTTCTCTTCCTGCTGGTGATCGACGGTCGAAGGTGTAAAGATGTAAACATGTGACGGGAAGCACGGAATACAGAGGATAGCTCGGATGCACTAGACGATCTGAGCTTCGCAGATGATCTAGCCTCCCTAACCCAAATGCAATCACAAATGCAGGAAAATAGAACCAGCTTAGCAGCAGTCTCTGCAGCAGCAGGTCTCAGCACACACAAGGGGAAAATCAAGATTCTCCGATACAACACAACCCACACCAACCAAATCACACTTGTCGGAGAAGATTTGGGGGAAGAGGAAACTCTTACATATCTTAGCAGCATCATTGGTGAGCACGGTGGATAGGATGCAGATGTAAAAGCAAAACAGGAGCAACATTTCTACAGTTGAAGAACATCCGAAACTCAAAACAACTATCAACCAACTCCAAAGTCACATTTTCAATATAAACGTCAAAACCTTTCTGTTGTGTGGAGCGGAAATTCGGAGAACAACGACAGTCATCATCCACAAGATAGAAGTGTTTATTACCAGTTGTCTACGCAAGATAATGAAGATCTGTTGGCCGGACACCATGATAAACAGTCTAATGTGAGAGAGAACAAACCAGATTCCAGAAGTGGAAGAAATCAGGAAGAAACGCTGGAAGCAGATAGGACACAGATTGATAAAGGCACCCATCTGCGTCTCCAGACAAGTCTTCACTTGGAATGAACAACAATTAGACGGAACTAGAGAGTGAGGCACAGGACAGATCCGGTTGGAGAACGCTGGTCAGAGGCCTTTGCTCTAATATGGGATGCAACTGGTTTTAGTATCTATGTAAGTAAGTGATTAAGACACTGTCCTGAGTTTTAAAAAAATATGAGGATATCACGAACATTCAAAGGTTGACTCTCTCGTTTGCAACACAGTTCAAACTGACAGGATCAAAAGCTATGCAATTGTGCAAGTCAGGTATGTGGAGCATGTAACGCAGATTTGAATGTTCGTGAGCGAGCTTGGCTTACTGATACGAGGAGATGTGTTATGCACACGGCTACCTGGTTCGGTTATAAGACAGAGAGCTTCCAAATGAGTAAGTCTACTAAATC
Source organism: Schistosoma turkestanicum (assembly GCA_944470395.2). Classification (NCBI taxonomy): domain Eukaryota; kingdom Metazoa; phylum Platyhelminthes; class Trematoda; order Strigeidida; family Schistosomatidae; genus Schistosoma; species Schistosoma turkestanicum. The sequence goes on from OX103979.1 coordinate 62,947,787, forward strand.
CAAGAAGGTCAGCACCAGTGTCGAAGACTTACGGAACTACTTACTTTAAGGATTTATTAGCCACTATCGCTATAGTCTCAGAGGTTTTGAGTGTGTGAAAAAGACCCTTTTGATAATGCTGTGGTTCTGCACCAGTGTTCTCAAGTGATGATAGCAGTTACAATTTTGACCTGATTAGACCTGGTGACTTACTGGGCTCAAGGACGATAACAAATCGAAGAACAGCTTCATCCGTAACAAGCACTAATCCTGTAGTTGGTATATGATAATTATTTTATTTATTTTTGCCTCATATATCGTAATATTTTCTTATAAGACCTGAAAGCTAGCGAAAAAAAGCATTTTGTATTTTTCACAATCGTTCGGGTAATTTGAAGCAGTTATTTATGTATCACCTGTGGCACATCATTTAAGGGCCTCAAGGTCAGAGCAATGTTGGCGTTTGGCCTCTTTATTTTTGTCTCTTCTTTGTCAATAAATGAAGCTGTAAGTGTTCCTGGAGTGACGCCAAATGAATTTAGTTGAGGAGAGTCTATTGAAGTCAGGGTATGAAGTGGCTTTCGTTAAAATATATTTACCTTCAGGCCGTAAAATTGACTAGCTACTTGACCCAACTTCCTTTCGAGTATTATAAGCTCCCATTCTGTCGCCCAGAGCAATTGGTTGAATACCCACCAGAGAATATAGGTACAGTCACATTTTCTAGTCGGAACTGAATCTAGGTGAGATACTTCGCGGAGATCGTGTCGTCAACACCCCATATACGATAAGAATGGGTGAAAATACAGGTTGTTCTGAAGTCTGTTCACCTGTCAATGTAAACGCTGCTAATGCACTCCTTCTGAAGCATTTTATAGTGAACCAATATTCTGTTCATTTGTAAGATACTTCGCTTCCTAACTGGTTTTCTTGGTAAAGGTCTATCGACAATCTTCCTTGCGGAACTAAAGTGTCTGCTGATAACGGGAAAACATTTCGATATGAGCACGGTTATAGAATTGGATCGGTTGTAGATGGAGTGGCGTATATTAACAATCACTTGAAGTTCATTCTTCAATACCACCAAACAGATAAGTATGTCAACTTAGTTCGTTTAACATTTCCATAGTGGTCATTACCGTTTTGTCGGTTTTGAAATCGAACCTATGAGGTAAGCTTTCAGTAATATCATTTTTCAAAGTATTTCCGAAAATCGCTTGCACTTGGAGAATGGTGCGTGTAAAGATGTAGATTCGGAACTGTCAATTTCCGATTGGAAAAAGATTGACGGAAAGGAAACTGTGATACATTTCACTAGTGAAGTTGTTTGGGAACCATCGGATATAAAGTGGGCCTCGCGTTGGGATATTTATCTCAAGGCAGCAAGTGGTCAGTTACATTGGTTCTCAATTATCAACTCTGTTGTTATTATACTCTTTCTTACTGGTGAGTTTTGTGAATTATATATCAAAGGCTCTGATGTTAGCTATTTTGTGTTAGTAAAGGGCCTTATAGTAGTTTTCTTTCACATTTAGTCGTTGGAGTGTGATTGCTTTTTATGTTGTAATACAGCTGCTTACCGATCACGAATATTGTTTTCAGCAGGCTGTTTAGTAGAAAATCATACCTACACATTTCATCCAATACCTCAAAAATATTGTTTAGATTTGCGATTAAAGAAACTCAAATGCTCAATAAAAATTGATATGCATCCACGAAAATATCCAAGACTTCCCGTGACCGTGTTTAAAAACTTAACTTCCTGGTGTTTGTTTTTGGATTCCTCACTGCTATTGAGACCATTTGAAAAGCGTCTTATTATCCATTCTCTATCCAGGAGTCTGGACCGATGGGCAGAACACTTTAGGGATCAGTTCAACTGGTATTCAGCCACACTTCGGTTACCCACGATCTCCAGTCATCCTGAATGGCAAATCGACATAGGTCCCCTTAGTCTTTATGAACTTGAGGAAGCGTTAGGAAATCTGAAGTGAGGGCGAGCTGTAGGTCCTGATAGACTGACCCCTGAGATATTTAAGGATGGTGGTCCAGTTGTAGCAGCTAGGTTGACTGAGATCTTAGGTAGAATCTGGGAACTGGACATAATCCCATGCGAGTGGTCTCAACCACTGATTGTCCCAATCTGTAAGAAAGGACACAAGTCTTGTGGCAATCACAGGGGAATCAGTCTAACTAATATAGTATCTGAAATATTGGACTCAATAATACTTCGATGCTTAACAAAAGCTCATGAAGAGCAGACCAGAGAAAACCAGGCTGGTTTTCGACCTGGACGTGGATGTATAGACCACATTTTTACACTACGACAGGTCCTGGAACACAGACACACATTTAGACGTCCTACAATAGTTGTTTTCCTGGACCTTAAGGCGGCATTTGACTCAGTGGATCGTGAGTTTCTGTGGCAGTGTCTGTCATTGAAAGGTTACCAAAGAAGTACATTAACCTTATAGAAGCTCTCTACTCGAACACCACTGGTCGAGTGAGAGCTTATGGCGAATCGTCAACGGAATTCTTCACTTCAAGTGGTGTCTATCAGGGCTGTCCACTTTCTCCATTCTTGTCACCTATGGTGCAGGGGAGATATCAGTTTGCTAACCAAAGGACGAGTGTATTACGCAGCAGTTCACTCTGTCCTACTATACGGATGCGAAACAGCCGATAAGGGTAGAGGATATTCGTAGGTTGCTTGTCTTTGATCATAGGTGTCTCCGAAACATTGCTCGTGTATCCTGGAACGACCGAGTAAGCAATGCTATCGTTAGAAAACGAGTACTAGGTAGGGATGGCAGATCAATAGATCAAGTTGTGAAACTTCATCAGTTGAGGTGGTTGGGATATGTTCTACGAATGCGCAACCACCGACTGCCGCGACGAGCTATGTTTTGTGGTGTAGGAGTAGGTTGGAAGAAAGCTAGGGAAGGTCAGACCAAAACATGGTAGAAATCCATCAAGTCACTGACAAGTGGACTGAGTCATGTTGGTAGATGTAGGCTATCTGGTTGGGGTCCGCGAGACGAAAGTCACCAACGATTAGAGACCTTGAACGACATGGCTCAGAATCGTTTGCAATGGCGCAGGTGCATCCACTCTTTGTGTGCTTTTTGATTCTAACCTTCTGAATTCTTCATAATTTCTACCTTACTCCTTCTGAATTTATCTTACTGAATTATACTTCTCGAATCATATCTTCACTCCCTAATCTTCTCCATTGCTGCTAATAATTCTATTATCGTCATCACTCTTGGATTTGAACTGACAGTTACGTCTCTGTGCTGATGTGGTATGGTCACCTGAACTGATGTACTTATGTACGAAGTTCTGCGTTGTATCTGCCTGTCTGTTGTCAAAAATAAAACTTATTGCATGTACCTTATCATTAAGAAGTTGGATTGTTGAATATACTTGTTAATAGCTGATTATCCTTGTTCCATACAGAGTAGTCGCAAATGAAAAGTAACGTTAAATTTACCACTGATGTACGAAGTTGCTATAAAATCTAATATTCATACGTGGAAATCTTTTTATAGGTTGTAAATCAACTAGAAAATTATTTGGACATTTATTATCTGGTGAAATAAGCAACTATGGTTGTGTTCGATTAGAAGTTTCGTAGTTTCTTCTATAGAATGTCAGTATGCCTAACTTTGTCGTAGATTCAATTTTATTATCATAGTCACTATTAGCTTATTTATTTTTCACTATTTATCTCATCTTCAGTGCAATTACATTAATCCTATCACATTTGATGCTTGGATGTCCCAAGGCAATTGCGCATTGAGTTTATTTTATGGGCTTTAATTGCGCCATTAAGTTCAGTAGGAAAAATCTCACTTCTATTAATCAGTCCATTTGTATACTTTGGTTGGACAAATATTCTAAATATCTTTATATGTATCTGTAGCTGTTTGAATTATCAACGAACATAAACTGTAAATGTGGTCAGAACAAAGAGAAATAAGAGCTTCACTAAAAAGGTCTTTTTTCAGTCAGTCGGTTGTCAGCAATGTAGAATCTGACACGCATTGGCTTCTATGATGAACTAAATTGTCTTTTGGAGTAACCGGAGTCAGAAAAGAAAAGGATCTGTAGTGCACTGGTTTTGAAAGGTAATTAGGGGTTGTAGTGCTACTTTAGAACAATGAGATGATTAATACCAAAATAGTCGTACCAGTAGCGGTAGAAAAAGGCAAGGGTAGATAAAGTGAATCGAGAAAGGAGAATGAACAAACAACTGGATAAATTAGGGGGATAAAAGACTTAAAATAGTTTCGAAACTCTAGATATGAAGGAAAACGAAAATTGAATGCATCTGAGTTGTGGCGAATGAGTCGGGACAATGTTATCAAACTTGTCAAACCACCGTTTCCGATTATCACGCGGACTCCGACCAGTTGATAGTTAGACTTAATGAACGCTACATGAGGTTAACAACTTTGGGAATAGTCCGCCATAAGCTCTCACTCCGACATATATGTTCGCGTAAAGTACCTTTACAAGATTCTTGTATATTTTCAATACAGTGTTTGGTAACAAACCTCAGTCTAGGGAGTCAAATACTGTCTTCATGCTAGGAAATGCTACTATTGTCGAACATCACTAAGTATACTTATGTTTTAAAGGCTGACAAGGTAAATGTTTGATCAATACATTCACATCCAGGTCTTAAATCAATCCGAGTTCGAGATTCATGTGCTTTATTTTGCACTGAGCCTGTAAAACCTTAATTTATGGTACTCTTATAGGGATTAAATCGAAATCTCAAACATAAGGTTGAATGCTAATGTGATTGAATCGAAGTGCAATGATAATTTAGAATGATCAATATCAAATAGGACCATTTTTTGCTTTTAAAACAATGAAGGTTTATTCTCCTTTGATACTTTAAACAATTGTTGATCCACGAAATTTTAAGCCTGACAGTACGTCCGTACAGAGCAGTCGCAAAATAAAAGTGTTCCTAGTCCTAGTCCTAGTCATAATTTGCTTTTAAAATCAGGGTTGCTTATTCTATTGTTCACCTCTGTGTTTATTGTTCTCTGGCAAGCGACCGTTATTATTATCACGACTATCAATGTGTGTAGTTGTTTTAATCGGGTCACCGAGTTTTCTAGGCTGATCCGAATTCCAGTCATTTTTATTTTATTCTCATTATCCAACTCTATGCCTTTTATTACTTTTCTCATTCTAGCTGTCATATTCACGATACTTATTCGAACTTTGAGGAAAGATATTGCCAAATATAATCGCAATGATGATGTAGTAAGTAATTTTTCACACTCTCTTAAAATGCATTCCATTAAAACTGTTTGAGCTAACACCCATCTCTTTCGCTTACTTTATAGGAGGACATTCTAGAAGAGTCAGGATGGAAATTGGTACATGGAGATGTATTTCGACCACCACGACATACTCGATTATTTACAGCATTGTTTGGATCTGGCGTTCAGTTGTTCTTTATGGTTTTCATCGTAATATGTAAGTGGCACTGTAATTCAATAAGTTTCCAATTGCATGCTTTTTACTGCTAGTGACTATTCACAATTTACTCAGTTGCCGAATCCGAAATTTTGACTGTTTTGTACGATCAAGCACAACATTGTATAGATCGATAAGTTTTCCGTCGGTTCCTAGAATTCAAGTGAAGTTCTTATTGAGAAAGTTACAAAATAGTGGTCGCAAAATAGCGCAAATTGGTTGAAGTTAGATGTGTAAACCATCATGTGTTGGCTCTGTGATCTCAAGGTTAGGCACTCGCTGCGAGATCCGGAGGTCCTGGGCTATGTCCGCGGTGGGGGGTCCTGGACATACACTACGCAGGTGCTCCAACTTAGGATGAAACAGTTCTTCAATGCTTTTTGGTTTTGAATGGCTGTTTGATTAAGATCATTTCGAGATGTTAATCGCGAAATTACTCAAATCCCATAAAAAATATATTAGGTTACGATGTAAGGATAATTAGGAATATGTTTTTTAATTCTGAGAACCATAGATTTAGTAAGTACATTTGTACATTCTCTGACATAGTGCCATGATATGAAGTACATCTGTACAGATGGGATTACGTCCGGTTCCCAGATTCTACCTAAGATTTCAGTCAATCTAACTGTTAAAACTGGACCACCATCCTTACAAATCTCAGGGGATAATCTATTAGATTCTGTCGCTCTTCCTCGCCTAAGATTACTTGTAACCTTTTCAACTTCATCAAGAGTCGGATCACTTATATCAACATGCTATTCATGTTGACTGGAGATTGTGGGTGACCGAAGTGTAGCTGCAATGATATTTTCTAACACTAATTAATTATTGGTTATTACTTCCTATTACACGATCTATATTCTCTTTGTTTATATTTTTTTTTCGTTTTTCATTAACTTTCTGTTTTAATAATTTAATATGTGACATGTTGATTAATGCACATTTATTTCACATCCAAGTGTACTTGTGGTTGACTTTATTAGTAAATCTTTGCCCATTTTTAACTATTTTTTCTTGGTCATTATTGATACTTTCCCGTCCATTTATTGTTTGTTCATTCGCATCCCATAATGACATGTGATAATAGCCAAAAAAATTTATTTGCCAAATAAATAATTCTTTAGAATTCCCTAGTAAAAGGTTACGCTAGAAGTAAGTTAGGAGTAACTGAACCAAATAGTGGCATCAGTCCTTAACGTCATTGCCTGTTAAACTGAACTGTAGCCCAGGTATAGATGCCGTCTACCTAGTTAGGTTTCGCGGGATACCTTCTATCAGTGGTTAGAAATGTTAAATGTCATGGCTCAGATCTAGTTTCAGTGGCCCAGATACATTAATCAACTTTCTTCTTTTTCTTATAGACCTTAAATCCCACTAGTTTTTCATATAGGCCTTATTTTTATTCCTTCTTAAATCATAGACTCAATGTTTAACTCATTATCTCTTTCGTTTCTATTACAATTATATTTGACATATTTTTTTTTATTTATTATGTTAATTTCATCCCTTTTTGTATTGATTTGGTTTGGTTAGGAAATCATGGGATAATACACATCTGTCTTTAAGCTCTATGTTGATTAAAACTAATTGAATGCCAAACACAGCCACATTTATTTACTAGATTACTATCCTGACTGTCATTATAACTTCGATATATTTTTTTGAAATTGTACACCTTCAATGGATTCGTATCGTAGTTTGTTAATGATTGCTAATCCAATGATTATTTATCCTAATTGGGTATGTAATTTAAAATGATGAAAAATGATCTGTGATTATGCAGCAACATTATGGAATTGTTTGTCATCTTGTATATTGATTCCAATAAAAATAGTTATATTTCTTAAGATTACTTACTTACTTACTTACTTACGCCTGTTACCCCCAATGGAGCATAGGCCGCTCACCAGTTTTCTCCAACCAACTCTGTCCTGGGCTTCCTTCTCCAGTTCTGTCCAATGTTTGTTCATTCCTCTCATATCTTTCTCTATTTCTCGGCGTAGTGTGTTCCTTGGCCTTCCTCTTTTCCTTTTGCCTTGAGGGTTCCATGTGAGGGCTTGTCTAGTGACGCAGTTAGGTGCTTTTCGTAGTGTGTGTTCTATCCACTTCCACCGCTTCTTCCTGATTTCCTCTTCCACTGGAATCTGACTTGTTCTCTCCCACAGTTCGTTGTTGCTGATGGTGTCTGGCCAACGAATACGAAGTATTTTGCGTAGACAACTGTTAATAAATACTTGTATCTTGTGGATGATGGCTTTGGTAGTTCTCCAAGTTTCCGCTCCATACAGTAGAACTGTTTTGACATTTGTATTGAAAATCCTGATTTTGGTTTTGTTTGAAAGTTGTTTGGAGTTCCAGATATTTTTCAACTGTAGAAATGCAGCCCTTGCTTTGCCAATCCGTGCCCTCACATCTGCATCGGATCCACCTTGATTGTCGATGATGCTGCCCAGATATGTAAAGGTGTTAACGTCCTCCAAGGCATTTCTTAAGATTACAAAACATAAAAAATTAAACTATCTATCTTTAAAATAAATAATTAATTAATGTCATTCCATCTAAGCTACAAAAATCGTTGGTTTCCAAGTAGTGGGATAACTCAAATAATATTTTCATGGTAACAAAAAGATATATTGTCATGACTGATATATATATACCTTGATTTTTTTAATGAATTTTTTGTGTTATATATATAAAATTTATTTAAATTATTTATACAAATCTTTACTTAGAGTGCATGAAATGTACTAAATTCACTTCATTCACAATATTATTCATTATTCTTAACTTTTGTAAAATTCTTCTGTTACATTGTGTTATTATAATTCTCTCTCTTATTACAACCCATCTATTCCTTATGGTTAGTATTTTTCGGACACCAATTCACTCGAGACATTCTCCCAAAATCAGAACACAGTTGAACAGGAAAAAGAGATTATATTCCAATAACAAGGTTAGATGAAAGACTAGAAGCTTTTAAAACGTTAGTATATTTATAGTTACTTACATGAGAAGATTCTTGAATGTTCCCTCCGTATCTCGGTTAGCGCTGATTGAATACAAAAGAGCCAATCATTTTGCAACAATACAATCATGCTTTAATCCAATCTTAATATCCCACTAGCACATTATTATCTATTATATTGTATACTCGTCCAACCTACAGAGGAAGTTGCTGTAACAGTAGTTATATACTAATGATAACAATCCTGTCAGTATTAGTTATCATCTTTAACAATGTCGCTTAACTATTAAAATTTTGTTTATTTATCTGTTTCGACAGTGTTGATGACAAGATCCATCAGTAGAAACTTTGAATGAATTAATGTATTTCAAACTGATAATTAAGTTGGCCTTGATTATGATGAAGAATTACTAATGATTAACGCTCAACCATAGTCGTTAGTAAATTTAAAAAACTGTAAAAATACAGTTCAGTTTAGTTAATAATAAAATTGGTAACATATATTCAGAACAGTTTGATTGATGCACTGTTATATTATATACTAAACCTCTTGTTATTTTGTCTGTGTTGATGTGTATATTTGAATCGAAATTTCCTGTCTAGATTTTTTCTCACTTGTGAGAGACAATTATGTAGTAAAAAAGTTGAGCTATTTATTTAAAAAGAATAAGCATCACTGACATTGGTATTATTATCAACTGTTATATTTCATAGTGTTACGATCAAAAAAATACTGACGTTTTGAAGATGTTATACTGCTTAACATCAATAATTTATTAAGGAATTCATCTCTTCCTCGATAATAAGAATAATAATAATAATTTATTCAAAATATTCTAGTAATTATTTGTACTAAAGGACGAGTGTACTGCGCAGTGGTTCGCTCCGTCTTACTTTATGGCTGTGAAACATGGCCAATGAGAGTAGAAGATACTCGTCGGTTATTGGTTTCCGATCATAGGTGCCTTCGAAGCATTGCTCGTATATCGTGGGACACCCGAGTGAGCAATGCTGTTATTAGGAAACGGGTACTAGGTAAGAATGGCAGATCAATAGATGAAGTGGTGAAACTTCATCAGTTGAGGTGGTTGGGACATGTGTTGCGTATGCCTAACCACCGACTGCCTCGTCGAGCTTTGTTTTGTAGTGTAGGAATAGGTTGGAAGAAAGCTAGGGGCGGCCAGACCAAAACATGGCAGAAATCCATGAAGTCATTGACTAGTGGACTTAGCCATGTCGGTAATTGTCGACTACCTGGTTGGGGTCCGCGAGACGATAATAATCGATGGTTAGAGACCTTGAATGACATGGCTCAAAATCGTTCGCAATGGCGCCAGTGCATTTATTCTTTGTGTTCTCTGAAATCCTAATCTTCTGGATTCTTCAACACCTCTAGTTTTTACTTTCTAAACTTATCTCATTGAATCATACTTCTTGAATAATATCTTCTAATCTTAACTTCTCCGATTACTTCTAATACCTTCACTACCTCTTCTACTATTGGATTTGAATTGACAATTATATCTCTGTGCTGATGTGGTATGGCGACATAAACTGATGTACTTACGTACGAAGTTCTACGTTGCAACTGACTGAATTATTTGTAGAAATGTGATGTTGATTCCATGAGATGTAATATGTGTTTAGTATTTTTGTCTACTGAAATGCATGATCAATTGTGTGACTCACTCTTACTTTCAATCAGTCAGTCAGCTACAACATAGAACTTCGTACGTATGTACCTACATCAGTTTAAGTTACCATACCACCACATTAATACAGAGATGAAATTGTCAATTCAAATAATAGTAGAGGTTGTAGCAATATTAGCGATGGTGGAGAAGATGAGGATTCGAATAATTCATTCAAGAAGTATAATTCAGTGAAATAAATTAAAAAAGAGGAAACTAAAGGTGATAAGTTATTCATCAGATTAGAATTTGAGAGAACACAAAGAGTGGATTCACCTGCATTATTGCAAATGATTTTTAGCCATGTCATTCAAGGTCTCTAACCATCGGTTACAATCATCTTGCGGACCCCAACCAAATGATATGATTGTTTTGAAATATACCTCTTAATCTAAATTTTTTTTTCTAGCGATATTCTTGTATCTGACTAGCACTTTTATTGTAAAATCCACTAATCTTACCACTTTTTTGTTTTATTTTATAATAAAAACAATCGATTTTAGTTTTTGCTATGCTCGGCACATTGTCACCAGCTTCTCGTGGTGCACTTATGAACGCAGCCATATTTACATACGTGTTTATGGGACTTTTTGCTGGGTATTTTGCTGGAAGACTCTATAAGACCTTACGTGGACCATTTTGGAAGTCGACTGCAGTAGCTGTAAGTTCCATCGAATTCGAAATCCACATATATATTGATGTAGATGCGATCGATTTAGTTCTTTGTAGTATCAGATACTTAACAAATACTTCTTTTAGTCCCACAAAAACTCCAAATAGTTCCGTCATATATATATATATATATACTATACGTGTGTGTAAAAAATTATTGAATACTTTTGAAATATATGAGTTTAATGACTACCAACCGTGCTTACTTCATTTGCACTGAAATCCCATTACCGTTTTATCTATTGAAATATATTTGATGTTTCCTTAAATAGGTAAGATGTTGATTTATTCATTGGATTTACTGTTGTTCATCATCAAATTATATTAAAATGCATTTTAGTAACACGATATCATTTCACATCTAACTGAAAATATCGTAACAGTGCTCACTAGTGACTAGCTTCGTGAGGAAATTCTCGGAGTTCTAGTGAGAAAACGTGACCAATGAAGTTCAACCCTGTCGGGTGTGGGCAGTAGCTTCCAAAGACAAATGGGTGAATTCGCTCAAAATCCCTAGATCAATCAGAGTTAGACATTAACACCGTTGGATGCCGGCCCAGTGGTTCAGAGGTTAGGTGTTCGCGCACAATACCGAAGGTCCTGGGTTCGAATCCTGTGAGGTGCAGGAGTCGTGGATGCGCACTGTTGATGAGTCCCATACCAGGACGAAACGGGCGTCCAGTGCTTCCGGGTTTCTAACGGTCGTCTAACAATGATTGATTGATGATTTCAAATGTGTAAAAATACAAATCTCCAAAACTCTAACTGCAAATATCACATTTTATAATTAATCATTTTCATTTTGACATAATGAGATTGACATGATGCAATTTAATTATATGATTACGATTTACACTTGATAGAATAAATAATTAAAACCATATCATGTATATAACTAGATTAGTTTGACTCAGTTACATATTGACTGGCAGAACAGTTAAGAGGTCATTTTTCGTACTGCCCCAGATTATTTGTTACAATTGAATAAAATATTGTTAAACCAATACTTCTGTACAACACTGATACTTTCAGATGCAAAAGACTTGTGTCAGAATTTCTACACTTGACAATTGCGACTTCAAACAGTGACTCAGATTTCAGTCATATCCATTTAATGGTTTGAAGTTCATGGAATCTATCAACAAAATTAGCTCCATTTTCAGTAACGTGTTTCGTATTTGTCACGAATTCTTAAACACACATTGAATGCTATGCTGAGAACGTTTTTTTATGAATTAATACTATAACGGTTTGTACTCGTTAGTTTGTTACTCTCTACACCAGCCTAGGAAGTCTATTACCTGAAGAAAAAATGGTTTATCGGAAGTTTCATGAAGTTGTTCATATACCATATTCTAATTTAAAATTTTGAGGTTCATACTTTATACATTGATTGTAAAAGTTTTAAAAATATAAGATTTAACATAAAATTCTTAATTAGCAAGTACTTTTAAAAAATTAGTAGTAATTTTCTAATCTTGTTAGTTTGTAACTTGTAAGTTATTGTACAAAGTACGTTTGGATAATATAATGTTTCAGAGGAAATAATTGTTTTAAATTTATAGAAAGTATATATTGACAAGCAACCTACTCGATCGAGAGGAAACTACTATGGAGAACAACTTGAAAAGCATCAAGAAAGTCATCACTTCAACATGTTATGAGTTTCCGAGCCATAAGAAGTCTTTTTATGATCACACTCTCGATAAGATTCAAGAAAGGAATAAAAAGAAGTTAACAATCAACACCAGCCGAACAAGAGCAGAAAAAGCCAAGGCACAAGTCGAATATACAGAAGCAAACAAACGAGTAAAGAGGTGCATCAGAGCCGACAAACGTAAGTGTGTGGAAGATCTAGCAGTGACGACGGAAAAGGCTGCAAGAGAAGGAAACTTGAAGCAATTGTATGAAACAACAAAGTAGCTCACTGGAAATTATCGTAAACCAGAACGACTGGTGATAGCAAGGAAGGGAAAGTAATCACCGGCATTGTAGAATAGCGAGACAGGTGGGTAGAGCACTTTAAGAAACTCTTGAATCAACCAGCGCCACTGAACTCACCCAACATCACCCAGCATCCACGGACCTCCCAATTGATGCTGAATTACCGACAATTGAAGAGATCAGTATGGCCATCAGAAAAATCCAGAGCAGCAAGGTAGTAGGACCAGGCAACATTCCATCTGAGGCACTGAAAGCATGCGTAACAGTAACTGTAAAGATACTCCACATTCTCTTCAACAAGATTTGGAATGAAGAACAAATCCCAACAGACTGGAAAGAAGAACATCTGACCAAGATACCAAGGAAAGGAGACCACAGCAAGTGTGAGAACCACAGGGGCATAAGTCTGTTATCAGTACCGGAGAAAGTCTTCAATAGAGTGTTGTTAAACCGAATGAAAGATTCGGTATGCACCCAACTTCGCGATTAGCAGGCCAGATCACAACACTGGGTGATTATGGAACAATAAATTGAATGGGACTCACCCTTGTACACCAACCCCCTTGACTATGGGAAAGCATTTGGTAGCATGTACAGGATCATGTTTCGGAGTCTTCTGCATACATACCTTGGTAGCATCATTGATGAGCGCGGTGGATACAATGCGGATGTGAAGGCACGGATTGGCAAAGCAAAAACAACATTTCTACAGTTGAAGAAAGTTACTTTTCAATATAAACGTCAAAACCGTTCTATTGTATGGAGCTGAAATTTGGAGAACCACGAAAGTCATCATCCACAAAATAGAAGTGTTTATTACCAGTTGTCTACTCAAGATATTGAAGACCCATTGACCAGACACCATGAGAAGCAGTCTAATGTGAGAGAGAACAAATCAGATTCCAGAAGAGGAAGAAATCAGGAAGAAGCGCTGGAAGTAATTAGGACACAGATTGATGAAGGCACCCATCTGCGTCTCCAGAGAAGTCTTCACTTGGAATCTTCAAGGCCGAAGAAAAAGATGGAAACTGAAGGACACATTACTCTGAGAATTGGAGACAGACCTGAACAGAATGAAAAACAGTTTGACGGAACTAAGAAGGGAGGCACAGGACAGATTTAGTAGGAGAACGATTGTCGGCGGCCTATGCTCCAGTGTGGGGTGTAACCGGCCTTAGTAAATAAATGCGTCAACAAGACTAACTTACTTAGTTGAGTAGGCTTCAGAGATTATTGTCAAAGATTGACACTAGCTAAGAAACCATCAGCAATCAAGGATTACTGAACAGTTGTTGCTCCCTAGTTTGGGACTAATCGGCAGTACACTTACACAACAGTGCCCACAATAATAGTTGATTTCGTGGTCGATTGAGGCCAGAATTAAGTTTTATGATTTACGTACTTAGCTGTTAGGTTATAGTTTCAAACTGTTCTCCCTACCCGTCTCACTTCTTGTATCAAGCTTCACAATACTACGCAATTAATTATTCGACTTTATTTTTCTACCGAAATACTGTACCAAATAAATGATAATTTAATTCTTAATCGCTAACATAACTAGTTATTTGCATATACTGTTCTTTGATTCATTATTACATAGTTCACTAATAATATTTGTTCTGATTATTCCTAATTACTAAATGTTTGTTCATTATTTTACTAAAATTCTCTTTAGACTGGATTACTTTTTCCAGGCATTGTGCTTGTATTCGGACTAGTAATAAACACTTTTATGTGGTACAAAGGATCGTCTGCTGCTATTCCATTTACTACACTGCTTGCACTGTTATCATTATGGTTAGGAATTTCATTACCTTTAATTTATATTGGATTTTTCTTTGGTTATCGAAAACGTGGATTTGAACAACCTATTCGCACTAATCAAATTCCTAGGGCAGTTCCAGAACAGAGAGTTTGCCAAAATTTGTTACTAGCGTAAGTTTTCTCATTTTATTTATCATTTGAAAGTGACATGCTGAAATATAATACCAGTTAATTTTCTGACATTTAATGAAATTCCAGTGTCTTAGATATTTTTGTTTGCAGTCTTAAACCAAACAGTTCACCTTTATTATTTATCTTCTTTTACATTCCTTCCTACTACTGGTTTAACTCCTTCGTTATTCATTTATTTCGTTATGCTGATTTGGTGTCAAAACTTCGATCAATACATGTTTGTGACAGTTTTACTTTGATCACGACTAATTGATTGGCTTATGTTTTATCTTATTTGTACCTATTAAATCCAAAGGCCTCACTTGTTTCTTTCATTTCCCCGCTTTTATGGATATGATTATTTTTGTTCCTTTTCTTTTGGTCTTCTGTTGTTGTTATCAAACTATGCTTGTATGTGTTAGATTCTAATTTCTTGAACATATTGTTTTAGGTCACACTATACCACGAAGGTTTACTGGAGAACTGTAAGAATAAAAGTAGCTCCTGAAGGTTTGAGGATGAAGCTATACTGCTGACTTTGCTTAGATGTGATGTTAGCAAGGTGTTTACCCCAGACAACCAGCATCTGCAAAGATGCCATCTCAAACTGTACAGAAAGGGTTTAGATAAGGTGAGGACTAAAACTTCACACCTCACCTTTCTCTACGGATACTCAT
This sequence comes from Schistosoma turkestanicum, assembly GCA_944470395.2. Taxonomy (NCBI): domain Eukaryota; kingdom Metazoa; phylum Platyhelminthes; class Trematoda; order Strigeidida; family Schistosomatidae; genus Schistosoma; species Schistosoma turkestanicum. The sequence continues at coordinate 62,963,152 of OX103979.1, forward strand.
TATCATTTCTCAGGTCTTAAAAGTGCGGAACTACTTACGAAAAGACTATAATAAACTCTTAAGTTTTGCGAGCTTTTATGTAAATAAATATAAAATCAGACGGATCACACGAGAGATGAATCCGACCTCCAACATCAGTTGTAACACGTGTAATCAGCAGTGACTGAAGGGTGGAGAAGACCATGCAACAAATCACAAAAGCCATGCCGTGACGGTTGGCGAAGGGTTAAACCGGGTGCTACCTTGACTACAATCATCGAGGGTTCGTCATCGTCTTCGTCGCGTTTTGCCGTAAACACCTCCATCACCAGTTGTTGGTTACGTAATACAAACGTAGCGGAGGGGATCGGATGAAGGCATTTTCTTAGGGGCCTCGCCAGGGCAGGTGGAATTTTCTGCAGGACCCTAACAATGTAATGGGGTTCTGTAGCCAGACGCGATCCCTAACTTTATACACCACTCCTTGCACCTGACGATCGCATATGTCTTTTTGGTGTCCGCTAGCCTTGCGCAAGTTGTTTTTGACCAGGTGGTGTGCGTCAGCCAGGCGGTTACGCAAGATACGTATCTACGGTACATGTTTTTTCTCTTGATAAGTCGACTGTACCTCCACCAGTAGGCGTGATTCGTGCCCGAACAGCAAAATAACAGGTGAGAATCCAGTGGACCTATGTATCGATGTACGACAGCTCAAAGATATTAGGGTAGTACATCATCCCACAACTCAAGCGACGATCTGCTGACGAACAACTGTAAGGTATCTTTCTATCAGACTGTTGCCTTCTGGACGATACGCAGTAGTGTGTATCTTCCTGATAGCCGGCATATTTGAGCTATGAGATGACTTTCAAAGGCTGGACCTTGGTCGGAGTGAAGTGAAAATGGAGCACTGTAACGGGAAACCCAATGATCAATTAAAGCTCGGGAAACCGTGAGGGCGTCTTGCTGTGGCATGGGTACTGCTTCGCACCATTAGTAAAATAATCCACCACAACTAGTATGTAGCGGTTTTATTTATCGTTGTCAGTGGTCCCATGCCCCCTCGTTAGTGTGGTCCTGTTGTCATCATCGGAATCAACGGTGCACTGGCTGTGTGCTGAAGCGATTTTATACGGCAACACTTGCCAAATTCCAGTACATCTTCATGCATGTCTGGCCACCGAAACCTCTGGCGAACGGTGTATTCAGTCCTTCGTTCTTTTCCATGACCAAGTTCGCGATGCATCTGCTCCACAATACATTAGACTTTTACCTGCGTTACTAACGACAAGGGTTGTCTTGAATCATTAATTAGGAATAACGTGTTACCACATAATTTTAGGTTGCTTTATTTGGTGCAAATATAACGAGGTGTTGTGGAATGATTTTTCAGCTCCTTGATGGATGGCTGTTTGTTTCCGTATAACGGTCTTCGGTAAATAATCTGCGGGTCCGGACCTGCTGCTTGCAGAAAAGGCCAATCGGTGTCCAGGGTTGTACTAAGAATTGCATTAATGGTATCTGGGGGCTGAGGTATGCGGAACAGAGCATCCGCGTTTATATGTCAGCTTCCCGGTCGATACTTGCATGTGAAATTAAACTCTTGTAATCGTTCTTGCCAGCGTGCTGCTTGTCCTTCTGGTTCACGGAAAGAACGAAGCCACTGGAGTGCACGGTGGTCCGTGCGCATACGAACTACAAGGTAGGCGGAAAACAGCATTTTTAGTACCAAACGGTCTACATGAATTTCAAGTGATGCCTTCTGGTTTAACAAATCTCTGACTACCTTTCAAAGACTGATGCAAACAGTTTTAAAAGATGTAGTACCCCAAAAATGCTTGATCTGTCTTGATGACATAATTGTGTACGATAACACATCGGCACAACACAGTCGTAATCTGAAAGCGGTTCTCCAGCGCCTTAGACGACACAACTTAACAGTAAAACCGTCACGGCCTTACTCTTGTGATTTGTTGCTTGGTCCTCGTTCTTTAGTGACTGCTGATTACACGTGTTACAACTGGTTATTTTGTATACCGTCGATATATATATCCTTAATCCTGTTCAACGTATGTTGGTTATTCCAATGTACTCTTTTAATTTATGTGTCAGCATATCTATTTATTGTACGGAGTATAAAGTTATATAAACTGAGTCACAACGTCATTCTATGACTTAAATATTTATCTTTCTTCTTTATGGTTGTCAGCTAATATGCATGCCTGAAATAGATGTATCATTAAAAAATTTCGTATTCGACTTTAATTAAATATCGCGTTTATCAATGTGGAAAGCCTAAAAATACAAATACAAAGATATATTCAGATATCTAAATTTCATTGCAGTTTAATAACTCTATCATAAGGCTATGCGTAACCGGTTTCAAGAGGCTATAAATTTAGCTTCTGCTATCACGCGCTCCCTGTTTCCTTTTCGAATCGCTCGATATTAGGTTTTCTACCATGGTTTTGTACAACTGGAAGTAACAACTTCCCACAGATCTTCAAATAGCTGTCGCAATTATCTCAGCCTAGTTGGATTTGTTTTACTTGATTTGACTTGGTGGATAATCAATTTTCATTCACCTGTAAAGTAATTTCTACAGAACTTTATTTAGAAACTTATGTTAGTTGAATTTCTTCAACATGATAATTGTTTATCCAGAAAAAAACACATATGACTCAATTAATTAAGTGCACAACTCTACACTCATACATACATACATACACATACTCATACATATACGCACACAATTTTGAATCTTTTTTTTAACTTCATCACTTCATGTCACAAATTACATACATCCTTTGTACACACAAACAACACTTTAAGGTCTCTCACATATGAATAATCACTTTGACCAAAAAAAAAAACGATATGACGTTAATATGTTCAAACCTATTACAATTTTGATTGTACTAAGAATATTTTGTTTTGTTTCATTTTCACTATTTAAATTCATGTTTATTGATTTCGGTTATTTGTTTATTCACGCTGAAGAACTGATATACATTAAGGCACAAAACGTCTGAAATATAAATTTCTACTCATTGGAAAATCACCAACAATTTATTTCATAAATATAATAACTTATTAAATTAAATAAATACATTTCTTTGGTATAAATAAGATTTTGATGTCAGTCTCTCAAATGTTATAGATTTATGTATGTAAATGTTAATGAATACCTTATCATATACTTTACTAAACATTTCTCCTATTTTTTTGAAAGAGTGGTTGTCAATATGTACAATGTGAATGACTTCATGTGATGACAAGTACTACTATAAATACGTGATTCATAATTTATGCTGATATTAGGCGTCAAGTGTTAAGTAGAAATGATCAAACATTTGAAGTTATTATTTATCATAGGCGTACGTAGTGGTACTTTTCAAGAAAACCCAACCCACAAAGTTTCGATGTCACTTGTTTAAGAAAATTTAAATAATCACCTTAAGCAAAATTAGTATCCTTTCAGCAAGTCGTTAAACTGCGCTTCCTTCATCAACATAAATCTATATGATTTATAAAAACGTTCATACACAAAAAAGTCATATTTATATTTTCTCCTAAATGAAATTAAAAACCTACAAATGTCTTTTTATTTGCAGTACACTTTACTCTGGAGCTCTACCATTTGGTGCAGTTTTTATTGAAGTTTTCTTTATATACAACGTAAGTTCATTATCATTAACTTCTTTTTATATGCAAAAATGTTAATCTGCTTTATCTACAGATTTTAAGCTTTACTTATTCTGATTTTGATGGCCCTCTACATGAGAAAGACTATGTAGTCATTCTGGATGCTTTCACTAAGTGCTCAGATGTTTACTCTGTGCCTGTCATGAAAGCAGCAGCAACAACCAGGCAGTTATCGAACTTGTTTAGTCGGTTTTGAAGTTCGGACAATCTTAGTGACAGGTAATGTCACGAAATTCATATCATCAGCATTCAAACAGTTTTGTGACGGAAATGGAATTACCCACCTGTGATCACCATCATACCATCCACAGTCCAATAGACAAGCTAAAAGATTTGTAGATGAAGGGGGGGGGGAGTGGAGAAATATCGATGCAGGTAGTACCTGCATTTTTTAACATCTCATCGAGCTATTCCCAATCCTTCCGCACCAAAGGCAATGTCCTCGAAAGAGTACATGTTCGAGAGAAAAATTCGAGCTATGTTCGACAACATGCTACCACGTAGACGAATGGATAGAGCTAAGAATGAACCTACAAGCAGTTTTCCTGTAGGAGAAAGGATACTTATCAATTTATATTAAGTCAGCAACAAATAGGAAGCTGGTATAATCGAGCCAAGAATCTGTAAAGCTATTAATACCTTGGTTCAGGGAAATGGTGTCACACTCAAAAAGACATGTAAATCAAATGCACAAAGATAAACAGACAAAAATTATACAAGATGAACTTCCATTCGAGATATTGATAGACAGTTTTGGAAAGACCGAGAGAATAGGAGTATTAAGAGAGAATCCAACTGTGACTGAAAACGGGTCGTAAACGAAACACAGTGCTAAGGTTACAGGTGGACCTCATGATAAAATCATGATACAAAAATTGGATGATAACGTAACACCATTCATTGACGATTGGATGATTTTATGTGCTGTTTTCACCCCATACAAAAAACTAAAAATAAATGATTTCTGTGTATAATTTCGACACTTACCAGAGTAAAGATTTCTTCTGTCTCTTCTGACTTTTGTTTTGCGACCTGGAGTCATACCTACTTGTCCTAGGGCCAAAGGTTGTATTGTGTATTAGTTATTCTAGTTTGCAGACATAATATTTACCATTACAGTTTGTCATCCCTCGAGCTAGCACATGATGAGTAAGTAGATAAAGACAAGAAAATCAATTATCTGATTTAGTAAGCAGCAGTAGGTAAATAAAACATGTGACAACAAATTTTAGGATGCATTAATTGATAAATTGTTTAAAAATTCTCAAAGATAAACCGTTTGATTGATTAATGTCTTTTTTTTACAATTTTAAAACCATATCTTCAATTATCGATAGATGGATTGTCTCGTGGACTATATCCAGTATATTTATATATCTCTGTATATTTCTAAATCATTAATCATAGCTACAGACAACAACACTATGTGTTACTGTGTTTATCTTGAAGCTTTTTCAGAGTATTCCAACTCTACCTCATGTATTCATTCACTGATCTAGAGTAATGCCGAAAATCGTATGTTCTTGGCGTTTCATCATCAACAACGTAGAACTTCGTACGTACGTACGTACGCAAATCAGTTCAAGTTGCCATACCACACATTAGCACAGAGACGCAATTTGCAATTCAAATTCCATAGTAGTAGATGTAGTAAAAGTGTTAACACTAATCGGAGAGATTAGGGTTCGAGGAAATTATTCAACTAAGTATAATCTAGTGAAATAAACTTGAAAAGAAAGAATATAAAGGTGATGAAGAACTCTAAAGATTAGGATTTGACACAACACAATGTATGAATTCACCTGCGCCATTGCGAATGGTTTTGAACCATGTCATTCATGATCTCTAACCATCGATTACTATCATCTCGCGGGTCCCAAAAATTCACATAAGTCAACTTTTTCTGGAATAATAAAATAGAGTTGTTTATAATTACAACTTATTGTTTGGAAACTGATTCATTCAAACATTAAGTTCATTTTCCTACTGTGTTCATTATTAGGTTGAATTATAAATCACTTCATCTATTGTGTTTTGCTTGTCATTCTATTTATATCTTATTTTTTTTTTAAAAAAAATATTTCAACAGGCTATTTGGGAAAGTCAATTCTATTATTTGTTCGGATTTTTATTCGTTGTATTCATTATATTAATCATTTGTTGTGCACAAGTAGCAGTTGTTGCTACATACTTTCAATTATGCAGTGAAGTAAGAAATTTTTTTAGAAAAAATTCTCTGTTGTGTTGATAGCGTAGAAAAAAGTATCAGGTTTGTATGAGATTGTGTAGTCTTTTTAGGAGCAGGTAGGTGTGTATGTATCTAGTTCTATTTTGGAATTTATTTGCCTAGGTTGTCTGTGCTGGACCATTGACTTCTCTTTGATCAGTAACTCATTGGCAATGAAGTAACGGGTGTGAGATCAATACGGAGAAATTATTGTTTCAGGATACTTTTCTCAAATTGCTTTCCCTATAAGTAGAATAAAATAGAAACAGCACACACACACAGTTCAATTCATAAATCAAACTAGTATGATAATATACAATTATTTTTAGACCATAAACGAGAAATTATAGTATGATCATAACAGCACACAACAATAGTTTGTGCCTCAACTGAAAGCTTATAAATAGGATAATGTAAGAATACTATATATAATCCTTTGTAAGTTAATAATACCCAAAAGTATACTTTCACAATATTTAAGTACATTATTATAGCACATGTCGAGATAGACAATTGTTACTGTATGATGTTCTCAAATAAGCATTGACTAAAACACTTATCTTGCAAAACTATACTATTCTATTCTTAATGACATTCATTACCTCCTCTGATTTCAATTGTTTCATTGTGATTTATGTAAAAGTAAACCCAAACTCTGATTATATTGTCCGGAATAAAAACACTAAAAACACATTCATATAAAGTTTAGTATCTTCTATACACCTGTTTCAAAGATCGATCTCTGAAGTTAAAAAGATTTACTACTGTAATTTTGATTTTATCATAGTGTCAAGGGGGAATGCAAAACGTTCTATATGAATTTTCTGTAGTTGTATTCTTTTTTTCTTTAGTGAAGTAGTTTGTATTCCTTTTTAATGCTTAATTTCTCAACTACGTTAGACATTTTTGGCATTCATATACATATATATATGTCAATAATTATAGATTTTCTTTGTATTCACTATTGTTACAATTTTTCGTTCTTTTCAAAAGTAAAGTCAACCAACTGTAAATAGGTCACTCAATTCTGTTAGGTGTATCTTTTACTTTACCTATTAAGATTTAGACGGTATATTTTATACACTGGTATTTTACTTCCATGACCATTGGAGTTACAAGTCTGAAAAATAAATTGTCTTAACAACAACTAATTAATTAGTTTTAAAAGAATTGTATATCAATAATATTTAGAAAGTATTGTATTAGAGTTGATGGATTTATTTCCTATATTGTAAATTACATAACAACCATTTGTTACTCTCTGATTTTCTGAGAGATTACTCCGACAATTTTAGTGCATGATATAATCATGTATTTATATTGATTGATCCTTGAGTATCAATATCCTCAGTAGTGATCGAATTCCATCGATGAAATTGCAATGCGACAACTATTCTAAGTGATTTAACCTCCTCGCCTGTATTATGTTTTGATGTAAGGAAGTTGGCAATTATCCATCTTATCATATCTTTATCTTGTACAACATCTGTTAAAGAGAAAACAAGTTACGAATATGAACTTGCTAAACGCGTCAATATTTTAATGACTGTGTTGGATTATAGTAAGTTAACTTCCAGACGATGTCAAAGTCAACATTTAGGTTTCAGTGTCTTAAATATAAATGTACTTTGAATTGTAGTTTAAAAAAATTTTTCATCTAGGATTATCATTGGTGGTGGCGCACTTTCATCACATCTGGTGGAGCTGCAGTTTATCTTTTGGGATATTCATTCTTCTACTTTTGGACAAAGGTATGTGTCTGCAGCTCTATTGAATGATTAAATATTCTTGTTCTAACGTTTCGAATTTACATTGCTCTTTATATCTAGGGGCGGTCAAACCAAAACATGGCACAAATCCATGAAGTCACTGACAAGTGGACTGTTTCATGTTGGTAGATGTAGGCTACTTGGTTGGGGTCCGCAAGACAATAGTCACCGATGGTTAGAAACCTTGAACGATACGGCTGAGAATCGTTTGCAATGGTGCAGATGCATCTACCCTTTGTGTTCTATGAAATTCTAAGCTTCTGCATTCCTCATAATCTCTACCTTTCTCCTTCTAAATTTATCTCACTGAATTGTACTTCTCGAATCATATCTTCGCTCCCTAATCTTCTCCATTACTGCTAATACTTCTATTATCGTCGTCACTCTTGGATTTGAACTGACAGTTACGTCTCTGTGCTGATGTGGTATGGTCACCTGAACTGATGTACTTATGTACGAAGTTCTGCGTTGTATCTGTCTGTCCCTGTCTGCAACTCTTTATTATTATTATTATTAATATTTTATAAGTAATAACCTCCATAATTTGATCATAATTTTTTTTTTAAATTTCTTCTTTTTTCACAGCTTAACATAACTGAATTCGTTCCTACAATTATATACTTTGGTTATAGTACATTAATGGTGATCGCATTCTGGATTCTGACCGGAACGATCGGTTTCATTTCTACATTTATATTTCTGCGATATATCTATTCTGTCATCAAAATAGATTAAATTTAAAAAAAAATATATATATATATATACATAGTGTGAACAAAGATTTATAACGCTATTTAGTGTATTGAATAATTAATGAAATATCATCATCATCATCATCATCATCATTTCTACATTTTCTTTATATCTTATTCTTATTTATTTACAACACAATTTGTCAATTTGTGAATTTTTCTCGCTTTCTTAACATTGACTGTGAATTGTCTAAAATTGAATGGATTATGTTTTGTTTATGTGAAATATTTTCAATGATTCTTTGTTTAAATGTGTGTGTATTTCAAATCAATAATATTATGTGTTGTATATTGATGAAATTACTTACGCCTATTGACTCCAATAGAGCATAGACTGTCAACCAGTATTCTCCAATCAACTCTGTTCTATGCTATCTTTTCAACTTCTTCCCAATATCTACTCATTATTTTCTTATCTGTCTCCAATTCTCGACACATTGTGTTACTTGACCTACCTACTTTTCCTTGGGTTTGGAAGGTTCCATCCAGGTTAGTGCTTTCTCGTGATGTTGAGTGATTTTCCGCACCTCCAGCGCTTTTTCATAATTCCCTCTTCTGTCAGATTGTGCTTTGTCCTCTCTCACAATAAGTTGTCACTGACGGTATCTTGTGTAGACAGTTATTTATGAATACTTATATCGTTTGGATGACGATAAGGTCATTCAAACACTTCTGTATCATTTTATCTTACATCTTTGTCGACCTCGTTAAGATCTTACAGAGCACAGACTACGATAAAACTAAGTGAAAATAATCTTAACCCATTTTTAACTTCCATACTACTCACTCAGTCACTTATAACGTAGAACTTCGTACGTACGTACATTTTTTCAGGTTTCCATACCACGTTAGCAACGAGACTCAAGTTTCCGTTCAAGTCCCATAGTAGATGAGGTAGTATAAGTATTAGCGGTAATGGAGAAGGTGACGGTTCGAAGTATATTATTCAAAAAGTAAAATTCAGTGAAATAAATTTGAAAAAAAGAAGATAGATATGATGAGGAATTCAGAAGATTGGAGTTTGTAAGAACACAAAGAGTGGATGCACCGGCGCAATTGCAAACAGTTTTGAGCCTTGTCATTCAAGGTCTCTAACCATCAATCACTATTGTCTTGCGGACCCTAACCAGGTAGTTTAACCCTACCAATATGATTTGTTCCACTTGTCGGTAACTTAATGGATTTGTGGCAGTCAGGAGGACAACTACTGTCGGACGCCGATGTGTGTGTCTGTGTTCCAGGACCTATCGCAGTGTAAGAATGTGGTCTATACAGCCACGTTCAGGTCTAAAACTAGCTTGGTTTTCTCGAGTTTGCTCTTCGTAAGGTCTAGTTAGGCGTCTAAGTATTATCGAGGCTAAAAATTTAGTTAGGCTGATTCGTCTATGATGGTCCGTTGCTCTTTCTTATTGACTAGGAAAATCATTGATTGAGACCAGTTTGATGGGATTATGCCCAGATCTCAGTCAATCTGCCATCCCTGAAAATCTCATGAGTTAACCTATCAGGATTTGCAGCTCTCCCTTGCTTTAGATTTCTTAAAGCTTTCTCAACTTCATAAAGAGTCGAACGACTTACGTCGATTTGCCGTTCAGGTTGACTGGAGATCGTGGGCAACCTCAGTGTGGCTGAAGGACAGTTGAACTGATCCCTAATGTGCACTGTCTGGACATTTGTCTACTGTTACTTATCGCCGCTGCCCCTAACCTTATGGTGTACCTTACCAGCAGATAGCACTTCTGTTTCTACAGCTTTTTTGATATCGTTCCAAGCTGTCTCGGGGTCTGCATCACCTACATGGCCACCTAAAGTTTTCTAGTTGCTCCTAAAATATATTCTTAGCTGTGCTATCACACTAGAGCATGATATGAATCTAGAAATGTGCCCCAGATTGAGAGGCAGTCTTCAATGGAGCCACTCAACCGATAGGTTATATCGAAGTTATCTATTTGGGTCCATCGTTGAGACGACTTTGTGGGGAAGGCATGTCGATAGATGTTTTTCTTATGCTCCAAGTTAGTGTTTGCTAGGAATAGGCGTTTATTTCAGCATATCTGCAGCAAACAGTCGCCATTATCTCTCCTATTAGCCGCGACATCATAAGATCCACCCAGGTGTCTTTCCTTTTCGCAAAGTCTACTTAATTGAGCATTGAAATCACCAGTCATTATTACTATATCAGATCGCATAACTTTTTGAAGGAGGTTGGAAAGCTTTCGGTAGAACTCGTCTGAACTACAGTCAGTGTGGGCTCAGGCAGATACAATGAAGAGGCAATGGCGAGAGTCCCTATCTTTCCGAGTCCTTACTGTCTCGTTCAGTCGGAAAACGTACAAGCGACTATCTACTGGAATCCAGTCTAGGAGCACTAGTTCTGCCCTACGACTCAATGCTATACGTACACCAGCGAGACCCCGGGAACCATTATCAAGGTTACCAGGAACACGAAGCGTAAAAAGAGTTGGTTCTTATTCTAAACAAGGTGATACTGCACATTTCGGAGACGCGGACAGATTGATAGCACGAGATACTAAAGTCCTAGGCAGCCCATATCCCGAATTACCCATCATGACATTTCTTCCCGCTTCTTAGATATATGCATTTGTTCTTCGTAGCTGCAATGTTGTGACAGAAGCTATCAGAAATCCAACATCATCTGGAATGTTTGAATTTTTTCATAAATGGACTTGTATGACAGTACTCTGATTTCAATTTTCGGTGGTACGATGCTGAGTACTTGTTTCTTTCCACTCTGAACAGTGTACACAGTTGACGATGTCGGAACATCAGAACTCGCTTGGTAAATGTCTTTGTTTCGGATTTATTTCATGAGTTGATCAGTTGACCTTGATATCACATTTTCCACCAGGAGAATCCTTGGATGTGATTGGTTACTGTGTTATTTTAGTGGGCTATTTTGTGACTCTCCCTAGGACATCTCTATGGTGTATAATTAAACGCGATTTGTGTGCTGGTTGGGTGGTTGTAGAATACACTTCGTAAGCTATATCAAGACTTCTTGCTGGTACAATTGGGACAATTTGATCAGAGTAGCTTACCTGAACTCTGGTTCATTGTTTTGTTCTCGTTATTCGACTGAGGTTAACACGTAATAGTTTTAAGCATACCTAGAGACGAGTATAACATACACTTATTTAAAACGATTTATTTACATAGTTTTTAGATCCGCTATTTTTTTCTGTAACAATCAATTACTTTATATGGTCGTGAAAAACTTACTACTGCTGTCTACAGATTTTCTTCTGCGAAATGCCTTTGTATATATTACAAGCTATCTCCAAGGCCAGCAACATGTCTCTGGGTCCTAGCCTAATTGTGTATCGGACTGAGCGATTTCCCCTTCAGGTGGCTGTGTTAGACAATGTATAGGGCCAAGGTTAGTCAGTTACCCACCATGAACTTGCTGATACAAAAGTGTCTTTACTCTAAGCTTCTCTGATGTCTTCTTACAATACATTGGTGTAGTAAGTTACAAACGGTTTTCTTTCAACCATAGATTAATCTAATGCGGGTAATAATGAAGTAGCAGGTCACAGTATTTGTGTTCAAATGAAGTAGACTTTGCCATTTGCGCTGTCGGCCTCCGTATACATTAACTTTCACAAGGATAAATGCGTACTATTCTGAGAGGTTCTGCATTATATTTTACTGGCAAGGTTACCTGAAAAAATGAGTGATAACTGAAAAATTTGAACCTAATATTGTACTTGGAATTTGTTATAGCGGAAAGAATATTGGAGAAGCCATAACTCCCAAAAACTAATTTGTGAATTATCATCATGTAGTGAAACTGAGGGCGTATATTCTGAAGATGTTATACCGTTAATATGATATTAGTATAAGACTAGCAGCTTATCTGACATTTAGTTACCACTATGGTGAATACTACTCGCAACATAAGTTCTGAGTAGTACGGTAGTAGTATTAGTACACGTAACTACGGTGTGGTCTATGCTACCCGCAGTGTGACTTATTAGTGGTATGCAGCGGAGGAGTATTGGGTCTGAATGTTCAAAGTTTTTTGAAGACTGGAAGACAGCCAAGAATCTGTAAATCTGAAGATATGGTATACACGCGTTGTTAGTGAACTGTATTCTTTCTAAGTACTCCTTTTTTCATCACACTACATTTATATGAAGTAATGCTTTATATAAATTTACTGTATTCAGAATAAAGTATGGCTATTTCTATCGATATTTCCTCTTGTGTGCCTGATCAGGTCGTTGACAAAAGAACAAACTAACCCAAAGTGACTGGATTTTTAAAACAGTATAGGTGAATCTTAACTCCGCCAGTAGAACCTTCGGGTCTACTGCCGGTCCCAAGCCCGGGTAAAGGAGGAGGGTTGGACATGGAGTTGGCTACCCATTCCCAAAATTGACCATATCTGTATCAATAAAATGTTCAGAAGGACCATGGAGGATGTGAAAACCAAGAGAGGAGCTGATATAGACTCAGATCACCACTTGCTGGTCGCTAAAATGAAACTGAAACTGAAGAGGCACTGAACAACGGGGCAGACAACATCACAGAAGTTTAATACAGCCTTTCTTCGGGATACCGTAAAACTCAACGAATTCAGGATAGCCTTCACCAATAGGTTTGAGGCCTTGCAGGATATACTCAATGGAGAGGAAGCAACATTGGAGAACAATTGGAAAGGGATCAAAGAGGCAATCTCTTCAACATGTCACGAAGTTCTGGGTCACAAGAAGTACGATCACAAGGATTGGATGTCTGTTGGTACTCTTGCAAAAATTGAAGAAAGGAGGAACAAGAAGGCAGCAATCAATGTCAGCCGAACAAGAGCGGAGAAAGTTAAGGCACAAGCTGCATACACAGAAGCAAATAGGGAAATGAAGAAGAGCATCGGAGCTGACAAACGAAAATATGTGGAAGATCTAGCAATGACGTCGGAAAAGGCTGCAAGAGACGAAAACTTGAGAAAATTGTACGAAACTACATAGAGTTTCGCCGGAAACCACCGTAAACTGGAACGACCAGTGAAAAGCAAGGAAGGCAAAGTAATCAGCAACACTGAAGAACAGCATAACAGGTGGTATAAGCACTTTAAGGAACTCTTGAATCGATCAGCTCCACTGAAGCAGCATCTACGGACCTCTCAATTAATATTGGCGCACCTACGATTGAAGAGATCAGTATAGCCATCAGACAAATCAAGAGTGGCAAATCAGTAGGACCATACAACATTCCAGCAGAGGCAATGAAAGCAGATGTAGAAGCAACTGCGAAAATATTTCACATCCTCCTCAAGAAGATTTGTGATGAGGAACAAGTACCATCAGGTTGGAAAGAAGGATACCTGATCAAAATACCAAAGAAAGGCGATCTCAGCAAGTGTGAGAACTACAGAGGCATCACTCTTCTTTCAATACCAGGCAAAGTCTTCCACAGGGTATTGTTAAACAGAATGAAGGACTTCGTAGACGCCCAACTTCGAGATCAACAGGCCGGATTTCGTAAGGATCGATCGTGTACTGACCAAATTGCTACATTACGGATCATTGTGGAACAATCAATTGAATGGGACTCACCACTCTACAACAACTTCATTGACTACGAAAAGGCATTCGGTGGCGTGGATAGGAAGACACTGTGGAGGCTTCTTCGACACTACAGTGTGCCTGAGGAAATAGTCAACATCATACGGAATTCTTATGCTGGATTCAACTGCAAAATCGTACACGAAGGACAGCTAACAGACTCTTTCGAGGTGAAGACCGGTGTCAGGCAAGGTTGCTTAATCTCACCATTTCTCTTTCTCCCGGTGACCGAATGGATTATAAAGAGGTCGACATCTGGAGGGAGGCATGGTATCAACTGGACAATGAGGACGCAGCTGGACGATCTAGACTTCGCAGATGGTCTGGATCTTCTATCGCACACGCAACAACAAATGCAAGAGAAGACGACCAGTGTAGCAGCAGCCTCTGCAGCGGTAGGTCTCAACATACATAAAGGAAAAAGCAAAATTCTCCGATGCAACACAACATGCACCAACTAAATCACTCTTGATGGAGATGCCTTGGAGGACGTTAACACCTTTACATATCTTGGCAGCATAATCGACAATCAAGGTGGATCGGATGCAGATGTGAGGGCGCGGATTGGCAAAGCGAGGGCTGAATTTCTACAATTGAAAAATATCTGGAACTCCAAACAGATATCAATCAACACCAAAATCAGGATTTTCAATGCAAATGTGAAGACATTTCTACTGTATGGAGCGGAAACTTGGAGAACTACTAAAGCCATCATCCAGAAGATACAAGTGTTTGTTAACAGTTGTCTAGGCAAAATACTTCGGATTCGTTGGCCAGACATCAACAGCAACAACGTACTGTGGGAGAGAACAAACCATATTCCAGTGGATGAGGAAATGAGGAAGAAGCGGTTGAAGTGGCTAGGACACACACTACGAAAAGCACCTAACTGCGTCACGAGACAAGTCCTCACATGGAATCGTCAAGGCAAAAGGAGAAGAGGAAGGCCAAGGAACCTAATACGCCGAGAAATAGAGAAAGATATGAGAGGAATGAACAAACATTGGACAGAACTGGGGAAGGAAGCCCAGGACAGAGTTGGTTGGAGAAAACTGGTGGTCGGCCTATGTTCCATTAGGGGTAACAGGCGTAAGTAAGTAAGTAATAGGTGAATATTGGGGTATCTAACGTTTTCACCATGGCTGATGTCGTCGCGTTACGATAAAAAGCATTACGAATCATATATATTTATATATTTGTTATCAGGTTATTGTACTTTAGCTTCGAGTGATTTGAACGTTGACAGTTAAACTGATGAGTGGATACCATAAGTCTTCAGTCGTTCGAATGTTTTATTCTGTGAAATTGATCTCCTCATATTTACTGCTGTTTTTGTAGTTAGTGTCTCGTCCTGTGTCACTGTCAAGGCTTTGATTTCAGATACGCGAAAATTAATCTAAATCTGAATTACATTTCTCCGTACTAAGGTGTTAGAAAATTACTGTACGAATATAATCAAATGAATTCACTTCATGTATCATTATTCCATTGATGATAATAATAAAATCTATTCACAAATTCCAATGGGTCACATGAGACTTTTCAGTTTACAGGCAGCACCTAATTGCTACTAATGCTACCATATTTACTGTAATAGGTTGCTCAGTTGGATCGATATTTTACATGAAACGCTGGTCATTACTATAGAGGGTTGATATTTTCCGAGTGAAATCGCAACTAGTGTTTGAGAGACTGGAATGTACAACGCAATATTTGACGAAGATTATGCGTTACAGTGTACAACTGGTGGTGGATAGTCGCGCCAAGTTAAGCTGCATCTGTATTTGTCAGGAATTGGTTATAATAATAAGAGTATGTTACAAGGGGCATGCCAGTTTACAGGATAGATCAAACTGTTATAAATGCTAACATATTTACTGCAAAAGTTATTGTAGTTAGACTGAGTATAAGAGTCTGTTTCTGATAACACATTTACACCATATTACTATCAGTAACAGTTTGATGCAGCCACACTTTCAGTATGTGAGTACTAATAGGGATTGTGCAAGAGGACCAAAATGTAAGCAAGGGAGAGGAAACGGAAATAATAAGCGAGGTAGATTAAGTTAGCGATTTCAGGAAATGGCAGTAATAAAAACTAGCGAGTTTCGAGACATGGATCAGGCACAGCTAGTTCAAGAGGGAGATGATAATCAGCATATTGGTATGTGTTCATCACGTCTATTTTTGAATCCATCCCATAAGAGGGTTATTGTTTTTCACATCTTTCGTAACTCCACTTCATTTTTACGACCACTGTCATCGATCGTGAAATTCTTGTTTGAATTTAAATTCGGTCTTCCGTTACTGTTTCGTCATGAAGGGATCGGTCATTCGAATTCCACGAATGTTCGGCTAAAGAATGTTGATAAATCCATGACTCACGTACTTACGAGTCTCAAAAACCTGACACATCGGAAGGGCCCAGCCGAGAATATTTGATCAGATCGTTTGCATTCTTAATTCTAACTTGGATAATCTAATCACGAACTGAAATAAAATTATAAGTGCTGTAATCTGCTAGTCTTTACCAACAACAAGTACTAAGTATATATATGTCTGGTAGGAGGTAAAGCCATGCTATCCTGGTGATATAGATAGATGCAACCATTTTTAGTAAGTAAAATACGTAGCTGATCCTGAGCTACTAATCGATTGGTCCAACTACTCTAATTTACGAGCCCGATTCCTAGATTCGGAATTACAGCTAGCTTAAGCGTGGAGTAAGAACTTTCAACTTGGTTGAAAGATACGCTCATTGAGGGGATGGCTTTCAAAAATGTTGCACCATTAAGTATTATGCTTATGTTTACGAATTGTCTAAACTACTTAGCTGCTACCATTCTTATCAGCAAATGATATGCAAGTTTTAATTGCAGTAATTTGTGGCACTGTTTACCCGCAGCTGTATATTCTTACTTTTCAATTAATTAAACACATAAACATCGGCACAAATGGTGCACCTCAACATTTATGCGCTACGAAATCCGGTAAATTCATGAGTGGGCTAGGGTAATGCGCGTACACCCAAACAGGTGGTATTCTCGGTGGGTCATCATTTGAACTACTAACATACTGGCCTAATCTGTTTGAAATGGAATGCAGTGTCAGCAGAAGGTTGATAGGCCATATGTTACATTAGTTTCCCGGGGTCAAAGTACACCGTTGGTATGTAGTCTAGGTTTTAAAGCTCTCCTCCGTACTCGCATACCCGGGTAAAGCACTTTTCATCCTCTCTACCCCTCAAACAACACTTACAACGAGAAGATAGTGATTATATTTGAATGACCACCCCGAATTCCACCACTTTTACTATTACCAAGGCATTTTGGGGCTATAGATAAAAAAGAACTAGTTGAGTACTCTCATAGTTGTTGTTTGATGAAAACTGTAGACGAAGTGGACATGCATCAACTTGACTGCGTTGTGTATCATCACGTTGTTGGTGACACAAAATAGCCACTTGAAGCTTGTGCGAGGAAATTAATATGTTTATGAAAGATCATAATAAAGATATATATGTTATGAGATGTTCAAAGTTAAAAAGGATTAGATCTTGAATTATGAGCTGAAATCCTATACAAACTGCATTATAATAACTACAAACTAGTTTCATATGTTACAGTGCTTTAAATCTATTTAAGTGAGGATGTTTCGTAAGTTACATTCTATTTACGTCAGACGGATTCGAATAATGAATTCAAGTCACTAGTCACCTGTAGACGCTTTTGATTGTAATTAATCATCATATCATGAATTCTCGAAAACCCGCAGCACCTCATACAAGGATTAACTATGGCACTCACTTAGTACGAACTTACCCTTTCTTAGAATGAGTGAAGGGGCAACTCACATTAGAATTTCGCTCAATCAATCCAGCTGAAGAACTCGTCTTTGGAGAAAATAAATATTACTGAAAAATATACTATGAGGATCTTCTCATAATTGAACATAATAGATAAATGTTGAACGGTTGACCCTGAATCTGTGGGCGTATTTCGCGGAGTTGTTAAATCTTTTAAGTTCGTCACCACATCGACCTAATATCGTTTTATTGGAACTACAAAAGTGATTAGATTAGTTTTTGAAATGTCTGAAACAAAACTTAAGCATCAAAAGCTTCCGGATGCTTTTTTAAACATCGTTTAACAGACCGATAGTATCGGTCGAGAGTTTTTATTAGCTTACTTGATTACTTGTTATTTTATACCTTATCACAGTCTGCTGTACTCCAATCATCAAAGTATCTCCAATCTTTATCGCTCAATCATAGTTAAGTTGGATGAATATCGATGGGCTTCCTTTGTAAAAGTTCACATCTTACCATTGAAGTCAACGCGTACCAGAGGAACTAGCATCTTGGTTTCAGATGGTAGTATAATAAATAAAGTAGGTTGGGTGATTAGCCTCGAGTAAGTTTGAAACAATCTTGTGGCTTTGAAATTTCAGGTTTTGGCACGAATGATTGCTGCACATACTACAATCGTTGTTACCAGTACCGATATTGTTCGAACTTACAGAACATTGGCTTCTAGTATCGGTAATACGGATCTAGTTTTCTGACTCTCAGTCGCTAGTATTGGTTGAATGTTTATTCATTTAGGAATCAAGAAACAGTTAATAGCTTGTCTATAAAAAATATATTATTTAGCTTAGTAGCTCACAAACGATTGTCATTTACCGTGTCTATGCGTCTCAGAAGCCTATTGGTTCTGATTGAATATCCAAATTTGTATTGATCTGCAAGCATAACCGTACAACCTTAATGTAATTTGGAGTCACTTATTTCAAACTATATATCATAAATAGCCACTGCCAACTACATTGCTTTATGGTGATTAAACAAAAGGTGAATATAAGAAAATTTATGGTTTACCACATGAATGTACACCGTAAGTAAATGGGATATTGATTAGTAGTGTGAATCGCCGTAAACAATAGCAGACGATTTGAGACGACCCAAAGTTATTCTTACTCACAGATCTCCACTTCTATTCCTACTCTTATCCTTAAGGGATTTTGTCTGCATATTTGTTTCCTGTTTTGAACGTGCTGTTATTCTATGCCATCACTTTTTCTTTTGTCTGTCCATTTTTGACTTCCCGTCTTCTCTACTATTGTCAGTCATTCGGCCAGCCAGTAATAGTCGTTTGTCATGGCAATAACTTATTAGCCAAATCTGTTGTACGTCTAATATTTGGCAGTACGACCCAATTAGTTGTTACTCAGCTTGTCAGCTGATTAAGATAGAATCTTCTCTTTTGTAGATTATAGGTTAGTTGTTGTGATCATCCGATCAGTTACAGAGAAAGTCTCATTTCTACAATCCATTATTCCGGTCATCAATTTTAAACTTCATTATGTCGGCGCCTAATGGTGATTATGTTCGGATACCACTTTCTGGGAGTTTTGAGGATCAAGGGGACCAAGAACTTCACGGGACCTTGGAGCATGAGGTAAAAAGCCTATTTTACGTGAGTTCTTTTTTAGACTAACACTGAAAGTCAAAAGGCAGATTCCAACATGGGTCTTTTCACTTTTAAGTTTTACCAACAATATTTTGACGTTGATACAAGTCAGGTAAGTACTAATACGTGCGATTTTGCTTACATATTCATGTGAATTAGTATTTAGGCAAGTTTTTTTAACTTAAAGACAGAGCTCATAAATAAGAATCATTGATGCTCATTTATGATAGACAATATATAGAAGTCCAAGATAATTTGAATATGTAGCAAATTTATAAGCCCCAATCATTACAGCATTTTAAGTATGCAAGCAATTATATTCACTAACTCAGTGTTGTATTACATCATACAGAATGAGAAGTTATGTAAATGTGCCATGTCTCAGGCTTGACATGCATCGATTTCCCGTTTGCCTTTGTACCTAATTGTTTACCATCCAATACAACGCTGTGAAATATGGTACATTTCTTAGAATCTCTGTTTTTTGTGTGTTAAAACAAACCGTGAATTTGTTATTTAAAAGTTAAAGTAATTTTTATTCTTTATTTTAGTGCTGCTTATGATTCCACTCTTGTCAATGAAACCTTTATTCCAGCTACTTATATTATTTTGCAGGTTCTGCATCGCCTTGCTTCTGCATTAGTACCTAATCCACGTACGAATTTCATTCAGCATTCTCTAAAACCACGTGCTGATCTCTACGGTCCATTTTGGATTGCAACTACGTTAATGTTAACTGCTGCAATCGGCGGAAACGTATCTAACTATTTTCAGTCACGTGGTGAGGTGTCTTCATGGCATTATGATTTTCAGAAAGGTGTGTTTCATTTTACAATTGTATTCAATGTAGTTTTTTGAAATTGGTTAATTTTAGAAGCAAACAGCTGGTCATTGGTTCTAAGAGTATCCTAGTTACATTGTTTAGAAAAAGGTTGTGTTAAGCAAGTATTTTGTTCAGCACCTTAATGTGTACTGCAGCTATTTAAAAAGGCAGCATCTGCAGCGATGCTGACTTCTCACAAGGAAGGAAAGGTTAAGAAAGATCCACCCCAAAAATGTCACACCTCACCCTACCTCACGGATTTCCGTCTCCGTCGGTAAGGGTGTAGTGAAGGAGAACACAGGTGGGGCAACCGAATTGTATTTAACGAAAATTACAGAGTTACCCAGTAAAATCGGAAAACCATATCGTAAATCGTTAATTTGCAAAATATCAGTTCATCATATCGAACTGGACTGTTCCTGTTGCAAAACATCAATCCGTTGTCACTATTCATGCGTTTCATACAAATTCCATTGTTTTCTAACTCTTCCTTTCTTGATCTTCCCCCATCTTCGGCTGCCAGACATTACGTTGACGCTCACGTCATATACTACTTATAAGTAGCTCGCACCACAAGGGTGCCCACTAAGGGCTTTCAACAGCAGAGCTAACACTCAAAAAACCTTTCATAAAAAGGCCGTGCGTGACCGGCTTCAAGCAGTTGTCCCTTGGGCTCTGCGATCACGCTCCCAGGTCTATAAAACCGACACTACTCTGTCTTCTTTTTCAGGTCCCTCAAGTAACAATCTTCCACGGTGTGGGCATACGGGAAGTGACAACCGCCCTCATACCCGTAACAGCACACGAGACCAAATTGGTCGAAATCAAATCCTTCCTACACCCACACATACTTCTCTTCTCTCCACAACTAACTCTACTCACATTCCCTTATCTGACTGCACCGCTAATGCAAACGAAGCGAGTTCACGAAACGTCACTCCTGGTCTCTTGAAACCCCGTTCTAGACTACATGTTGGAGCATTTAATGTACGGACATTGTGTCAAATAAAGCAACAGGCTTCGTCAGCTAGGACTTTAGAATCTCGTGCCATCGATATATGCTGCGTCTCGGAAACGCGCATACAGGATCCTAGTAAAATCATTAATTTGATTTCACCTTACCAAAACAAAGAAGCAGCTCGATTTACTCTTCGTGTATCCGGTAGCCCTGATGCTGCTTCTAGGGGTCTCGCTGGTGTAGGTATAGCATTGAGTCGTAGGGCAGAACTATCTCTCCTTGACTGGATCCCTGTTGATAGTCGCTCGTGAGCCGCCCGACTAAACGGGACAGTAAGTACTCGGAAGGATAGGGACACTCGTCGTTGCCTCTTTGTCGTATCAGCCTACGCCCCCAGTGACTGCAGTTCAGACGAGGTGAAAGATGAGTTTTACAGAAAGCTTTCGGACCTCCTCCAAAAAGCTAGGCGCTGTGATGTAGTATTAATGGCTGGTGACTTTAATGCTCAAGTAGGTAGACTAAGTGAGCAGGAAAGATACCTAGGTAGATGTTATGGTGTCGCGGCTCAGAGAACAGACAATGGCGACCGTCTGTTGCAAGTATGCTCAGATAACCGCGTATTTCTAGCAAACACTAACTTTAGGCATAAAGAAAAACATCTGTTGACCTGGCCACCCCCGAAGTCATCTCAACGTTGGACCCAACAAGATCACATTGCCATCAGCCACCGATGGAGGGGTTCGATAGAGGACTGTCGCTGGGGAACATGTTTAGATTCAGATCATGCCCTACTGCGAGCTCGTATATGTTTGAGGCTTACTTGACGTAGGAAAGACACCGTAAGGAAGCCACTTAGGGTTTTACTTAATGATAATAAAGCTAGGAATATATTTCATGAGCAACTAGAAGGAGAATTAGACAACCATGTTAGCGATTCGTATCCGGAAGCAGGTTGGAATGATATGAGAAAGGCTGTGGGAACAGCAGTGTTATCTGCTAGTAAGGTTGACCATAAGGCTAGAATAAAGCCAACCAATGACTACAATGACGACGT
This sequence comes from Schistosoma turkestanicum, assembly GCA_944470395.2. Taxonomy (NCBI): domain Eukaryota; kingdom Metazoa; phylum Platyhelminthes; class Trematoda; order Strigeidida; family Schistosomatidae; genus Schistosoma; species Schistosoma turkestanicum. The sequence goes on from OX103979.1 coordinate 62,985,472, forward strand.
TAAAGATCAATTCTACGAAAGGCTGCGGTCAATCGTCGACAGATGCTCACCAAAAGACTTGACCATTCTGATGGGAGACCTAAATGCCGAGGTTGGCATGGACAACACTGGATATGAAGACATCATGGGACGACATGGACTAGGAGAAAGAAACGAAAACGGTGAGAGATTTGCAAACCTATGTGCCTTCAACAAACTGGTCATCGGTGGCACAATATTCCCACACAAACGCATACACAAAGCCACATGGATTTCACCGGATCACACTACTCAAAACCAAATTGACCATATCTGTATCAACAAAACGTTCAGAAGGACCATTGAGGATGTGAAAACCAAGAGAGGAACTGATATAGACTCAGATCACCACTTGCTGGTCGCTAAAATGAAACTGAAACTCAAGAAACACTGGACAACAGGGCAGACAACATCACAGAAGTTTAATACAGCCTTTCTTCGGGATACCGTAAAAATCAACGAATTCAGGATAGCCCTCACCAATAGGTTTGAGGCCTTGCAGGATATACTCAATGGAGAGGAAGCAACATTAGAGAACAATTGGAAAGGGATTAAGGAGGCAATCACTTCAACATGTCACGAAGTTCTGGGTCACAAGAAGTACGACCACAAGGATTGGATGTCTGTTGATACTCTTGCAAAAATTGAAGAAAGGAGGAACAAGAAGGCAGCAATCAATGTCAGCCGAACAAGAGCAGAGAAAGTTACCGCACAAGCTGCATACACAGAAGCGAACAGGGAAGTGAAGAAGAGCATCAGAGCTGACAAACGAAAATATGTGGATTATCTAGCAATGACGGCGGAAAAGGCTGCAAGAGAAGGAAACATGAGACAATTGTACGAAACAACAAAGAAGCTGGCCGGAAACTACCGTAAACCAGAACGACCAGTGAAAAGCAAGGAAGGCAAAGTAATCAGCAACACTGAACAACAGCGAAATAGGTGGGTAGAGCACTTTAAGGAACTCCTGAATCGACCAGCCCCACCGAACCCACCAACATCGAAGCAGCATCCACGGACCTCCCAATTAATATTGGCGCACCTACAATTGAGGAGATCAGTTTGGCCATCAGACAAATCAAGAGCGGCAAAGCAGCAGGACCATACAACATTCCAGCAGAGGCAATGAAAGCAGATGTAGAAGCAACTGCGAAAATATTTCACATCCTCTTCAAGAAGATTTGTGATGAGGAACAAGTACCATCAGGTTGGAAAGAAGGATACCTGATCAAAATACCAAAGAAAGGCGATCTCAGCAAGTGTGAGAACTACAGAGGCATCACTCTTCTCTCAATACCAGGCAAAGTCTTCCACAGGGTATTGTTAAACAGAATGAAGGACTTCGTAGACGCCCAACTTCGAGATCAACAGGCCGGATTTCGTAAGGATCGATCGTGTACTGACCAAATTGCTACATTACGGATCATTGTGGAACAATCAATTGAATGGAACTCACCACTCTACATCAACTTCATCGACTACGAGAAAGCATTTGATAGCGTGGATAGGAAAACACTGTGGAGGCTTCTTTGACACTACGGTGTGCCTGAGAAAATAGTCAACATCATACGGAATTCTTATGCTGGACTCAACTGCAAAATCGTACACGAAGGACAGCTAACAAACTCTTTCGAGGTGAAGACCGGTGTCAGGCAAGTTTGCTTACTCTCACCATTTCTCTTTCTCCTGGTCATCGACTGGATTATGAAGACGTCATCATCTGGAGGGGAGCACGGTATCAACTGGACAGTTAGGACGCAGCTGGACGATCTGGACTTCGCAGGTGATCTGGATCTTCTATCGCACACGCAACAACAAATGCAAGAGAAGACGACCAGTGTAGCAGCAGCCTCTGCAGCAGTAGGTCTCAACATACATAAAGGAAAAAGCGAAATTCTCCGATGCAACACAACATGCACCAACCGAATCACTCTTGATGGAGATGCTTTCGAGGACGTTAACACCTTTACATATCTGGGCAGCATAATCGACAATCAAGGTGGATCGGATGCAGATGTGAGGGCGCGGATTGGCAAAGCAAGGGCTGCATTTCTACAGTTGAAAAATATCTGGAACTCCAAACAACTTTCAAACAAAACCAAAATCAGGATTTTCAATACAAATGTCAAGACAGTTCTACTGTATGGAGCGGAAACTTGGATAACTACGAAAGCCATCATCCAGAAGATACAAGTGTTTATTAACAGTCGTCTACGCAAAATACTTCGGATTCGTTGGCCAGACACCATCAGCAACAACCTACTGTGGGAGAGAACAAACCAGAATCCAGTGGAGGAGGAAATGAGGAAGAAGCGGTTGAAGTGGCTAGGACACACACTACGAAAAGCACCTAACTGCGTCACGAGACAAGTCCTCACATGGAATCGTCAAGGCAAAAGGAGAAGAGGAAGGCCAAGGAACACACTACGCCGAAAAGTAGGGAAAGATATGAGAGGAATGAACAAACGTTGGACAGAACTGGAGAAGTAGGCCCAGGACAGAGTTGGTTGGAGAGAACTGGTGGGCGGCCTATGCACCATTGGGGGTAACAGGCTAAAGTAAGTAAGTATTAATATAGTATCTAAAATATTGGCCTCAATAATACTTTGACGCTTAACGAAAGCTGGTGAAGAGCAGACTAGAGAAAACCAGATTGGTTTCAGACCTAGAAGTGGCTGTATAAACCACATCTTCACACTAAGACAGGTCCTGGAACACAGACATACATTTATGCGTCCTACAGTAGTTGTTTTCCTGGACTTCAAGGCTGCATTTCACTCTGTGGATCGTGAGGTTCTGTGGCAGTCTGTCATTGAAAGGTGTTCTCTGCTCTAAAACTACTGGTTGGGTGAGAGCATATGGCGAACTGTCATCTGAATTCTGTACATCAAGTGGTGTCCGTCAGGGCTGTCCACTCTCTCCATTCTTGTTCAACTTTGTCGTAGACATCCTCGTCAGATTTTTCAAGGGTTGACCTTCTACCAGGAAAATTGCTTGCTGACTTAGAATATGCCGATGACATAGTTCTATTTGGTGAAGATGCTGACAAAATGCAGAGTCTTCTGACTACCCTAAGCAACAATTCAAGCATGTTCGGGATGCGGTTTTCCCCCTCGAAATGCAAAATGTTGTTTCAAGACTGGGTTGCATCGGCACCTGAACTAGTGATAGGGAGTGAAGTAGTCGAGCGTGTTGATCACTTCACGTATCTGGAGAGTCTCATCAGCTCTGATTGCCTGGTGACTGACGAAATCTCAGCTCGTATGCAGAAGGCTCGATTGGCTTTTGCCAACCTGCGTCACTTATGGCGTAGGCGAGATTTCCGTTCGCTAACCAAAGGGCGCGTGTACTGTGCACTAGTTCGCTCCGTCCTACTTTATGGCTGTGAAACATGGCCAGTTAGAGTAGATATTCGTAGGCTACTTGTTTTCGATCATAGGTGTCTTCGAAGCATTGCAACGCTGTTATTAGGAAACGGGTGCTAGGTAAGTATGGCAGATCAGTAGATGAAGTAATGGAACTTTATCAGTTGATGTGGTTGGGACATGTTCTGCGTATGGCTAACCACCGACTGCCTCGACGAGCTTTGTTTTGTAGTTTAGGAGTAGGTCGGAAGAAAGTTAGGGGCGGCCAGACCAAAACAAGGCAGAAATCCATGAAGTCACTGACAAGTGGACTGATCCATATCGGCAATTGTTCACTACCTGGTTGGGGTCCTCGAGATGATAATAATCGATGGTTAGATACCCTGAATGACATGGCTCAAAACCGTTTGCAATGGCGCCAGTGCATTTATTCTTTTTGTTCTCTCAAATCCTAATCTTCTGGATTCTTCAACCCTTCTAGTTTTGACTTTCTAAACTTATCTCACTGAATCATACTTCTTGAATAATATCTTCTAATCCTAACCTCTCCGATTTCTTCTAATACCTTTACTACCTCTTCTACTATTGGATTTGAATTGACAATTACATCTCTGTGCTAATGTGGTATGGCAACATGAACTGACGTACGAAGTTCTACGTTGCACTTACTGACTGACTGACAACAGTGAAGAAACGTCTCGAATTCAAATGATTTATTAGAAGTAGTTTTTATTTTTTTACCTCTAATAATCATTCTCCAACGTTATTTATAAAACCATATGTAGGAGCTTTATACGTTTCTTTCTCCAACTTATCTAGAATGGTCAGTTGATTCCTATTAGTAGCGCACTGGCGTCTATCATTCGTCTAAATTTCGCATACGTAAATTTTTCTATCTGGTGAATTATTGCTTCGGCTTTCATAATTCTATAGGTCTACTATTATCAAACTTTTCTATAGTATCCTTAATTAAAATGAATTCACAATCCTTTGTTTCCTGAACTCATTAGTGTTAATCACATACCAAGTATTTGACTTCGAGTCACACTCTTTTCATGTGAGAATTAGTGATGTCAAAATTGAGGTAGGTGAGACGGGGTTCGGAAATGAAATATACTCGTTGAGAGATGAGTTTTTTGATCCAAAGAGCACCACTTTCCAATTAGTAGTTCATTTTTCTGTAATAGCGATGTTACAAAATAAATCTTCCATTTTACAACAACTAGTGTCAGTACTATCGTTTGCTTTTTTTAACTAATCGATCACTCGAACTTTTCAGTTTCGTTAAGTATTAGTTATCCACTTTATGTTTTTGTAGTTACGTTGACATCGACCATCATTTATGCTTACTGGTGGCTAGCACCTTTACTATTGCATGCAATTATGCACTTTCATCGTAAAAACAAGAAATCCCAGTCGAATGACTCTGAAAGTGATCTTACCGACCTATTGGAGCGTTCAGATACTGATTCAACATCATCGTCATCATCACTTCGCAGTGCGAAAAATGCTAGCAAATTCTTCGATGTCCTGTCGACCTATGGTTATTCATTAGCAGTGTTTGTTCCTATTGCAGTGAGTTATTTTGATTAGATTAGCGATTTTATTAGTTGTAAATTACTTCCTTGTTGATACTGTATACTGTTTTAGTTTGTTTTTGTAAAGCATATTTCTTGACATTTACTTATGCTAAGAATTTTCATTGATACTACTCATAATAAACGCAGTGAACGTTACTGTGTTAAAATCTATATATTGAGAGACCTTAACATTCAATTGATCATTTACGCCTGATCAGATGCTTGTATTAGGGGGGGGGTACCGCACCATTTAATTGTGATTTTGGCATATCCACATATTACATGACGGCACCCTGTAATTGATATTTTATTGCTTTTGGTTATTCTATCTTGTAAAATATTGTTTGTACCATAATGTTCTTCTTTTTCTTCTTCTTCGTCACTTTTCTTTTCGTCGGACATGTATGCTCTCATACAAAAATCTCTTCTTTGCTATTATTGTCCATGTATCTGTATGCACTAGTTGTTTAACATCTAATCACATTCATTCCGGTTCTATGTTCAGAACATCATCTATTCAAATATTGAAACTGTAAATCACAACAGTTTGTACAACAAGTCATTACTTTGAATAGGCAGAAATTTGTAGTCGAAATCAATTTTATATTGTTTTTCATTATGCAACCGTTTACGAGACAGAATCTCTGAAGTCTGTAATTCTTATTTTCACCCATAATCACAGACTTATAAATTCAGAGTAATAATTCTATTAATTCTATATAAAAGCTCATGTATAAACAACTACTTGTCAGGTTGTGCTTCAAAATGGTTATGCTTCAATTAATTTCACTGATTCATTGATGTATTGGTATCTGTCTTAAGTTTTATCTTCTAATAAACTGTCTACTTAATAATAATAATAATAATAATAATAATAATAATAATAATAATTGAATTACGATAAACAAATTTTTACTAAGATTCACTGTAAACCATGTTGTTCAAAATTTTCTGTGCACCGTATGTTGTAGTAGATTGAAAAGTTTGCCCAACAATCCAGCATGTCTTGTTTTTAGATCTTTCTGTCTCTTGAGAACTACGTATTTTTGGTTAGGTAGAGTCATAATCCCGTATTTCAAACGTTTAGTAGGACCACTTGTTCGGTATCAACATAGGCATCACTTCTGAAAGTTTGATTTGCTTATCGCATAATGAGCTGTATTTATTTATATTCCAGATAGTTAGAGCAAGTTAATTATAATATCGTGATGTTAGCAAACTATGGATGTTTAATGCCTAACTTGTGGGAAACTAGCGCTGTCCATCAAAGTATTCTTGTTTTCATTGTCGAATACATGTCTCGAAGATAAAATCACATCCGGTGTCTAGTCTAAAAACACCTAAATTCCACTACAACTAATCATTATGTTGAATAGCGAAGATGTTATAATCTCTGATTTGATTCGGTTACCGTGGGATCCTTTTTCTCGTGCGCGATCAGAGAAGACATCACCGGTTTGTAAGCTGTTGAGAGCAGACTAACGTCGACTGGAATACGTAGGGAGTGGTTTTGACTAGATGAATACATAGTAGTTTTGTCAAATCGATAATTTAAGCGTCTTTCTATGGCCGTTCTCATACGCTAAATTAGAGGTCGCGCCAGTATTCTTTTTGACGTTCTCGTCAGTGTTACAGTGAACAAATAGTACCATTACTGGTTTCAGTAATACATGACTTCTTTTCTTGGAGCACGTCGTTAGACTCTGACCACACCCCAATTAGAGCTACATCTGTAAATCACTGGTGTAGCTACTCAACCTTCAACCACTGGACCATAGAGCGAAATATCGCTTTACCTGTGAAGTATTGAGTCATTAGGTATAATGCATGATAAGATATTATTATTATTATTATTATTATTATTATTATTATCATGATTATTTGCGCTGTATTTTTCCAAACAATTTATAGATCCTGTGGACGATTCAGATTAGTATATTACAATGGCTATTCTTTTTAGTTGGAATAGTAGTTTCTGGAGCATTCTTGGTATTTGCTCTAACGCCTAGTTTACGTAAAGAATATCCAAAAGTGAGTAAATCATTCTATTTTATTGTTCTTTTTGTTTTCGTTCATTCTTCTTCAGCTTAGTAATTGGTATTACTCCAGTAGAACGTGTGATGTAATGGAGCTTCAATATATTATTTATCGTCGCACTATATACGGCGACTAATGGGTGACCGAGTTTATATTATCACTGAATGAGATACTCGAATGGCACACCACATTTAAGAGAAGCCAAAGAATGGATGTACCTGTGCCACTGCAAACGGTTTTTAACCATGTCATCCAAGGTCTCTAGCCATCGATTACTATCATATCGCGGACCCCAACCAGGTAGTCTACATGACTCAATCCAGTTGTCAGTGACTTCATGGATTTGTGCTATGTTTTGGTTTGACCGCCCCTAGCTTTTTTCCAGCCTAACTCTACATCTCTAAACATCGCTCGTCAAGGCAATCGATATTTAGGCATACGCAACACTTGTCCCAACCACCTCGACTGATGAAGATATACGACTTCATCAATTGATCTGACAACTTTATCTAATACTGAATTGTTTTCACGAATATTATATTTGACTGAGTTTTTCATAATTCTATGCCACTTACTCATCATTCTAAAAAAGGATAATGTACATGTATTTTATTATTAAGATTGTTTAAAAGTTACAGAATTTCCAATAACTAACAACAATCTCTTTGTATTTTCTCTTATAATTTCAGCTTGTCACACCAATATTAATCATACTAATTGTAGTACATTTTGGTTTTTCATTAGCTTTAATGGTAAGTTGTCAGACTTTATGTTACTATGTTTAAAATAATTAATTTGCATGATATCAAAAGTATGAATTTTCATTGCAAACACAATTGTACACTGTTTGCTACTATCAAAGTTCTTTTTTCAGCTACTATATCATCATTTATTATTTAACGCATTGTAAACACAAACACGCATACTTAAACTACACGTTAAAAAGTTCGCATTCAGTCTAAAATGATTGATTAGTGGTTAAAGTTCTCCGCTTTCTACTACTTGGTTATTAGTTTAAATCACTTTGGTGTAACTCCAGTGAAGCGCTGTTGAAATTCTTCGACCCTTTTCTTCCACTCTGGGATTGTAACGCAAGTGCAATTGCTGGTTGTTTGTTGAAGTACACTTTACCTCTGTCAAGCTTTCACACAATCAGCAGTACAACCTTTACTCTACGACCTTAAGTTTGGTGCTCTTAATTTGACCTTTCTCCAGTGAACTTGGTTGGTATACTAAGGCTTTAATGGAACAGGTGTTCTAGAGAACGCAGATCGATTGGGCCACCATTAAATGCAAGCTCGACAGTCAGATTAAAGAATAAGCTGCGGTTGAAGAAATCCTAGATCTTTCTTTGTCGGTGACATTGCTCAGAGTAGGTAACGATGACGTAAGTCCATTCGCCCTTTATTTTCATCTACATTTCAAGTTCCGGTATTTCTTCAAGCATACATGTTTACCCGGTTATTAGGAGGACTCATATTTTCAATATCATTGTTACTACACTGTTTCAATTTCTTTACTATTAGTCTTGTCATTGTTGTATTATTTATGATCTGGCAACTTGAGCTAACTCATGTTTATATCAGAGTCTACATTGATTACAACTGACTGACAAAATTACCTTTAAGTGTTAACATTCACTTCCTGGCGTTGTGAAGCCACAACCGCCTATTATTAAAGTCGTGGTTAATTCGTGATAATTCTCATCTTATTCTTAACAGGTTGCTTATGTTTCAATCCTTAACCATTTTTTAACTGCTTATAGCAATAAATAATTAATTATTAACTTAATCATATACTGAATAAGATACTTTCACTTGCCTTATTTGTTTTCTTGATAGATTGCCTTCTTCCATGGATCATCTCCGTCAGGACAACATCCATCACTATCGGATGTTGGTTTCATACATCAACAAAAAGTTCTCGTCACTAATAAACCACCATCAAATATCAGTGTATTAGTTACCAATAAACTAGCGCATCGTTAATTTCATCAAATTCATATTTTAACGCTCTGACAGTGATGTTAACTAGAAAATGATTTTTTTTTTTTAAACCAAACAGTAATAATATATAATGACAAACTCACTAAACTATTGTAAGCTTTTGTACAGGTGTGTAGTTGATTTCACTTTTTTTTGTTTGTTTCTTAACTAATGCTACTCTATAACTAACTGCATATTGTACCGGCGTTTCCTCACAACAACATGATACATGCATGCATGCACGCACGCACGCACATAACACTGTGATATTCAATATGTTCCATTGTGCTTTTGCAATTTTCCAAATACATAAGGATGGATATTTAGCCTAATTGAAGTTACATTCTGTGTTGGTTAGTGGGGAATAATAAGTTATGTGGATAACTGGAAATTGTCTAATGCAGTCGGAATATAATCATAAGCGCATACATTGTTATTTGATTAATAATAGTCAGTCAGTTACAACGTAGAACTTCGTACGTATGTACATAAGTTCATGTTGCCATACCACATTATTAGCACAGAGACGCAAATGTCAAATCAAATCCCATAGTGATAAAGATAGTAGAGGTATTAATGTTATAATAAAGAAGACTAGGGTTTAAGATATTATTCAAAAAATATAATTCAGTGAGATAAGGTTAGAAAGACAAAGGTAGAGGTGCTGGCTAATCCGGAAGATTAGGATTTGAGAGAGCTCAAAGAGTGGATGCACCTGCGCCACTGCAAACGATTTTGAGCCATGTCGTTCAAGGTCTCTAACCATTGATGACTTTCGTCTCGCGGACCCCAACCAGGTAGTCTACATCTACCAACATGACTCAGTCCACTTGTCAGTGACTTCATGGATTTGTGCCATGTTTTGGTCTGGCCGCCCCTAACTTTCTTCCAACCTACTCCTACACCACAAAACATAGCTCGTCGAGGCAGTCGGTGGTTAGGCATACGTAACACATGTCCCAACCACCTCAACTGATGAAGTTTCACCACTTCATCTATTGATCTGCCATCCTTACCTAGTACTCGTTTCCTAACGACAGCATTGCTTACTCGGCTGTCCCACGATATACGAGCAATGCTTCTTAAACATCTATGATCGAATACTAGTAACCTACGAACATCTACTCTTAACGGCCATGTTTCACAGCCATATAAGAGAACGGAACGAACTGCTGCGCAGTACACCCGCCCTTTGGTTAGCGAACGGATATCACGCCTACGCCATAAGTGACGCAGGTTGGCAAAAGCCAATCGAGCTTTCTGGATCCGAGCGGAGATTTCGTCAGTCACCAGACCGTCAGCACTGATGAGACTCCCCAGATAAGTGAAGTGATCAACACGCTCGACTACTTCACTCCCTATCACTAGTTCAGGTGCCGATGCAACCCAGTCTTGAAACAACATTTTGCATTTCGAGGGGGAAAACCGCATCCCGAACATGGTTGAATTGTTGCTTAGGGTAGTCAGAAGACTGCATTTTGTCAGCATCTTCACCGAATAGAACCATGTCATCGGCATATTCTAGATCAGTAAGCGACTTTCCTGGTAGAAGGTCAACCCCTGAAAAATCTGACGAGCTTAATGTTAACTCTAAAGGATGTCTACGACCAAGTTAAACAAGAATGGAGAGAGTGGACAGCCCTGACGGACACCACTTGATGTAGAGAATTCAGATGACAGTTCGCCATATGCTCTCACCCGACCAGTGGTGTTCGAGTAGAGTGCTTGTATAAGGTTAATGTACTTCTTTGGTACACCTTTCAATGACAGACACTGCCACAGAACCTCACGATCCACTGAGTCGAATGCCGCCTTAAGGTCCAGGAACACGACTATTGTCGGACGTTTAAATGTGTGTCTGTGTTCCATGACTTGTAATCTGAAGATGTGGTCTATACAACCACGTCCAGGTCGAAAACCAGACTGGTTTTCTCTAGTCTGCTCTTCACGAGCTCTAGTTAGACGTCTAAGTATAATCGAGGCTAACAATTTAGAAACTATATTAGTTAAACTTATTCTGATTAATAATAACTGTTATAAAAGTATGAAGGGTGTGGATAATTAATATGATAACAGTTGTTCACCAGATAAAGTAACACTCATTTTTGTGTAGGCTAGTTACATTTGTAAAATGATTTGTTACTTTATAATTGTCGTGTTCTATTTTGTAATCATAAAAAGCAGATGATATTTTGTTGACTGAACAGAATAAGTTGTTTAATTTTCTTAGCAGGTGATAACAGATTTTGCCTGACATGGCTAAAAATCGTTTGCAATGACGCACGTGCATCCATTTTCTTTGTTTTTCTTTAGAATTCTAAGCTTATGAATTCCTCGTAGTTTTTTTTTTAGTTTCCGGATTTATCTTTTTTTTGAATCGTATCTTCGATCTCCCTACTAAAAGACACAGTTACTAGTACATCTACACTGTAATTTAGCACGACACTTCTATCTCTCTGTGCTAATGCGGTTTCGGTCACACAGACAGACAGATACAACGCAGAACTTCGTACATAAGTACATCAGTTTAAGTTGCCATACCACATCAGCACAGAGACGCAACTGTCAGTTCAAATCCAAGAGTGATAGCGATAGTAGAAGTACTAGCAGAGAAGATTAAAGAGCGAAGATATGATTTGAAAAGTATAAGTCAGTAAGATAAATTTGGAAGGCGAAAGATAGAGATTATGAGGATTTCAGAAGGTTAGAATTTAAGAGAACACAAAGAATGAATGCACCTGCGCCATTGCAAACGATTCTGAGCCATGTGGCTCAAGGTCTCTAACCATCCGTGACTTTCGTCTCGCTGACCCCAACCAGATAGCATAAATCTACCAGCATGATTCAGTCCACTTGTCAGTGACTTTATGGATTTGTTAGTTAGACTTATTCCTCTGTGATTGTCACAAGACTTGTGTCCTTTATTATAAATTGAGACAATCAGCGATTAAGATCAGTCGGATGGGATTATGTCCAGTTCCCAAATTGTACCTAAGATCTCAGTCAACCTAGCTGCTAAAACTGGACCACCATCCTGAAATATCTCAGGGGTCAGTCTATCAGGACCTGCAGCTCGCCCTCGCTTCAGATTTACCAACTCTTTCTCAACTTCATAAAGACTAAGGGGACTTACGTCGATTTGCTATTCTGGATGATTGGAGATTGTGAGCAACTGAAGAGTGGCTGAAGGCCAGTTGAACTGATCCCTAAAGTGTTCTGCCCATCGGTCTAGTCTCCTGGATTGAGAATGGATAATAATCCCATCCTTTTCCGAAACAGTCTTACTCACATTTGGGTTCCTAATAACAATTCCCTTGATGAGTCTACATAGTTGTCTACTGCTGCCTACCGCCTCTGCCTTTTCCATCGCTCTTAATTTTGCCACTCCCCACTGTTCGCGATCATTGTGTAGGCATTTTATCAGCCTTCGCTTAAGTTGACTTCGTTCTTCATCATGTTCACAGCCACGTGGGATGAGTTTTCGAGCATCCACCAGTTCGGTGGATGCTGCTGAGATCCACGCCTTCATTCTAGCCTTATGGTCAACCTTACTAGCTGATATCACTGCTGTTCCCACAGCCTTTCTCATATCATTCCAACCTGCTTCCGGATGGGAATCGATTACATGGTTGGCTAACCCTCTTTCTAGTTGCTCATGAAATATATTCCTAGCTTTATTATCATTAAGTAAAACCCTAAGTGGCTTCCTTACGGTGTCTTTCCTACGTCAAGTAAGCCTCAAACATATACGAGCTCGCAGTAGGGCATGATCTGAATATAAACATGTTCCCCAGAACGAGCGACAGTCCTCTATCGAACCCCTTCATCGCTGGCTGATGGCAATGTGATCTTGTTGGGTCCAACGTTGAGATGACTTCGGGGGATCGCCAGGTCAACAGATGTTTTTCCTTATGCCTAAAGTTAGTGTTTGCTAGAAATAGTTGGTTATCTGAGCATACTTGCAACAGACGGTCGCCATTGTCTGTTCTCTGAGCCGCGACACCATAACATCTACCTAGGTATCTTTCCTGCTCACTTAGTCTACCTACTTGAGCATTAAAGTCACCAGCCATTAATACTACATCACAGCGCCTAGCTTTTTGGAGAAGGTCCGAAAGCTTTCTGTAAAACTCATCTTTCACCTCGTCTGAACTGCAGTCACTGGGGGCGTAGGCAGATACGACAAAGAGGCAACGACGAGTGTCCCTATCCTTCCGAGTACTTACTGTCCCGTTTAGTCGGGCGGCTCATGAGCGACTATCAACAGGGATCCAGTCAAGGAGAGATAGTTCTGCCCTACGACTCAATGCTATACCTACACCAGCGAGACCCCTAGAAGCAGCATCAGGGCTACCGAATACACGAAAAGTAAATCGAGCTGCTTCTTTGTTTTGGTAAGGTGAAATCAAATTAATGATTTTACTAGGATCCTGTATGCGCGTTTCCGAGACGCAGCATATATCGATGGCACGAGATTCTAAAGTCCTAGCTGACGAAGCCTGTTGCTTTATTTGACACAATGTCCGTACATTAAATGCTCCAACATGTAGTCTAGAACGGGGTTTCAAGAGACCAGGAGTGACGTTTCGTGAACTCGCTTCGTTTGCATTAGCGGTGCAGTCAGATAAGGGAATGTGAGTAGAGTTAGTTGTGGAGAGAAGAGAAGTATGTGTGGGTGTAGGAAGGATTTGATTTCGACCAATTTGGTCTCGTGTGCTGTTACGGGTATGAGGGCGGTTGTCACTTCCCGTATGCCCACACCGTGGAAGGTTGTTTCTTGAGGAAGCTGAAATGGAAGGTAGGTTAGAGTTGGTCTTAGAGACTTGAGAGCGTGATCGCAGAGCCCAAGGGACAACTGCTTGAAGCCGGTCACGCACGGCCGTTTTATCAAAGGTTTTTTGAGTGTTAGCTCCGCTGTTGAAAACCCTTAGTGGGCACCCTTACCGACGGAGACGGAAATCCATGAGGTGTGACATTTTTAGGGTCGACCTTTTTTAACCCTTCCTTCCTTGTGAGAAGGCAGCATCGCTGCAGATGCTGGTTGTCCGAGGGAAACACCTTGCTGTTGTCACACCCCTCTGCAGTCAGCAGTACGACTTCGCCTTCAGACCTTGAGTAGCTGCTTTTAGTCTCATCGTTCTCCAATCGACCTGCCTGGCATGGTAGAACCTTCAGGACTATATGTTTCAGCCAATGTAGCTCGGTTGGGTCATCACGATAGTCAAGCCCGACCACCACGTCAAGGTAGCAATTTCGGTCGGGATGTGGTTTTGGTAAATTAAATTGATGTATGTACATACCAAGTTCTACGTTGCAACTGTCTGACTAATCGAATGGTTTCATTTTGTCCAACTGTGTAAATGCGCTAAGTGATGGAAAATAACATCTGTTAAATACTATTATTTCTCAGTGTTTCCAGTCAGTACATCTATGCCTAGTTTAAAGTATGTGTTGAATTTATACGTAGTGAGAAGTATTGAAACCATCGAATCCTTTACTACTGCAATACAATGTTAGTGATTGTACATATTTGCAAACAGCATGCATTCTAATCGTGTTCATAACTATCAGTTGATTGTCAAATCATTTTATGTTATAATTGGATCAAATCGTTAATTATTAGTTTCTCCTGGGTAAGAAGAAGGTGCTGTCTTCTTGGTTAAACTGCCTATGAATTAAATAAACCTAATTATGATATACTTAAAATATAATTTACAATCTGTAACTCAGATGCACCCATTCTTCGTCATACTACCAACTTTTTATCATTGCATACTTTCTCACTGTTTTGCTTATAGATGAGTAAATTTAATCGGTGAAATGATTTAAACGTGTTCTTGCAAACTGTCAGAAGTGACGTAATTTGAAAACTGTATTCAAACAAATGTCAGACTTTATATTGAAATCTCAGAAGTTAATATTTAAAATCACTATAGGAGAGACCACAGTCCACTTTGCTCCTCCGCCATACACGACACAAACAGTCTTTTCAGTATTGTGATTAGCTATGACATAGTTGTCTAATTTCTGCACTGAACAGTCCATTTTCTTTTTTCAGAGAGATAAGGGCAACTTACTATCATCTTCAGGCAGAACAAATATATTTGCAAGCTGTTAATTAACTGAACTTTTAAGAAACTGGAACATTTGATTGTTTGAATCAGTATGTTTCAGTTCATTGCAATACTGGAAAATAGGTGCTAAAAGGTTATGTATGTCGATTGTGGAATAGTCTCAAACACTACATCTGGACAATGGTTCTTTACATCTGATAATATTAATGATCAACAGTTGTCTTGTTTCTATTAATTCATAACGAAATCCATGCTTGAATTGCATGAATTTTCACGAACCAACTATTCAAATGAATTTCATCAATTTAATTTTGAACTAGATCTAACCGAAAATATTTTTTCTTG
Organism: Schistosoma turkestanicum; assembly: GCA_944470395.2. Taxonomy (NCBI): domain Eukaryota; kingdom Metazoa; phylum Platyhelminthes; class Trematoda; order Strigeidida; family Schistosomatidae; genus Schistosoma; species Schistosoma turkestanicum. Next base: position 63,000,876 of record OX103979.1, read on the forward strand.
ATTTCTCGTTAAAAAGTTACTGAAAACAATATAAATTATTAATGAGAAATTATAGATTGATTTTTGGTCGATGAAACGATTTTATTTTCAGTTAACATGACTGGACGATTTTAGTTAAGCAACCACTAGATAGTGATTAACTTAGAGGGATAACTCTGAAGTTTTAATGAGAAGCCATAGTCGATGTATTTCAGTCATGTTAACTATAAGACGGTTACTGCTGAGGATGTTAGGTTTCCAAGCCTCGCTTGATAAATATCTTTATTTCGGATTTATTTCATGAACCGATCAGTTGACCCTGAGATCACATTTCCCACCAGCAAAATCCTTGGCTGTGATTGGTTACTGTGTCATTTTAGTGTGCTATTTTTGTGACTCTCCCAAGGACGTCTCTATAGAGTATAAATAAACGCGATTTGAGTGCCTGGATTCATTGTGTGCTGGCTGGGTGTTTGCAGAATACACTTTCTACACTCTATCAAGACTTCTTGCTAGTACACTTAGGTCAAGGGATCACAGTAGCCTACCTGGACGCTGGTTTATTGTTTTGTTCTCGTTATTCGGCTAAGGTGAACTCGTAATAGTTTAAGCATACCTAGAGACGAGTATAACAATCGGCGACGGTGTTTTGACAAACGATCTGGTGAATTATGATGGATGCAGCTTAGTAAGAAAAATTATTTGCATAGCAGCTGAAGTTGACAATTCCTCAGTCAGTCGGTGGTATGACCAGTGGTATTTCAGAGTTTCTTTATGATCCTGACGCCAATATTACATTTGATACTTGGTTCAGGCTTTATGAAGACCTCTTCAAAGTTGGTGTGCTGACAGAGATGATCCCTGGAAGGTGCGTCTTCTCCTTAGAAAACTTGGTCCATCAGAACTGGACCAGTATTACAACTACATCTTGCCGCAGAACCCACGCGACCGATCATTCGATGCTACTGTTCAGTCCCTCAGCAAACTTTTTGGTGATCAGCACTCTCTTTTCAATACACGTTACCGCTGCTTAAAACTGGTCGTGAATGAGTCCGAGTATAACAGTTACCTAGGAAGTTGATGGCAAGATGGCTGCATACTATTACAAATTGATTGCAATCAAACATGTAAGCTATTGAATTTCAATGCAGTGTCATATATTAGAACAACACATATAAGCGAACAATATTGTTTTCGATTAGATCGTCATCAGGCTTTACTCTAATATACCCCTATCTCTTCCGTGGCCGGATATGAAGTAACTACCGATGGACATTATATTTTTTTATTTTATTTTATTTTAACACATTTGCTTATTACGTAATGTTTATGATGATTATTTGAATTCTATTCATCCACCTTTGACCTTTATAAATTTTCTTACTACTATCAGTACACCTGTCTTCCTACGATCCACTTGAACTTTTGCCTATTAGATGTAGTTACTCAATCTTTTTCATTTCATTGTGATTATCACTCAAATTGCCTTGATTGGTTTAACATTTTCATATAAATATTCATGTATATTAGAGTAAAGCCTGATGACGATCTAATCGAAAACAATATTGTTCGCTTATGTGTTGTTCTAATTTTCACAATGGGAATCTTTAATATTCTTAAATCAAGTGTCATATATGTTAGCTATAGCGTTCGGCACTTAATATTGGAGCTGTGGATGTACATTTCTGTGAAGTCTCATGCTAGAGCAAAACAGCTTTCCAGTGCTACTAAGTATCCAGTTACGATTTAACTAAGATTATTCCGTGATGTTCTCCTTGAAGCTAAAAGTATCAGCAATCCTCACAGAAATGATTTCACATTAATAGAGAAAAGAAAAGTTTTCCAGTTAGTATATTAGTTACCAAATAAAGTATTCATCACTGATTGATATCCACTGAAGAAGTCTATGTAACATTAAAAAAAGTGTACGTTTTTACTGTGATCCTGTTAAAACTGAACTTGAAGATGGAAAGAGAAACAAGTTTTTTGTGATGCAAGGAAGGAGGGAGGATATGAAAATCTTATTCATCTTCTAAAAGAAAAAAGAAGTGACAACATCTCATTTGAACGAAACATTCATTTATGTAGGGATTTTTACTGATATCCTATATCACATTTGAAATGTGAATGCAATCGGAATTACACATCGGATCAATATAAACGGATATTATATTGATGTGAAGGAAGTGCTGACATAAATATTACACATAGTTTCATATTTTGATCCTATTCTAATGGATGCCCTTCTTGAGTATGCACCTATGAGACACCACGCAGAAATCACATCCTTCACTTCTAGTCCTCTTATCTGCCACGTTATCACTGAATTGAGATGAGATGTTGCACAATTTTTAGTCTCAGTCAATCGATTATGTAACTGCCTGTATTAAATGCTATTGTTGAGATACTGACTCACGCTCTTGTTGACTAATGGTATATATAGATTAAAGTTTCCCAATGGGACTTTGATAGATCTATCTTGAATCCAATTACTATTAATAATATGGCTGTCGATTAAAAGTAGTTTTTGTGATTGATTGATTATAAGTGAAAAGTTATTTTGAATGGGTCAATTATGACAAATAATTTTATGGTTTTTTTTTAATCATAATTTTAAGTTACTTGCAAATATAACATACATTAATTCTTTTAACATTCTATAGCTGATTGAAATCAAAGAGTTTAGCGGTAACATAAATATTCGTCTGTTTACCAATACAAATTGACTCTTTCGTTTCAATTTGTTACAGCTGTTCACTACAGTCACGAAACATCCGGGAAATTCATTCTGTTCCTCATAATTAAATCTAATCAGTGTAACAGTTATCACCTCGTTTCTCTGATCTAAGATCATGTGTAACAATTGTTAGGAAGTAATTAATCCAACTTCAAAAATATAATATCTTTATTTGAAAATAAATGGATTGTGGCTAGTGGCTGGATTTAGGTTATGTGTTTGCCTTATAAACAGCTGGTCAGTTGGACCTACCTTCATCATAATGGTAATATTCTCATTGAGGCTCTGAGCAAGTGTCTTACACCTCAAACATTAGCAGTGGAATAATTCAGATCCTTAATTAGGATAGTGTTTTATAGATGTGTGTAGTACATACTATGGTCTGTGCTACACAATCACATTGGATATGCAAAAATCAAAATGTTTGCATACAGAGTCAATAAATCTTTTGGTAATTTTTCCTGTTGTGTGAAACTGAATCATGTGAAATGTTTAAATGTTGGTTTTCATGGAATTTTGTAGAAAGAATGATTTAAAACATAGCTGTACCAATCACACGTATCACAATTATAAATTACTTCAACCTGAAATTTTTATGAAATTTCAGAAATATAATTATTATAGTCTTGCTTAGATAAGATTGATGAGATAAATCTATTTCAGTGTTTATGAGAAATGTATTTTTGTCAAATATAGACTAGAGATTTAAAAAAAAATGAATTTACTATAGTTCTGCTAAATATTAGTTACAGCAATCGGTTATACAGTGAGCTAACTTAATTCTTACGTGCTGGATTGTATTTTATCTGGACATATATAGTGAGCACTAACCGATTATGAACAGAGAAATGAAGTAAATGTGGTGAAATAACCTTGAGAATCCAAGATTATATACTATTCTCCACTGTCGTATTGCAGTTGGAGAGTCAGTACAATAATACTGCTGTGGTGCTGTGGTGCGAACTACTTATAAGTAGTATATAACGTGAGTGTCAACGTAAAGTCTGGTAGCATAATATGAGGGGAAGATCAAGAAAGGAAGAGTTAGAAAACAATGGAATTTGTATGAAACGCATGAATAGTGACAATCGATTGATGTTTAGCAACAGGAACAGTCCAGTTCGATAGGATGAACTGATCTTTTGCAAATGAACGATTTACGATATGGTTTTCCGATTTTACTGAGTAACTCTGTAATTTTCGTTAAATACAATTCGGTTGCCTCCACCTGTGTTCTCATTCACTACACTGCTAATGAGATTAAACATAGAATTTTTCATTATATATAGTTATGGGTTGTTGGGTTTAGTCATTGTTAGACTACCATTTGACACCTAGAAGCAGTGGATGCCTGTTTCATCCATCCACGAACCCTGTTCGCGGGAACCGAACCTGTCGATAGGCATTGGTAATGAGTTCCATACTAGAGTGAAACGACCGTTCAGTGCTTCTAGGTTTTTAATGGTGGTCTAACATTGATCGATTCATGATTTCAATGAAAATAGAATGTTTTCGTGAGGAGTAGCAGTCCAGTATAGTTCTCGTAATCATCATCAAAATTTTTTTTATTGGGTTTCATCTCTTCTGTCAAGAATAATCATTAAATTCTTTTTTCAAATGTGACTAGGCCATCCAGTGTTGTCTGTTTATTGCAATAAATAATGTTGTGACTGCTTAACTGATCGACAAACGTTTTTGGTATGGATTATATGACTGTAAAGAATCTCCAAATTTAGACTGTATATTCCTCCTATTCAACTAGCACAGAACAATTGGTCATTTGGTAAAATTTAAGTTTAAAATACTCTGTTTCATGAATTTATGACTATTTTCTGATAAATGAAGAAAACAAATTACCATCACTCATTAAAATGCTATATCAATGCACTGACATCTTGGATTGGTAACTTTTCTGACTGTGACATTAGTTAAAACAGTGGTTCCCTTTGATAAATTTGAATAGAGAAATGAGAAGACATATTTTGTGAGATAGTAGTACCATTTCGTGCTTTCTCGTCAGTCACATACAAGCAACATGTTATTTGTGTAAAACTGTATTTACACAAATAACATGTTGCTTGTATGTGACTGACAAGAAAGCACGAAATGTTACTATCTCACAAAATATGTCTTCTCATTTCTCTATTCAAATTTATCAAAGGGAACCACTGTTTTAAATTTCTAAAAAGGAGACTCCCACATTCTACCATCAAAAGGCTGCACCAACTAGTCAACTTGAAGTGTAAATTAATGGTTGAAAAGTTCGGGTTGGAATTTCTAAATAAATGCATTATTGACAACCACTTCCCATGGATTTATGTGTTCAAAAACAACTGTATGTTGACCTTTGTGTTACCATGGTTCTAGTGAGTGAATGTCATGCTAAATAAGAAATTTTGACCTTATCTTCAAAACTGTATTTACACAAATAACATGTTGCTTGTATGTGACTGACGAGAAAGCACGAAATGGTACTACTATCTCACAAAAAATGTGACATTATTTGATGAGTGATAAAAAAAAATATCTCTCAAGCAGTTTATTCAAAAGTCATAACCACTATGAAACCAAAAATTCAGGGTTCTCTTTAAAAATATTTCCTTCAAATATTATTTCTCTAACAAACTAGACGAGTTCAGTTCAGTAAAGTTGAATGTTTCAAAAGCAGTCTACTGAAAATCACGTCGAGCTCACCACTGTAGCGAATTGAGACTAATTATCTCGAGATAACCAAGTTAAATCCTGTTCAGGCTAGAAATTAAAAGACAAGGAGGACAAGGTATATTGGTCGATGATCGTTTATAATATAGAAAAGATATCGAGAATATCATAGGAGGAGTGGTAGCAACCACCGAGGCCGACCGAGAAGTGTTAGCGTCACATGAAGCAAGCAAGTAATGGTTTTTAGTACAGTTAAACAAAAAAAGTAACACAATAAAACAGTCATGGATACAATTCAGTACAATAATAAATGTTTCCATTTCACCGATTGCGTTCTCTTCGTCAAAGTATTTCACTACAAATCTATGAAGATAAGAACTAAAAACTGCAGAAGTGGAAATAAATAACTTGATTAATGAATTTAAATATGAGAAATAACTTGAGGATATTCATGAAGTAAAATTGGGTGAAATTTGATTGTTTAGAATTAAATCTCACTATGTATGATACACTCTTCAGCAATTTTATACTACATACCATGATAAATTCAGTAATTATTTATTGCAATAAACAAAACAATTTTATTAGGCAGTCCATTTTTGACGACAATAGAATGTTTGAAATGACGGAAGTGACTAAACCCAATAACATAACATTACAAAGCAGATAATTATGTTGACTGATAAAGTACTAACTGAACGGATCGTTCTATCGTTTGTTGAATGAACAATATTTTGCAATTGCGTATCATAACGATACACACATGGAAGCGATTTATATATAATGGAGGCATATAAAGATAGATACTTTCTAGCATAGGTGTTACTGACTGAGTTCATTGAGCTGGATAATTTGATTGCTATTTCTGAAGTATATCATCACTTTATCTAGAAATCAGGGTCTGTATCACTCTACAATTTTTCAATCAATCTTATCTGGTGGGGCTTGAGTGTGATTAACTATCCTCATAGGCTTCATTGTCTTCAGTTATCTTTGTGTTCAAGTTAACTATTTTATTCCGTCAACCTGTGGCTAAGTTATTGATTGATCTTTTCCTAATAGGTCGGTAGATCAGATCCAAGTCTATGAATTGTTGAGTTATCATATCACATATCATGATTCCAGAAACTTGCCAGCATCTTTAGAATAACCACGGTCAGTGGATCGGTGGAGTTCGTATCAATAGTTGTATTTGTGTATTGATATTCAGTTTGTACATTACATTTCTAACTGTATTAATATGAAGTGTAAGAACACATATCTATAAGCACTTATATCAGTTTATAATTATCCGGGTTTCAGTTAGTTGGAATGTAGCTGAAATATATATATAAGAGGTTAATGCTCATCTGTTAAGATAGGAAAAATTACTTTCATAGTTTTTATTATTCTAAATAAATTTTTTACTTTCTATAGCTTTTATTATGCTAAACAAGTTTATGAGATAGTTTTTCTAATTATGTAATTAAATATATCAAAATATTCACAGAGAAATAAACTGTCACTATAAACAGTGTTTTATCTATCATACTCCATTCGATTTTCATGGGGTTATGAAAAACAATATCAGTAGTTATACTATTTATTTCATGGCGTCAATTATTAATCTCAGTATTCCTATTATAAAGTATAAAATTCATGTACCAAAATTATTGTTTTGTAAGATAGTTAGTTAATAAATGAATTCTTTTTCTCTCATATTCAATTATGAAGACGCCATCACTGGTCACCAAAATGAACTGATTTTACATTTATTACTTATGAGTAATAAAAATGTGTTCCTTACAAATTGTTGCCTAATGAATGATACACTTATTTATTCTATTTTTCTTTCAAGCTACTTTGTCATGGTGAATTCAAACATAGGTGAAACTCTGTTTCATGGAATAAGCTTCTTGTTAAAATCGAATGTTTTCAAACCACATGATAATCAAACGCGTAAATGCCTATACTAGTTGCATATATACACAAGTAAGCAAGCAAGCAAGCAAACAAACAAACAGTTAACCATTATGAAATTAGAACACTGAATTTACTTACATTGTCAATTCAGTGACCTGTTTACCGTGCATAATTAGATCACTTATCTTTGTGTTTTTTTCACATGGATGTACCAGTGCTTGGAATTCAAAGGTGAATACAGTGAAAATGGTTAGAATAAACATGATTAATAATAATAAAGTGAAAGTAAGACACTGTAAATGTCAGTTTAAGGATACAAATGATAGGGGTCAAATTCATTTCTATTTTTTATGTGTGTGTGTGCAATTTATATTTTTTCATCATATTGTAAATGATATACAGATAGGTCAGCACTTATTTATAGTAATGCATGTATGTATCTTACAGAAAAATTAATCAATACATCATTGGACGGATTGTATATATATTTTGTTAGAAATTGATTTAACCTAATTTATTAAGAATTCATTGGTTTTGAAAAATTTCACAAGTTTTCTTAAATGTTACGAGGTTAAATGTCATACATATCTTAGAAAAGTTCAAATATATATATTTAACAGAGTATGTAATTTAAAACAAAACACGCAAAATTTTTGATATTATTCAACAGTTACATTTTTTTTTAATTAGTTTGCAGATTGAGCAAAAAAAAAAAACTTAACAAATTTTGTTTTTTTGTAAAAGAGATACTGTAGATTTAATTTGCCAAGTAGTTTATTGAATAAAGAGAAAATGTGAATATCTGACGAAATCTTAGCATGGATAAAAAGAAGGCTCGATTGGCTTTTTCTAACTTGCGTCACCTATGGAGTAGGAGAAAAACCCGTCTGCTTACCAGAGGACGAGTCTGCTGCGCAGCAATTTGCTCCATCTTACTTCATGGGCGTGCAGCATGGTCACATGAGTAGAGGATATTCGTCGGTTACTAGTACTCGATCATAGGTGTCTTCGAAGCATCCGCTGTATATCCTCGGACCACCGAGTAAGCAATGCTAGTTTTATGAAAAAGAAATTAGCTAAGAATGGATGATAAATAGGTGACAAAGTGAATCTTCATCAGTTGAGGTGGTTGGGACATATGTTAGGTATGCCCAACCACCGACTGCTTCGATGATCGATGTAATCTGGTGTAGCGATAGACTGCAAGAAAGCTAGTGGTGGTCAAATCAAAACATGGTATAAATCCATGAAATCACTGACAACTGGAATGAGCCATGTTGATAGATGTGTACTACCTGGTTGGGATTCGCTAGTTGATAGTAAGCGATGGTTAGAGACTTTGAACGACATGGCTCATAATCGTTTGAGATGGAGCAGCAGATGCATTCATTCATTGTCTTCTCTCAAATTTTAACCATCTGAGTTCATTATGAGGTTCTTTCTCTTCTTAAAATTACCTTTATGGATTATAAATCTCATATCATATCTTCGAACCCTAATCTTTTCCATTACCAATAAAACTGCTTCTAATACTACTACTACTACTACTACTGTAGTGAAAGAGAACATAGGTGGGGCAAACGAATTGTATTTAACGAAAGTTACAGAGTTACTCAGTAAAATCGGAAAACCATATCGTAAATTGTTCATTTGCAAAAGATCAGTTCATCCTATCGAACTGGACTGTTCCTGTTGCTAAACATCAATCCATTGTCACTATTCATGCGTTTCATACAAATCCCATTGTTTTCTAACTCTTCCTTTCTTGATCTTCCCCCATATTATGCTGCCGGACATTACGTTTACACTCACGTCATATACTACTTATAAGTAGCTCACACCACACTACTACTACTACTACTACGGGATTTGAATTGACAATCCGATATCTCTGTGCTGATTTGTTATGGCAACTTGAACTGGTGTACGTTCGTATGTACGACGTTCTGCGTTGTAGCTGACTGACTGATAACAATTGAACTACTACATGCATCGTTCCTTCATACTTTTCTCAACAAATTCCTCAAGCTACTGTTAGTGTAGGCTGAGTTAAATGAAAATTTGAAAAAATCCTAAAATGATTAGCATCACTATGCATAGATAAAATCCTGATTTATTTGCTGTTACTGAAAATCAAAACTTAGTCTTTATCATAAAAATTTTATGTGGTAATCAATACTCTAGGACAGTTATGGTGACGTAAATTCTTCATGGAGATTGCTGTTTTAAAATGAAATCACGAAACCGTGTGAAATAGAGTTGAACCGGCTTGGGTGTAGGCCAGACAATGGGTGAGGTTGCTCAAAAATTCTTAGACTGATCAAAACTAGACATTAACGCCGCTGGATGCCGCCAACTCAGTAGTCTAGAGGTGACGGGCTCACGCGCAAGGCCAAAGGTCGTGAGTTCGATTCGCGCTTCCGGGTGTCGTGGATGTGAATTTAAGAAGAGTCCCATACTAGGACGAAACGGTCGTCTAGTGCTTCGAGGTTTCTAAAGGCGGTCTAACAATGATTGATTCACGGTTTCATTATAAACAAATAAATTCATTCGTTTAAACTCTTTAGCTTCAATTTCTAGAAGGAAATTACTTTATCCTTATTGAAGATTCTGTCACATACAGATTTGAAAATAATTCTCTTGTCGATTTTAAGCAATTCCAACAATAATAAATCGTTTTCCCCAAAAGAACTAACGAAGAACTCTTGATATAACGTAGAAAGTATATTCTACAAGCACCCAGCAAACACAATGAATCCAAGCACACAAATTGAGTTTATTTATACAGCAACGTACTTGGGAGGCACCAAAACAGCGTACTAAAATAACACATCGATCAATCACAGCCAAGGATTTTCCTGGTGGGAAATGTGATCTCAAATTCAACTGACCAGCTCATGAATAGAATCCAAAGTTAAGGCCTTTATCAAGTGAGTTCTGGGGATCTAACGTCCCCAATGTCAGTATAAAAGCAATACATTGCTTGACTGAGGTCAACGGAAATCTAACAGTCTTCAGAAACACGCTTAGTGTTTTTTTATTTAAACGAACACAAACCATACATAACGACTGATGAATTGTATTTACTAACCAGTAGTAGTACATCGATGAAGTAGCTTGTTGATCAGAACAACGTTAACCGGTTTTTATATTAAAGGGGATTTCAAAGTATTTCTTATCATGTATTCCATTGAAAAAAAGTTTAATTTTTACATGTTTCTCAACAAAATATATATCATTAAAATTTCATTTGAGTTTTTAATTACGTAAATGATATTTCATTTCAGATGATTTATTGACCTTAGTATAAAAAAGTCTATTAAATGTTTCAATGAATTTTGTTAAATAATTTCGGCGCGCTCACTTCAACCCTTAAATAAGCTTCAATCAAAATTTTGTCTTGAAAGTTTTGTGATTGTATTACTCATTTTCAAAAAAACAAAAAAAAACGCAGCCTAATCAAAACAAGTGTTGAGTTCATGTGACCTTAAGCTATTCCATTCTATTTCATTCTATTCCCGACCGAAGCTGCTACCTTGACGTGGTGGTCGGGCTTGACTATCGTGATGACCCAACCGACCTATACTGGCTGGAACATATGTTCCTGCAGGTCCTACCATGCCAGGCACGTCGATTGGAGAACGATGAGACTAAAAGCAGCTACTCAAGGTCTGAAGGCGAAGTCGTACTGCTGACTGCAGAGGGGTGTGACAGCAGTAAGGTGTTTCCCTCGGACAACCAGCATCTGCAGCGATGCTGCCTTCTCACAAGGAAGGAAGGGTTAGAAAAGGTCGACCCTAAAAATGTTACACCTCCCCTAACTCACGGATTTCCGTCTCCTTGGGTAAGGGTGCCCACTAAGGGCCTTTAAGAACGGAGCTAATCCTCTAAATACCTTTCATAAAAAGGCCGTGCGTGACCGGCCTCAAGCAGTTGTCCCTTGGGCTCTGCGGTCACGCACCAACACTAATCCATCTTCCTTTTCAGGTCCCTCAAGAAACAACCTTCCACGGTGTGGGCAGCTGCGAAGTGACAACCGCCCTCATACCCGTAACAGCATTCTATTTCTAATAGAAATTTTGAAAACAAAACTATCCATAAATATTATTTCAAGCTTATGAAATTTGTTTACATGAAAAATTAATGCGGAAAAATCGAAACTATTCAAGAAATTATTCAAGACTATATATGTCACACACACACAGTGTATTATTCGACTTATGTTTCTTCTTGTTGACTGACGTTAAGCCATGCTGAACTGTTTCACACTGATATTTCTTAAAAATGTTATTTTAAAAGAAATTTTGCTTTCTATCCGTAAATGTTATTTGCATCTAATGGATTTTGATATCAGATTTTAATTGATGATTATGTCACTCAAATGTTAACACAATAACAAAATTTGTGAAATACTATTTTTTTTACAGAAATCAATTGTTAACAGTTGTCATTTAAAAGAAACACGTATTTTCGGCTTAAGAAAGAAGACGGACAAGGGAGCCTTAGGTGCTCATTAGTGATTAATTTTGAAAGGTAATTAACAGATAGTATGCAAGAAATCACGCCTCCTAGGAGGCGTCCGTCTTCTTGTGAGATCGTGGATAAACTGTTGTGGAGTCCTGTACCTGATAGAAAGAATTCGTTGAGTAATTTGTGCTCTTCAATAGTTTTCAAACTATGATCAACATGTGACACAAATTAAACTGTTTTATTGACTTTCTAAGCTAGTTTTATCACACCACATCTATTTTATGGCCTGAATCTTTCTATTTTAAAATATTTTTATTTTCATCATCTACGATTTGGATGTTCACTTAGTCGAACTCACAAATCAAGTATTATAAATTGATACCGTTACCGATGATTGCTTACTTACTTACGTACGCCTGTTACCCCCAATCGAGCATAGGCCGCCAACCAGTTTTCTCCAACCAACTCTGTCCTGGGCTTACCTCTCCAGTTCTGTCCAATGTTTGTTCATTCCTCTCATATCTTTCTCTACTTTTCGGCGTAGTGTGTTCCTTGGCCTTCCTCTTTTCATTTTGCCTTGAGGGTTCCTTGTAAGGGCTTGTCTAGTGACGCAGTTAGGTGCTTTTCGTAGTGTGTGTCCTATCCACTTCCACCGCTTCTTCCTGATTTCCTCCTCCACTGAAGGAATCTCGTTTGTTTTCTCCCACAGTTCGTTGTTGCTGATGGTGTCTGGCCAATGAATCCGAAGTATTTTGTGTAGACAACTGTTCATAAACTGATGATATTATTTACTAAGCAGTTATTCATAAAATGAATGTATATCAATGAGAAAAGTTACTTCATTTGATGAGATAATAGTTTCTATAGTGAATAATATGAGTGTTCACTTGATAGATTCTTTTCGTATGTATGGAATTATATTATTTAAAAAATAATAAGGATAATCATTGTTAGTTTACGTGAGTAACAGTTTTAGACGGTTAAACTTTGTGAAACAAAACACTATAGTCCCATTTAGTATTGTTTTGTTACATTTCTACTTAGCTGGTTTCTTTTATCAACCTAATTTTTATTTTTTTTATTTCATTTTTCTTGATGAGAAATCGCTTCATTACAAACTTTGATTTGTTTGAATTAACTAAGTTCTTGACTCAAACTATTTTTATTCAGAACTATAATTTTTGATTAAAATGTTTTAATAGTTGAGCTGTACTACTTTTTATTTTAATTAGTAACTTCCAACTGACAGATATGTGATTAGTGACAATCAAACACTCTGATTATCTAATTTACTGAGTTGATCACTCTGAATCAATGTTGTAAGCATATTGAAATTGCTCGTCTTGAGTAGAGTCAAGGTCAATGATTTGTAGTACGTGTACTACTAGTATTATCGAGCCTACGAGGCTTGTCCTATCTTTCGAACAAACTAATTAACCTTTTCTACCAGAGTCATCAATCACATACCTTCTGACTTTGTTAATTGTTCGCTTATAACCTATGCTGTTTTTATTCGAGTGTGGGTATGTGCGTGAACCCTTGCTTCTTTTGTTACATGTCTAACCTGACAATAAATACTATTTTGATTCTTCACCGCAATCAGTTGGCTCACTTACCTTCTCTATTTGGCTTCAGTTTGCTTATTTAGCTTCTAATGAACGTCATCGAGCAAACGCAGTTCACCTAATTATGGTATGTGAAAAGTGAAGAGGAGATTCATTTCATAGCACAACTGATTGTTCATGAATATCAGTGTTAAATCACTGGCCATTAAAGTGACGAGCCCTCCTTTGGGGTCAGCACAGCCACTAAAGATTACTCTTGAAATGTTTATTTTATGTGTAACAAATACTATTTACATTTGTTATATTCAGATGATGACTAAAGTAAATAGAAACTTAACATCTCAGTTATTATCGATCATTGTTGTATATAGTCTAATTGTGTAGTGACTAAGTAATTAGATTGTTATTTAAATATATTATTTATATATTCCCCATATTCTGAGCTCTTTAATAACTCTTTAACTATAAGTTTTATGATTCATTATTCATAATCTGCCTTATTGATATCCACTTTCGGCTCCCTCATGCATAGTTGTTAATTGCCACTTAGTGATGTGATGTGGTCTGGTTGTGCGTAAATATAAAGGAATATTTGAAGCATAATAAGGTATCTTGAACTGGTAGTCATTGGTTTTTATTATTGTTCTTCTTCTTCTTCCATTGTCGCTAGTTAGTATTATGGACGTCGTCTGATCGTTGAGGAGTCGAGTCTCCCTATTTCAATTGTTGTCTGAGTATTGATTAGTGGCAATACATACCAACAACCACTCAAATATTTCTTTTTTTCGATGGACATAATGAGTGTGATCAGATCATTTATTGCTTATTCAATGGAAATTCATCTTTCAATCAAACTCGCATGTAAATATCATTGAAAAATTAACCAGATATATGAGCTTCATTTTATTGCCGATGTGTAATTGATGCTAATAATTACCAATGTAAACACATTATCTGGTGAGAATTTACTGCCTCGAAAATATGCATACTGAAGGCTGTTCGCGTATCACACAGTATTTCACTCTTGCTTTCTCTTTTTGTATCCTTTTTTTTCCTTGAAAAATATGTGCATATACAGACAGACAGACAAAAATGATGTGTATTGTTATTAGTCACATGACTTGTTGTTCATTTGTAAGTTGGCTAAACCACAACTGTTGTCGAAATTGTTGTTGAAACAACTGAGGAGTATCTATTGATGCAATATTGTAAGCATTTTATGATGCATAATTCACATTTTCTGTTATAATCTATTTTTAAATTCTTTAGTTCATAATCAGTAGGGGGAAGAAAAAACCAACCAACTTAAAAAAAACATATTGAAGATAACAACACCGTAGTCATGGTAACCGTAGTTGTCACTGGACGACATAGTATTTAAACTGCGTCTACATAAACCTCTCCCGTTGAACAGCCTTCATCCCGCCTTGGGCAGCTAAATGATCTTGTTCAATGAATTACTGGAAAGCATACTTGAAATACACACACTACTTATTAAAGGTCGTTTAAAAATAGTCATGAATCGATCAATGTTAGACCACCATTAGAAACCTGGAAGCACTGGACGGCCGTTTCGTCCTGGTATGGGACTTCACCGCTTGTTGATACCGGCTCAGTGGTCCGATGGTTAGGCGTTCGCCCACAATCCCGAACGTTCTGGGTTCGAATCCTGCGGGATGCTGGAGTCGTGGATGCGCACTGCTGATTTGTAGTCCCATACCAGGACGAGACGGCCGTCCAGTGGCTTCCACGTGGTCTAACATTGATCAATTCATGGTTTCAAATAAAACTTAACAATCTTCAGCTTCGAATAATCCAATGATGATGATGGGCGATACTCAAAAGGCGAATGAATTATTCATGTTAAAATCAGAATAAAATTTAAAACTGTATAATTTCTAAATCATATTTATTGACCTTTAGATTACGACTTTGAGTTCAATGAGATAGTCACGTTTTGTTTTTACTGAAATAATAATTTTTTTTCGATACATAGTTTATTTATCAATGACTGAATTGAATAATATTTCGACTAAGGTCAACAATCATAAATAATCCATTTTCTGTTACGTTGTTAGTTTTGAAAATTCATGTGATTTTAATGTCTATGATGTGATGATGTGATGATGAATAGATTTGAATAAATTTTGATTAGTTAATAATTTTTTTTCAAAGATGTCTATAGAATAATGTTAGACCACCATTAGAAACCTGGAAGCACTGGACGGCCGTTTCGTCCTGGTATGGGACTACAAATCAGCAGTGCGCATCCACGACTCCTGCAGACCGCAGGATTCGAACCCAGCAGGACCTTCCGTATTGCGCGCGAAAGCCCTAACCGTTAGACCACTGAGCCGGTATCTAACGGTGTTAATGTCTAACTTGATCAAATCCACGGAGTTGCGCAACCTCATACACAGTCTTCGGTAGACACTGCCTACACCCGAACAGGTTGAACTTCACTGGTCACGTTTCAAAAATGTGTAACTTAACAGTCTTCACAACCCCGTAATGCATATAGAATAATGATCAATGTCAGTTTTATGTTCCATGGATTTATATTTTGAAGATGTTTCACAAAGAAGAACTAAACATGAGTGATTACAAAATGATGTTTGCCTTGGGTTTGATGAATCAGTCGATCATTTTATGTGGGCTGTGTGTGTGTGTGTGCCTGTGTTGAAAGTGATCATTTGAATAGTGATAACAATTGAATTCAATTGTCAATTGATAATATTTTAATGTTGTTTTTTTGTGTGCGTTGTGGTGAATTGTGATTCACCAATCTGTGGTGGGATAGGTGCTATCTGAATTGATTGATTGCCTCTTTCAGACGAACAAGTTTTGAAAAAAAACGCAGCTTCTACTTATTTGATTTCAAAACATTATGGCAAGGCATACACACTAGAGATTCAGATAATTTTATTTTCATTCGAAGAAATTAAAATCCAGCTGTTTATTGCTATTAAAAAAATTTTATCATTTTTTTGTTAATATGTAAAGAATAGGCAACTTGTGATGTAAGAGTGATTTCGTGATTACAAGCAGTAATTGAATGACTAGATAAGAAAATTGAGATAAGATTATCTTTTTTTTCTGGATTTATGTTGTAAGTTAAGAAAATAAAATTAAAATAAATATTTGTACTTGTCAATCGACATTAAACATAAAACTTCATCCTTTTTCTAATATGCGTTGAGATGTGAAATGCAATGATGAGGAATGCATTTAAGAGCACAAAAGAACTACGAACCGATTTCACCCTAAGATCTTATTTTTTTTTTTAACAGATGTTTGATAGATAATTCAGTCATTAGAGAATTATGGAGATCGGTGGTTTACTCCCTGTCGGTTGTAGGCAGTAAATACTGAAGACAAAATGGTTGAGGCTGCACAAAAATCCTTCCGATTGGTCAGAGTTCAATGCCGGCTGACTCGTCCAAAAATTAAGTGTCCGTGTGCAACAGTGAAAGTCTAGGAGTCGTGGATGCGCACTGTTAAAGAGTCAGTCCCATAACAAGGCGAAACGGCTGTCCGGTGCTTAAACTATGGTTGATTCACGATTTGAAAGATATTTTTAATTAATTGTAATTCTCAAGACTACTTATTTATTTACAGATAAAGTGTAAGAATTGTACTAAAAATCTTTTATTCACTAATTTCCAATGAATGTATGTATGTACTTCACTTTACCAGTACATTTATCAGATCAGTCATGTATTTTATTTTATTTCTGTAGTTTCGTACAAAAAACAAATTACCTTTTTAAGTAATAATCACTCTGGTATATGAAATAGATGTGCTGCACATACTGTGAAATATTTAGCACACTGTCAGTTTATTTTATTTTTTTTCTTCCTACCGCGATAGAAATTATCCCTGATATTAAATAGAAGGTTTATTAGAAAAGCAAAAAATGACATCATCCAGCGTAGAGTGGTGATTTATCGTTTATTTTTTTTTCTGTACAGTAAAGCATTAAATTTACTAGTAGTATGTATTCATTGAACAAATATTTTTTTTTCCGTTTGTTAGAATTAACGGTTTTTTTTCAATTTTACATGGATTATATTTATGTACACATTAATTGGTTGTTTTGTCAAATAATTTATGAATATTGTAATAAATATTTCTCTGGTGAATTAATGATTATAAGATTAAACTAGTCCAGAAGCCCTATTAGGGTTATTTGTTAGTGCTATGTTTAAATAAAGGAGAAAGATTGAGAAGTATGGTTAGCAGCTTGATGTTGTAGAAAACAACAGGGGAAAAGAAATGCTCACCAGAAAAAATTGTTTAATAAGTATAGACCATCCAGTAGGTTCATTGCATCCTCTCGCTCGTTGTTCTACTGGTATCCTCATATGACTGATAACTAATAACTAAATTTATAAAGCTAAGTTTTCTTATTACTTTGCTGTTTATACCACCCCACACACATTAAGTTCAATGATAAGTTGTTTGGGTAAGTGTGTGTGTGTGCATGCTTACTCGCTCATCACATTCTAGTGAAGGAAAACACAGGTGAAGGCAACCGAATTGTATTTATCGAAAATTACAGAGTTAATCAATAAAATAGGAAAACCATATCGTAAATTGTTCATTTGCAAAATATCAATCCATCATCAATCCATTGTCTGACATTTCACTGTTCATGCGTTTCATACTAATTCCATTGTGTTTCCGCTCTTCCTTTCTTGATCTTCCCCTATCTTCTGCTGTCAGGCATTACGTTGACACTCACGTCATATACTACTTATAAGTAGCGCGCACCACAACATGTCTGGCTAATGTTACTTGACTATAATTACTCAGTGATGCTTTAATGCATTTTAGAGCTGGCTCACTCATCGTCTTCACTTCGCTTCGCTTTGCTTGTACGCTTTTCATTCTCATGTCTGTCTCCTGAAATGAATGTATGGAATGAATTCGTCCACAAAACCGTATTCAGCATCTCAGTACCGACGTCACACGAACGGGGTTTGCCTAGATATGATATACGGAAATGGAAAGGAAGATTTATTTTGTTGTATACTCTATCGTTCACGATACACTAAAGGTATTTCAAAAGAAGTAATTAAATCATTTTGTTGTTTAAATTTCAACTTTAAATATACAAAAAACTAGAAATTTTCCGATTAACCTAAATTGAACAGGACTCAATAATATTTCGATGTACTAATAATAATTAATGAAAGAAACTTATTTTCTTATCGAAAAAGAAAAACTCAAGAAGAAATCTATCCTTTTTGGACGATATTTGTCATTTACTGAAACGTACCAATTGTACCCGTAGGTAATTTTTTTACATCTTTTGTATTTCATGTTTCCAATATCAAAAAATAAAGTTACCCAATGATTATTCATTGTTCACTTGATAGTTATCTAGAACAAAACCATGAAGTCAGTCAAAGTTAGATATGATAACTATCGGATGCTTACTTACTTGTCTCGTAGTTGTTGAGCACTCATGTACAAAAATGAATACATTGGATTGAATTCTTAAAGGTAGGTTTGTGAATGAACATCCTCTAAGGTGTCTTGTACTAGGAAGAAAAAGCCATTTAATTCTTTTATTTTATTTTTTTTCAATGATCCCTTAACCTAGATGAATTAGTGATCAAAAAAACTATGGCAAAGCGAGAAGGTTATTTTATCAATCGAAAATTTGAAATGGGAGTTAAGACTATGTATGACAGAGTGAATGATTGACCAGATAGTTATTTTGTACTCAGAGTTGGTAGATTGCTGTAGGCCCTATGATACACAAGTATCTGATTTGTATTTTCATAAGGCCGTTTTGTTAGGCTGTATGAATGACATTTAAAATGGATTCTATTAGAACAATAGGAGGATGTTTTGGGAACAGAAACACCAGAATATCGTATCCGGATTGAGTTCGAAGTGTTTCACTAGTTCTACAAACTTAATGCTTTCCAAATAAGATCAAAGAGATAATCGGTATAAAAGTTGGGGGGAATCCAGCACTGGATGACCTGCAAATCTATGATACATTATTTAAGATGAACGGTAAGAAAAGCACTTGTTTACAGAGTAGTAATCAATGTTTTTTAAATTTTTGCCTTTGTATTTAGTTCGATAACAGTCGAGTTAAGCACTGCTTATTTCACAAAAACACAACTACATCTAAAGTATACATATATAAAGTTGAATTGTGGTGTGGTGCGTGCTACTTATAAGTAGTCATATGACGTGAGTGTCAACGTAATGTCTGGCAGCAGAACATGGGGGGAAGATCAACAAAGGAAGAGTTAGAAGAACACAATGGAATTTGTGTGAAACGCATAAATAAGTGAAATGTCAGACAATGGATTGATGATTGATTGAAGATTTGCAAATGAACAATTTACGATATGGTTTTCCTATTTTACTGATTAACTCTGTAATTTTCGTTAAATGCAAATCGGTTGCCCTAACCTATGTTCACCTTCACTACAGTGGTTGTAGACTTAAGCTAAAGTTTTATTTTCTAAACATTGAACATTAACTATTATGAATAATTGAGAGATTTCACAGTAATTTTGATTGATTCCACATTTGTTTGCTTCATCACTGTTAACAAAACTCCATAATTTGAAGTCAAAATATATTTCCAAATTGAATGGGTATTTTTCAAGTCTATAAGACATCTGTTTAACTTCGCAATAGGAAATACACATCTAGATCTGTGCATATACATACATATATATATATACACAGAAATACAAATTTTGGAAATGGGTCATGTGATCTGTTTTGAAAAACAGTCAGCCCACTCCATACTGATGACGATGTTGATGACGATGTTGATGATGAGGTGGATTATGATTTGTGTGCATGTTAAGGAATATTTGATTATCAATTTGGTAAAGATCAAATTGATAAGAAATAAACTATTCAAATTTGTTATTAGATAAAAAAAATAATATCTGTTATTCGAAATCTCATGTGGTTTTAAAAACGAATATGAAATATGATGAATTAAATTGATAGATTCATAAATTCACGAAAAGAAAAGAAAAAAGAATTAGTGATTTTTTCACTTTTTATTGATGGAAATCACGGATCGATCATTGTTCGATCAGTGTTAGAAACTTAGAAGCACTAGATGGACTGTTTTGTCCCTAGGTTAAGCGATTCATCAACTTCTTCATTTCTCTGTCATAGAGGTTGGGTTATTTTTGTAGCCACATAAACACTAATATTTTGTTCTGAAAGATTTACATTTGTTTTTGACAACATATCTGAAACTACAGTCAGTAATCATACTTATTATTTTGATATTTCTACTGATGTATTATTGTATTATATTAGTAAAAAAAATAATCAGATATTTTTGTGTAAATGTGTAGTGCCTCCACATTTATTTGCATCCGCTTACATTTAATTTGCTTAAGCCCTTTCGATTAATTTATTTAACCAAGCCATTTGTATTGCAACAACTCATATGTGCCATTGGTATTTTTTATTATCTGGTTTGTATGAGCTTGTACGACTGAGCATTGCTTACGCCTACGCGCTTACTCATCCTTTTCGCTTTAATGTTAATAATCTCTTAAAATATCCCCATGAACTCACATGATTTGTATCGCTTGTCATTTGACCTTGTCAATCATTCGTCGCTTTTATTCATGTGTGTGCATACCTATTTCGCTTGTCATATGTCTGTCTTATTCTTATCTGACTATATATTCTTAGTCATTCTCTATCTCTTTGAGTTGGCTCTTAGCCTTCTCCAATCCGCTTCGCTTTGTTGTGTGTTCCGAATAAACGTATTCATCAATACGAGTTCATGTTCTGATTTATAAACCGAGCTTAAGAACACGCAGTAATCCGGCACACTACAAATGTTATTAGTGGATAAACTATTGACGATTTGATTGAAAACAGTCAGTGAGATGGAGTTTCAACATCAACTTTGGATGAAGGCGTTTACAATTTAAACACCATGAAATGTTCATTGTCGGTTTAATTTCTAGCTAGCCACATACCAAATATGTTAAAAAAATAGTCAGTTCATGCTACTATAGTGAATAGTTAATAAATCATTGAAAAGATTAAGTTACCTGCCTTTTCATTCATTGTCTTTATAATCGCAAATGCTTGATAAGCTTAGTTTGTACTTTGCGTTAAAACAATGAGTATTTGGTTTAGACCAATGTTAATGCGAATATTCTAATCTAAAGGTATGTTTCTGGATTTCGGTATCATTTCGACTGCTTTAGCGGAGCAAATTATATTGGTCGAAGTTCTGAGAATCAGTATTTTTGTACCCCGTGAATACTCCCGTTCAAATTGATTGAGCGCAAGGATAGAAGAGACTTAATTAATATTGCACATCTTTGTTCAGACTGGTCATACATCAACAAGTATGAGTAAATTTTGACAATAATTTATTGGGTCAATAGCATTTTGTCTAAGTCTATTTGACTTTAAGTCCTGTAAGTGGTGAAAGCGATAGCCACATCTAGATTAAAAATACCCATGCAAAAGAAAAATGCTCAACCTCTCCCGTTATCTTTGCCAACCTTAGAACCAACCACTTGACCAATTATAGGTGATAATCGGAACTGACCGAATGACCGAATTTTTACCATTCCTACATTCAACTGTAGTGGAACGCTTCTAAGAAGAAAATGCGATTTTTGAAATGTGAACATTATTGTACTCGCTGTGTTTAACTGTACCAAAAACACTTGTACTACTTCTTGCGCGCAACGTTCTCTTCGCGTTGCGGCCATGTTTCTCCTTTTGCTGCTCCCTATGTAACGCCAAAAACACTTCTCCTTCAATAAACAACTGAACTATGGATTTATTTTGTTCTCCTTTTCGTCACGCAACCGTATGGAACATTTAGTGGTGGGCATAGTCAATCTGGTATCTGGATTCGCCCACTAAACAACCCTTTCTAATCAAG
The DNA here is from genome assembly GCA_944470395.2 of Schistosoma turkestanicum. Taxonomy (NCBI): domain Eukaryota; kingdom Metazoa; phylum Platyhelminthes; class Trematoda; order Strigeidida; family Schistosomatidae; genus Schistosoma; species Schistosoma turkestanicum. The sequence goes on from OX103979.1 coordinate 63,023,107, forward strand.
TATGATTATCGGTTTACCATTGTTATTAACCTTTAGAGAGTACATGTTCAATTTACTTAGCAAGCACATCATATTAATATTTCTTACTGAATTCATATAACATCAAAATCTTCCATTAAATGTTTAATTGAATTCGGTAAGTGCATTATCATTTCTCTCATGCTATCGGACACATCTTTATTCTGGTTACTGATGATGTCACAATTTCACTAAACTTAGAAGCTTATTCAAGCTACTACTAATGCATTTAAGTCATTTCAGTCATTTACTGAATAGCATATTCTTCAATCATTGTATTAGCGTTTTAACAATGATGGGGATCTTAAATTAGTTAGGTTCGTTTGAAATATAAAAATGAGACGTAAATACTTTAAAAAATTATTCAACAATAATATTAAAGTATGAATAATTCCACTGATCTTTAGACAGATAATGTTCTTATCATGCAGTTTTGTCTACGGTCAAAAAGAATCAAATCAAATTCAGCGAAAAAAAAGTCGTCTTCTATATTTGTTGCTTCTACTTCTGTGAATAAATGAAATCATTATTTGTTAAAATTTACTTTGTCTACACGTCACTAATTATTCTGTAGTGCCTTCACATATATATTTGAGTTCGCTTACATTTAATTTGGTTAAGCTGTTTCGATTAATTTTTTTAACCAAGTCATTTGTATTGCAACAATTTATATGTACCATTCGTTCTTATTTTTGTCTGGTTTGTATGAGGACTCACATGACGTGTCTCACTTGTCATTTGACCTTGTCAACTATTCGTTGCTTTTATTTATGTGTACCTATTTCGCTTGTCACATGTCTGTCTTATATTTGTCTGACTATATATTCTTAGTCACGCTGTGAATTGGCTCATTAACCTTCTTCAACGCGCTTCCCCCTGTTCATTCGCTCCCTTCGCCCATTCGCTCGCATTGTAATCCTGGGAGTTGGCTCAACAGCCTTCTCCAATTCACGTTGCTTCATTCGTCTTATTCACTGCTTCTCCGCTTCGCTTTCTGGTGTGTCCCAAATAAACGTATTCATCACTACGAGTTCACCTTCTGATTTATAAACCGTCAGACCCTATTTAGTAACGATTGTCTGGACGAGCTAATTACCGAGCTTAAGAACACGCCAGTAAATTGACACACTACAAATAGTGAGCCCGATGTCGAAATGGGCCACTACAATTCTCATCTTTTCTTCAAAACATTTGTGAAATAAAATGTTTAAAATACAATGGTATAATATCATTTGGGAAAACACTTTGATTTTAATTTAACAAAATCAACACTTACTTTTGATGAAATGTTGAAAAGAAAATAGTCATTAAAAGTTAAACCTCAATCATACAGATAAATTTTTCGTGTGGTTTGTTTGTGACAACAAATCAATAGTGTAGCTACATGATTCAAAATTAATTACTGATGATGATAGTTTATCTCTAGTATAAAGATATTTTTGTTTCTGTTCATCAGAAAAAAATGTGTGTACATTAACAAATAGTGTAATATTGAACATTGTAACAGTTGATCTAACTGTTTCATTGTTCAATTATTTACTTTCGATAAGTGTAAAATAACTAAAAGAGAAAGAAATTTTATCTTCGCTTTCAGTTATGCTAGGTTGATTTCCCATTGTTCATTGATCATTCTAATAAGAATTAGTTATTTTTTTTAGTTTTAAAACCATTCTAAAGATATCCTGTTACATATATTATCATGCCCAAGTGCTATGATAAATTGTTGAGCGATTGATGAACAAGAGCTAGTAAGTTGGTGAATTTCTGTCATTATCTTCGTTATACCAAATTATTAAGTACGATTTTGTCATGTAGTAATCAGCTTACAATACTCATTACTCATATTCACTTCTAAATTAAAGCCAAACCATTGTTGTGCATGTTTTCAAACAACATTATACATGAACCTTTAGTTATTTCCATTAAGGAGTTAGATTTGTAAAGAACTCAGTTCTAGAATTCAATAACGACTAGGCTTATTATTTGTTGACATACAAACCGATATTTCACCTTATTGGTTTTGTTGTTGCTGTCAAATCAACTGAGGAATTACATCAATCAGACAGTTTCGTGAGTAGCCATCATTTGTCTGAATCATAAGGCTGCATTCATCTACCACTGAACATTTTACTTATTTGTAACAACATTCAAAAATTGTTGTCAGGCGCTAGTTCAATAAAAACTAATTAACTTATTATTATTATAAAGGGTGCTAAACACGTCAGAATGCAATTAGTTATTGATTTTCTCTATTATAGACAATATTTTGCTATTTTCCTCCTATTAATGGAATGCCAATTCATTGGAAATCTTAATTTTTCTTATTTTTTTTTGACTATTTCTAGACACTGAACTGGTTCAGTTATTAATTTCATGAATAAAACTATTTATAAGGATTAAATAATCGAACAAATCTAATACAATCTTAAGGCTAGTTAGTATGAATCGATTCAGAATACAGGTAATGCATTGGATTCTATTATTTGTTGAAAAGCGTAGCTCTGGTCGATTCACTTCTTATTAACCTTCAAAACTGGAATTATGAACTCATCTAAGTCAAAACAGCACTGAAAAGAATGAGATGTTCACTTGAACTACAGTGAGACGTTTGCATAAAATAAATAGAATGTGGCTAGTAGTACCATTCAAGACACGCGTTTCATTCTATTTGGGAGTCGTCAGATGAATGTATCTGCATCTCATGGTGAAATTTTCTCTTCTAAACTCGAACCAAGTACGGTTTGCTTCAAAAAACATCGCTTTACCCATTAAGCTGCTGAGTTCCGATAGTTACCTCATTCGTGCAATCGTTATGAATCCTGAAGTTATCCTCAACTCTAATATTTAGGCATATCCAGCTGATTATCAAGTTGGAGGAAATTCAAAGTTCAAGATTGAACTGCTTGACAAATGTTATCTATTCTTTATAAACTTGTATTATAATGGCTATTTCAAAGCAATTTATTATAGTTTGCCTATATGCCAATCAAGACCGATTAGATTTCAGTTAAAATATTAACAATGTCATGATCAAAGCCATTTCAATTAAAAAAATATAGATGAAATGGTTTGACACATTTGAATTATATTAGATGGTTTCAGTAGCATAATAAACCACACTGCAGTAAGTGATTGTAGAGTTCTAACTAATGACACCATGTTTCTTTATCGAGATGAACTAAGAATCTGTAACGCTGTCGTAAGCCGTTTTAAGTCAGTTATCACACACGAGATAACAGACCCCATTCCATAAGTTGGAGAATTTAAGGAGAAACATATAAAGAGAAGAACAAGTGATGATTAACAGCATTAATATGCAAGTTTGAAGTTGAATAATTTTCAATAAGTTGGAATCGTAAACTACATTCGTCTCCATTCTTTGATGAGACTGGAGGCATAACAAATACTCATAAATAATAATTCAACGTCCAATCGACTACACAAACATTCTGTTGTGATAAATGCGTCTGTTAGACCACGATTAGAAACCTGGAAGCACTGGACGGCCGTTTCGTTCTGGTATGGGACTCCTCAGCAGTGAGCATCCACGGATCCCAGAACCTTCGGTATTGTGCGCAAACTCCCTAACCGGTAGACCACTGAGCCGGTACCTAACGGTGTTAATGTCTAACTTGATCAAATTCACGGAGTTGCGCAACCTCAGATACAGTCTTCGGTAGTTACTGTCTACTCCCGAACAGGTTGAACTTCACTGGTCACATCTTCCCATTAGAACTCGGAGAAGATTCCTCACGAAGCTAGTCACTAGCGAGCACAGGTAATTTGAATTACGGAGTTGTTGTGAAGATTGTTAAGTTACTCATTAACACCGTTAGATACCGGCTCAGTGGTCTACCGGTTGGAACGTTCGCGTTCAATGCCAAAGGTCCTGGGTTCGAATCCTGTGCGGTGCAGGAGTCGTGGATGCACACTGCTGATGAGGACGAAACGGCCGTCCAGTGATTCCAGGTTTCTAATGGTGGTCTAACATTGATTGTTTCATGGTTTCAAAAATGTGTAATTCAACAATCTTCACAACCCCGTAATGCAAGTGTGTTTGTGTTTGCTTGAATGTCAATAATTTTGAACTGTTGGATCACTGGTACTTACAAAATATATTGGATTTTTATGTGAACAGAAAAACGATGTGAAATAGATTAGTTCATCTAGCTGATTTCACAGAGTGATATTGTTTTCATTGCTTTTGTGATGAGATGAAATAAGAGAGGGACATAAAAAGAAACAAATTAAACTTCAATTAAAATTCGACTGGTAGCTTTGTCTTTGAGTTACTCTCTCTCTCTCTCTCTGGTTACCGGAGTTCATAGTTCACTGGCTGCATCGCTTCTAAGATCTCGACGATAATCATTCTGAAGTAAAAATATCAAACTTTACAACTTTATTGTGTGTATCAATCAATTTGAATTTTGATTACCAAAAAAAGTATAATTAAATTATCAAATATTATATATATTGAATGTTCATAAAAACTATCGGAAATAATGTGTTTCTTTTTTCTCCTTCACATAAAAAAAAAACATTATCATAAATGTATGCTTTTGTTCTGGAATTTGGAAACAAAAAAAATTATCCATTTATTGTATCTTTTCTTGTATTATGGTAATATAATAATGGTTAGATGTTAATTTTATTCAGTTACATGCATTTCATTAGAGTGTAGTTGTTGCTTTCAATAGTGGATGGGAAATAAATAGGTTAAAAGCAAGATTAAGTGAGAGGGTAATCAGATTAGAGCCTATCAATTACTTGTTTTGAAGTAAAATGTTTGTATTTTTCTTTGAAAGCGATTGTTACTTTGTAGTTTCGTGTATATGTAATTTATTCCAACATTTTTTCTATTATATATATATACCAGTCATTGTTAGACCACCATTAGAAACATGGAAGCACTAGGCGGCTGTTTCGTCCTGGTATGGGACTCGTCAGCAGTGCTCATCCACGACTCCCGCGACTCGCAGGATTAGAACCCTGGACCTTCGGTCTTGCGCGCGGACGCCTAACCTCTGGACTACTGCGTCGGCATCCAATAGTGTTATTATCTAACTTTGATTTATCTAGGGATATATATATATATATATATATATATATATATATTGAGGAACATATTCTTAATTGTACATGTGTATAGTTATTCATTATAAGATATGTATATTTTCAATGATAATCTTCTATTATTCAGTCAGTTGTATTTACTTGACTGTATTTTCGAATGCATCGTTGAAATACTAAATTATCTTATGCGACTAACAAATTATTGTGAATTAAAAAAAAAAACAATCTAACGAAATATTAATAATCTCAATCTATCTGGAACTTCCATAAAACACAAGTAAGAATTTTTAATTTGAAGTACGCAATCTGAAACTTTATGGTATCGTTATGATAAATTAAACATAAAATATTGAATTGTACATTAGATGTATTTAATGATTCACTACAAAAATGTAGAACATCATTTCTCCTGCACGCAAATTTAATTCTTTCAGCTGGTTAGTATCTGAACATCGTTTATATAAACGAACAGATTCTCATCAGTCTTCATTCTCATCTACAGTAATGCTAATCTGCACACATGAATATATTGAACAAATCAAGCCATTTTCGCGATTCTTCGATCACAGTGAATTAGATCGCATAAAGAAAAACACAATGCATAAAAGTAAAAGTTCAAGGAAGTTGATTAAAAACTTAAACAAACCCCGACACTAAAATAAAAATCATTCAAAATAATGAAATCGCATTTTCAAGAAATGTTCAGATAAATAGACAGTGAAGCATACATATTTTGGGACCCTCAGGACCAAAGGAAAAGTGGCTGACAAAGTAACAGACTGAAATGACAACTGGAACTAGAAATGAAAAGATTGAATAGCAACCAGGCAGAACTGGAAAGGAACGTTCAGGATAGAGTTGGTTGGAGAATGCTGGCCAGCGACCAATGCCCTACTGAGGGGAAAAGGCGTTAGTTACCTGTTAGTACATTACTAGCTATATCTCCATTGAACCATAGTTTTCGTAACAGATGTTTCATGTTTACAGTCTATGTCACTAATTTCCTGTTCACTATATGTCAGTATTCAATACTTACTTACTTACGCCTGTTACCCGCAATGGAGTATAGGCCGCCCATCACTTTTCTCCAACCAAATCTGTCCTGGGCTTCCCTTTCTAGTTCTTTCCAGTTTTTGTTCATTTTTCTCATGTCTTTCTGTATTTCTCAGCGTAATGTGTTCCTTGACCTTCCTCTTTTCCTTTGACCTTGAGGGTTCCATGTGAGTATTCAATACTTACAAAGTGAAAAAATTCATTCACACTCAACTAACATAAAGTAAATAAAAACTCTGACAGACACTATTCATACCCATTTCACAAGTTATTAGATATCCACACTGAGTAGTCCAACTAATAATGTATTCGAGTTTCAGGCTCAAGGTAACAGGCAACATTCGCAGTGTGAAAATCAACATTGGGATGTAGCTGACAAGTCCTAAACCCATGTCTTGAATTCCACTGATAGCAACCAAGCATCTTTCTGACACGGTGGTCATATTAACAAAATCCGCTCAAAACCCACCTATGGCATTAAAGAATAGATCAGTCAGAGTCCTTAATACCGTTAACTCTATAAAATTTATTGGGACCATTCATTGTGAAACTCTGAACAAGCTGTTCATGCAAGTTTAAACAGTTAATGCCAAAGTTTGAAGTTCATGTGGAAATTCACAATATTATAACTTCAATGGTGTTAGAAAATAATGACGATAATGAATGGAGCCTTAGAAAATTCTAAAATATTCAACAAATACTCAACAAATAATGCAATTCAATGTGATTGTGTTACATTATTTGAAATCAATGCCTTTTTATCACCAAAAAAAAAAACGATTTCGATAAATGATATCAAAAATAAGTCAGACTAAAAAATTTGAATAAAAATACCGAGTTTATTGTGAAAAAAAACCCAGGCATACTGATACAAATATAAAGTTAAACTAGACAAATGTCTTGTTTATCTATAAAGTTTAAGCATATTTTGCTCGTTTTTTTTTTCAAAGCTTAACATGAAAGGAATTTGAACAATTGAACGAATTCTATAAAACAAAGCCTAACGTAGGTAAGTTTTCTAAGATAAACTCAATGTCTCAGAATAAAAAAAAATATGTCAGTTCATCACAATAAATGTATCGTTTTTGAGATAGTAGAAGGAAATTTGTAGCTCAGTTGGATGATTGTAATGAAGTTTTGTTCTCTAAGCATCCAGCTCAGAGTTATCGTCCTGTTTACTTACGTAATGAAAATAATCATTAAAATCGGAAAATATATTTCACAGCAACTAAACGTACGAAGATAAATGTATGTGTAGAAAGCTGTTTGTGACTTGTTCAGGTTAATTAATTACACGAAATGTAATTGCCACTTCAGATAGTTATAAATTGAAACCATGGCATACTTGCTGTTGAATGCCAGGTTTAATGATTCTACATGAGTTCAGTAGTTCGTTTGCTTCTGTGAAGTGAGTGAGATATAATGATAGTGAACATTGCATATATTATTTTATACGGATATACGAAAGCACACTGTCTAGTGTAGATTGATAATCACAAATCAAAATTGATCAGACACTTTGTTCTGAATTATTCATGGAATTATATGGTTTCAAACAAAATCATACATTATCATTTAGATTACAATTAAACATCTTTCAACATTTTTGAGTAATATTTTTTAAAACTATTGTGGTGTGTGCTACTTATACGAACGATATAAGTAGTACACACCACACTATCACAAACTGTGGATGAAATGAAATCAAACAGTGTTAACTTTAATGAAAAATAAAATGTACATGTTTACCGTGTGAATATCATTACTTTATTCTTATAACTTGTGCATCAATTCATAATTGATTCTTGATATGACTCCTTTCAACACTTTTTGTCAATATTTGTTCGTTACAGCCAGCTAAAATTTATTTATATTGACCTAAATGCAAAATAGAACTACTTTTGTCATGTTATTTGTAAGGTTGATCGCAAATGTACTTTTCTAGAAACTTTAGTGAAGAATCAATTTTTTTTTCTGGTACTCTCAAAGCTTATTACTCAGTACCAAAAAAAAAACACTCTCCATGTACTTTACGCATAGATATTTTTGCTTTCACACAGCAGTGACATGTAAAATTTGGACTCAGAATGACTAATGTAAATGATAACTAACTGATCAACCGTATTTTCTTATCAATATTTCTTTATCAATATCATAAAGAATACTTTGCTATAGTTAGTTAGTTTCTCAATATTTTGTATGAGATATAATAGTGCTAAATAAGAGTCTTTTGTTGTATGTCATTGATTAGCGTGAATTTTTAAAACTGAGGTGTTACAACCACTATGAGCTTGATCGTCAATAAATAAGCAGGTCTCGTTGAAATTAACCTTCGTAGTTTGTAGTTTCTAAATACAATCAAACGTAAAGTGAGAAGAACTTTAACAGTGACTCTATAATACCAAAATTATTTATTGATAAACTTGATTATTATATTCAAAGGAACTTGGATGAATTACCTCTTAGCATTGTTAATAAGCCAACATACATCACATCCAGCTTTGATTTAAAACAAACATAACGAATATATATATATATATATATATATATATATATATATATATATATATATATATACTGTAAGATTGATGACAGTTTTAGGCAAATGTCAATAGTCAACTGAATTGAGAAATATAAGATATTGAGTGCAATTTTAAAGTAGATTTTTTTTCTACAGAAAGGATTCAATAAGCTTTCTAAAGACTACAGACATAAGTAAATTGACAAAAGCAAAATAGACTAAAGTATAAGGATTAGCTGACAGAATTTTGCCGAATTCCTTTCTATCATTCTGAATGTTTTGTCTGAATATTTTAGATTGAAATATTGCTTTGTAATTGAACCAAACAGTAAATCATTTAATTTGACTTATTATTTATCGTATGATAAAAATTCCATGTTTCTCAGTCGAATTTCAATAGGTTAGTTTGAAAACATGTAATTCCATAGTTTGGCTCACTGAAAACTGGGTAGAATATATTTATATCAACTGTATAATGTAATAACTCCGCCAGTAGAACCTTAGGGGCTACTGCCGGTCCCAAGCCCGGATAAAGGAGGAGGGTTGGACATGGGGTTGGCGGCCCCATTCCGTCAAAAACTAACTTGCCAAAAAAAACGCTAACCAGAAAAAATAATTCAAACCATTTTAACTCTGCCCTGGGAGTTGGAAGAAGAATTATGACGTCTCGTGATGAAAGCCGAGTCCCCTCGGAAGTCACGGGGCCGATGCCTCTTCTGACAACCAGAGCAACCATTTTTTTAGGTACATGGAACATTCGTACATTGTGGGAGACTGGAAGACTATTTCAAGTTGCGGCAGAAATGAAAAGATAACACCTGGATGTGCTCGGCATCAGTGAAACGCATTGGACACAGGTAGGACGACTGAGACTTGCTTCAGGGGAACTGCTGTTATACTCTGGTCATGAAGAGGAAAACGCTTCACATACACAAGGAGTTGCACTGATGCTGTCCAAACATGCACAAAAGGCACTGATAGGATGGGAATCTCATGTTCCCAGGATCATTAAAGCATCCTTCAAAACAAAGAAACAGGACATTACAATGAACGTCATCCAATGTTATGCAGCTACCAATGACTACAATGGCGACGTTAAAGATCAATTCTACGAAAGGCTGCAGTCAATCGTCGAGAAATGTTCACCAAAGTATTTGACCATTCTGATGGGAGACCTGAATGCCAAGGTTGGAATGGACAACACTGGATATGAAGACATCATGGGACGACATGGACTGGGAGAAAGGAACGAAAACGGTGAGAGATTTGCAAACCTATGTGCCTTCAACAAACTGGTCATCGGTGGCACAATATTCCCACACAAGCGCATACACAAAGCCACATGGATTTCACCGGATCACACTACTCAAAACCAAATTGACCATATCTGTATCAACAAAACGTTCAGGAGGACCATGGAGGATGTGAAAACCAAGATAGGAGCTGATATAGACTCAGATCGCCACTTACTGATCGACAAAATGAAACTGAAACTGAAACTAAAGAAGCACTGGACAACGGGGCAGACAACATCACAGAAGTTTAATACAGCCTTTCTTCGGGATACCGTAAAACTCAGCGATTTCAAGGTAGCCCTCACCAATAGGTTCCAGGCCTTTCAGGATCTACTCAATGGAGAGAAAGCAACATTGGAGAACAATTGGAAAGGGATTAGGGAGGCAATCACTTCAACATGTCAGGAGGTCCTTGGTCGCAAGAAGCACCATCACAAGGAATGGATCTCTGTTGATACTCTTGCAAAAATTGAAGAAAGGAGGAACAAGAAGGCAGCAATCAATGTCAGCCGAACAAGAGCGGAGAAAGTTACCACACAAGCTGCATACACAGAAGCAAACAAGGAAGTGAAGAAGAGCATCAGAGCTGACAAACGAAAATATGTGGAAGATCTAGCAATGACGGCGGAAAAGGCTGCAAGAGAAGGAAACATGAGACAATTGTACGAAACAACAAAGAAGCTGGCCGGAAACTATCGTAAACTGGAACGACCAGTGAAAATCAAGGAAGAGAAAATATTCGGCAACACTGAAGAACAGCGAACCAGGTGGGTAGAGCACTTTAAGGAACTTGTTGGGGATGTTAGATCCCCGAAATTCGCTTGATAATGCCGTATTTCGGTTTTCACGTTCGCCAGCAGGGGCTGATCAAATGACCTTGAGATTTCAATTCCCACCAGGAAAATCAATGGCTGTGATTGGCTACAGTGTATTTTAGTATGCTATTTTCTTAACTGTCTCAAGGACGTTGTTATGTTGTATAAATAAACGAGAGTTGTATGCTTGATTGTACTGGGATTGCTGGGTGCTTGTAGAATATACTTCTACGCCTACAAAGTCTTCTATTTCGATTTTGGGTATTCAAGGTAGCCTTCCTGGAAGCTGGTAAAAGTCTCGTTCGCGTTTATCGACTAAGGTAAACTCGTAATAGCCTCAAGCATCCTAAGTGCCGAACATATCAGTGGCGACGGGGCTCACAATTCACAATGTCAATTAATCTTGAAAAGTTAGAATCTTTACTGGAACGTCAAGGTAAACGATATGAACAGTTCCAGGAACGTAGGTTGGAGCTGTTTAATGAAACAAATGAATTTGAATCACAGAGGTTTTGCCGATGATTCATATAATCCGCATACAGACTCGATAGTTAATTCCATTCATGAATTTCATTTTGATGGCCTTGCTGGTGTGACTTTCGAGTCTTCTATTTCGATTCTGGGTATTCAAGGTAGCCTTCCTGGAAGCTGGTAAAAGTCTCGTTCGCGTTTATCGACTAAGGTAAACTCGTAATAGCCTCAAGCATCCTAAGTGACGAACATATCAGAACTATTGAATCGACCAGCTCCACTGAACCCACCCAACATCGAAGCAGCATCCACGGATCTCCCAATTAATATTGGCGCACCTACATTTGAGAAGATCAGCATGGCCATCAGACAAATCAAGAGTGGCAGAGCAACACGACCAGGCAACATTCCAGCAGAGGCAATGCAAGCAGATGTGGAAGCAACTGCGGAAATATTTCACATCCTCTTCAAGAAGATTTGGAAAGAAGGATACCTGATCAAAATACCAAAGAAAGGCAATCTCAGCAAGTGTGAGAACTACAGAGGCATCACTCTTCTTTCAATACCAAGCAGTCTTCAACAGGGTATTGTTAAACAGAATGAAGGGACTTCGTAGACGCCCAACTTCGAGATCAACAGGCTGGATTTCGTAAGGATCGATCGTGTACTGACCCAAATTGCTACATTACGGATCATTGTGGAACAATCAATTGAATGGTGAACTCACCACTCTATATCAACTTCATTGACTACGAGAAAGCATTTGATAGCGTGGATAAGAAAAACACTGTGGAGGCTTCTTCGACACTACGGTGTGCCTGAGAAAATAGTCCAACATCATACGGAATTCTTATGATGGATTCAACTGCAAAATCGTACACGGAGGTCAGCTGACCAGACTCCTTTGAGGTGAAGACGGTGTCAGGCAAGGTTGCTTACTCTCACCCTTTCTCTTTCTCCTGGTGATCGACTGGATTATGAAGACGTCAACATCTGGAGGGAAGCATGGTATCAACTGGACAGTTAGGACGCAGCTGGACGATCTGGACTTCGCAGATGACCTGGCTCTTCTATCGCACACTCAACAACAAATGCAAGAGAAGACGACCAGTGTAGCAGCAGCCTCTGCAGCAGTAGGTCTCAACATACATAAAGGAAAAAGCAAAATTCTCCGATGCAACACAACATGCACCAACCAAATCACTCTTGATGGAGATGCTTTCGAGGACGTTAACACCTTTACATATCTGGGCAGCATCATCGACAACCTAGGTGGATCCGATGCAGATGTGAGGGCACGGATCGGCAAAGCAAGGGCTGCATTTCTACAACTGAACAACATCTGGAACTCCAAACAAATATTCAACACCAAAATCAGGATTTTCAATACAAACGTCAAGATAGTTCTTCTGTATGGAGCGGAAACTTGGAGAACTACCAAATCCATCATCCACAAGATACAAGTGTTTAATAACAGTTGTCTTCGCAAAATACTTCGGATTCGTTGGCCAGACACCATCAGCAACAACGAACTGTGGGAGATAACAAACCAGATTCCAGTGGAGGAGGAAATCAGGAAGAAGCGGTGGAAGTGGTTAGGACGCACATTGCGGAAAGCACCCAACTGCGTCACGAGACAAGCCCTCACATGGAACCCTCAAGGCAAAAGGAAAAGAGGAAGACCAAGGAACACATTACGCCGAGAAATAGAGAGAGAAATGAGGGGAATGAACAAACATTGGATAGAACTGGAGAGGTAAGCTCAGGACAGAGTTGGTCGGAGAAAACTGGTGGGCGGCTTATGCTGGATTGAGGGTAACAGGCGTAAATAAGTAAGTAACTAATGTTTAAATATGAGCAAGTACTACTCTATGTTGCATTTCAATTCATATCTTACTAAGAATTAGTAAGATAGAAAAGAATGCTGTTTCAAAATAACGTTATCAAATGCAGATCCACTCAAATAACAAATAACACCATCGAAATACCATAGTGCATTGATTTCAATCAAAGCCTGATACTGACTGTTAGATTGACATAATAAATAATAAGAGTTATCTATTAGTTTTGTTCAGAATTTTAGCAAAAACAACTGTTACACATTTAAAACATTGTTAATTACACCGATAGTTTTATATTATTTTATTTAAAAGTCAATCATTGCTTCATTTGAAACGAAAGAGCATTCTTTGATCATTTTCATTTATAACGTTGTGGTGCACGCTACTTATAAGTAGTATATGACGTGAGTGTAAACGTAATGTCTGGCAGCAGAAGATGGGGGAAGATCAAGAAAGGAAGAGTGGAAACACAATGGAATTTGTGTGAAACGCATGAACTGTGAAATGTCAGACAATGAATTGATGATGGATTGATGTTTTGCAAATTACCGATTTACGATATGGTTTTCCTATTTTACCAATTAACTCTGTAATTTGGGATGAATACAATTCGGTTGCCCTCACCTGTGTTTTCCTTCACTACAACGTTAGCTTAACTAATTAATCCGTTCACTCTTGACGATTAATAGAAGATCATTATGATTGACAAAAAAACGTACTAGTCACACAGAGTAATGAGTAACGTTCACTTGATATCTGTCTAAACTGATGGTTCGACGAAATTAATATTTATCATTACTAAGGCAGTAAAAACCGTGTTACATTGATGAAATACTGTAAGATTGATGCATTTTCAATTTGTCAAACGTGAAAGAACATTTCCCCGTGCAAACTATATGAATAAAGTTATTTGTTGAGGAGTTTGAAACTCTCGTTTCGTTTCATAGGGTTTGCATGACAAAAATGTTCCAATTTGTTGAGTGGTATCGGATCGAATCATTCATGAGTAATTGATAACTTTGAAGGTGATATCAGTTTATCATCAGTGCCGTCTAAAAATGGAATATTATTGAGATAATTTTATAAAATATTACTTTTTTTCATCGAAACATTATTGTAAACTATAAAAATTCGGATCAAATAAGATATTTCATTATGGATTTATAGAGGTTTTGTTTTAACCCAAAAGTGTGAATTAATCATTGTTAGACTATCATTAGAAACCTGAAAACGCTGAACAGCCGGTTCATCTTAGTATGGGACACATAAGCAGTGCGCTTCTACGACACTCCATCGTGAAAATCGAACAAAGCCTTCCAGTCTCGCGGGCAAACAATTAACCTCTAAACCGCTAAGCTGGCGTCATCTAGCGGTGTTAAAGTCTAACATTGATCAACCTAATGAATTTTGTGCAACTTTACCAATTGTCTTCGGTAGTTACTGCATACACCAGGCAGGGTTGAACTCTATCAGTCTCAGCTTCCCAAATAAGATATAGCTTGTAAAATCACTGCGTGAGATTTATGAATTCAAATTTTAATCGTGATAAAAACATTTAAACAAACGACATTTGTACATGTATTAATTTGGGTAACTCCGCCAGTAGAACCTTCGGGGCTACTGCCGGTCCCAAGCCCGGGTAAAGGAGGAGGGTTGGACATGGGGTTGGCGACCCCATTCCGTCAAAAACTAACTTGCCAAAAGAACGCTAACCAGAAAAAATTAATTTGGGTAAATTCGTTTAATAATTATTGAAAATGGTCTACTGATGAAAATGCTTTAACATTGAAGATATATGTCAGAATATAACTGTAAGCAGTCTAAAATTCTTACTATTAGCTGATAATATGTATAACAGTAGAAAAAACACAATTACTTGATTTTTTAACAATTTTACCATCATGTATGTAAACTTCAAACACTGATTTATAGTCGGTAACAGTTGTTTAATTGTATTCCTGTTTATTTTACGAACAATTATTTGAGTGTATGAATGGAATTGTATACAAATCATGCATGAAATTACAGTATAAACATAAAAAAAGAAATGCTGTGACAATGTTCAATGTTCAATGTTATGTAACAAATTACGTTGTAAATTGTTGATCAGATAAGCAAAAAAACAATGCATGTATTAGTTTCAAAAACAAAATTTCCTGTCTCTTGTTTACAAACTATGCAATCGAATTTTCGATAACATTTAATATATATTTTATATTCTTCATTTTCATGCTTACAACTGGAAATAAGTTTACTCTAGCCAACTTTACTAACAAACGCCATAGTTAAAAAAAAAACCGTTTTAAGTGACTGTCTAGAATTAAACTATATTATCAAATACTAGTTTTATCAGTCAGTGAGTATTCTACATGAACATTTCTTTGAAAAATGTGTCTTGTTGATGCTTGTTATTACTTCAAATACCGTATCTATAGATGATCAGTTGGTCTTTCTGAGTTGATATCTACTCATTTGTTGAAAGCAAAATTACTAACTATTACCATTTCTCTCTCTTCTAGTGGTTGACTGGATTATGATGATATCAACAACCCAAGGTAAGCACGAAATACAATGGATAGGAAACACGTTAAGGAAAGCAGTCAATTGTGTCAAAAGATAAGCTTTTGCTTGAAATCCTCAAGGTAAAAGGAAAAAGAAGAACACTAAAAAGCTACATTACATTGAGGATTGGAAGCAAACCTGAAAAGAATGAGCATCGATTGGATAGAACTGGAAAAGAAGATGCAGGAGAAAGTAGGTTGGAGAATGTTTCTCTGGATGTACCATTAGTAAGTAAGTAAGTAAGTTGTTTGCTGAAATCAAATGTATTCAGTGATGTACGAAAATGTTACCAGTTCAAATACTCTGATATTTTGTTTTGTTGATTTGACATCGCACTATTCATGTGGTGTGTGTTGCGGACGTTAGATCTCCAAAAATCACTAGGTAAACGCCTTATTTCGGATTTCTTGTTTGCGAGCATGGGCTGATCAGCTGACCTTCAGATTTCATTTCCCACCAGGAAAATTCTTGGTTATGATTAGTTGCTGTGTATTTAAGTGTGCCATTTTTTGCGACTGTCCCAAGGACGTTTCTATGATGCATAAATAAACGAGATTTGTGTGCTTGATTGTATTCTGCTTGCTAGGTGTTTGTAGAATATACATTCTACGCTTATCAAGACTTCTGTTTTGCCGTTTTCGGATCAAGGTGGCCTACCTGGACGTTGGTTCATTGTCTTGTTCGCGTTTATTGACTAAGGTGAATCCGTAACAGCTACAAGCGTACCTAGTGACGAACACGACAGTGTGTAGGAACACGAATCAGATTAAGTATTAAAGACAACTGATCTTAATGCTTCAAACTTATTTATAATATTTTTGCCTATGTTGAGGGACGAGAGTTAATTGTTGACTTTGTGTAATCAGTTGTCAATTATTCATCATTAGTTGGAAAATCAGTCTTTTTAATTGCATCATCATCGTAATTTCACGGTCACATAATTACTAGTTATTGATTTCATTCGATCAATTTTTGTCAATAATAAACGATGTTGATGCGAAGAATGTAACTCTTATCTACAATTAAATGGACATGTTCTGCTTAGATTTCAAATATGATTAATATCCTGAAAGTTGGACCAGAACTTAGTCTTAAACACAATCTACTGATTAGGGTTTAATAATAATTATGCTTCGATTGTGTCTTATTAATCACACTTGATTTCAATTGTGCTTTTCTAATCATTCTACTGTATTTTCACCGTGTTAGTAAACATTCTGATGAGTGATATTTAGTTACAGGATAGTAAATAAAATTTAAGTAGTATGTAGATTCTAAACTACTCGAAATAATCAGATCTTTGGCGATTATAGTAAAACGTAATTGGTTGATGGAGGGTAGATAGATAGTATTATTGGACCAATCGATTAAATGACACTTTTGAGGTTTCATATCATGAAATTACTTCAGTTAGGCAACCAATGAAACTAAGAATAATTGGATAGGTGTTTTTTGTCCTAGTATAGGACTCTTTCGCAGTGTATATACGCAACATCAGCAGTGAAAACATCGTCGATCTTCATTCTCTGCAGTAGGCTCTAAACAATGAGAAAATGTGTATGTCCGGCAGTGTTGTTCATCTTTAACTTCGTTAAATCTCCCAACTCATTGTCCAGAACTTTAAGTAATCGCTGTGAGGGTCATTCGGATTATGGAACTATTGTTTGGAAACATACATCTACCTATTCCGAATTTTCAGTGATTATCTAACAGAAGTCAGCTTATGACGTGCTTCAAATGCTTCAAATTTATTAACTTGGACAACATGCTATCATATTTATTTATGATTAGTGAAGAAGGTGGAGTAATGCGTATGACAACATTATAGCACTTCGTTTATATTTATATGTCAAACTAAACTACAGCTACATAACACCAGTCCTAGGGTTCATGTTTATTTCATCATATGAAAGATCCGAATATCCAGTGTTAAAATTTGTTTGAATTGCTTGATGACATTTTCAATTCATCATAGCCTAACATTTTAAATCTGTGTTTGATCAGTCACCTAGGTTTGAGTACACAAACTTAACTTGAACGTCAGCTACACTAATGAGCAGTCCTGTTTATGTCTTTATACTCTTCACATTTTGGTATCTAATCACTTATTCAGCAAAAATATTGTTTTCAAAATGGAGAAATAACTCAGAATTTAGATCTGGTTTTCAATATACAAAAGAATAACTGACATGATAACAACAAAAATTTATGAATAAAGAAAGCTGACGTCATGTCTGTTAAAAAGTCTAGTAGTGTTTAACTTGAATTTTGAACGGTTGTTTATCTTCCAATAAAAATCATCAGTCTGCCATTTCATTTATGCCAAAATAAATGTTTAAACTTGAGATTACAACAATAATAATAATAATAATAATAATATATTACTTTTTTCCCTGTTTGCAAATGATCTCTTTCGCTAGTTAATTACTGTTCACCGAATGAAAGATTATTATCAAAGAGATAATAAATATCGCCTTGAATAGTTTTATGTCAGTGCAGTTCAGTGCAGTCTTTCCAATCCTAAAAACTGTTCGAAATTTTCTTTTCAAAGGGGTTGAAAACAATGCAATTAAAATGCAATGGATTTGGAAAAGCAAAAAAAAAAATAGTGTTTTCTTTCATTTGTTGGCAAAAAAGTTTTTTTTATTAATATTTATAGCGATTTTAGGTTTGTTTTTGCAATTCTGAATAAATTTAAAGTTAAGTCATAAAAACGCCGAAATTCTTTAGGCAATTTGTGAAATATGAAAAAAACACGTGAGGAAGTAGTTTATGATTTATTTAATTCACGAGAAGATTCTAGTTAGGATGCCAATGTGTAAAAACTGATTCTGTTTGGATGGATGATGGATAATAAATAGATAGATAGATAGATAGAAAGGAAGCTTGATCAATTATTCTTTGACATAATTCAATATTCAATAGATAGTAGTTGTTTACGGTAAACAAGGTTCATTGAAACTGTCGAATTTATACTATCACGAACCAAATGAAGTTAGATAATCAATGAAAACCAGAATGCAAAAGAAAACGATTTCATCTAAGCGTGAATATTTGTCATACGTATTCATCATGCTTGCCATTGGGATCGAACTTATTACTGTCAATTTCATGGAGTGAGTGTGTCATTAACTTGTGAACTATTAATTAGAATGGTTATTTTTAGCTTCAATCAATAAATAGCCAAAGCTTGCATTGTCATTGTTGGTCATCTGTTGAACACTATTTCAAGTACTCATCATTGACTTAATACCAGAGAAGTTTCAGTGATAATTCAAGACGAATGAATTTTGATTACATTGAGTTTACAGTAGTTGCCTGTCGATCACAATGGAAGATGACTGTGAAATAAAGCCGATTAATTGAAGTTCAAGGTACAAACTTTTAGATACCAACTCCACTGGTCAAGTGGTTATGAGCAAATCTTAAGATCTAAAGGTTGCAAGTTTTTTCTCAAGTGGATTAATTTAATTCACATTACTAACTAAGTAGTTTCATCATTCTTCAAAACACTGCCTTTTGCTATGGTATTGTTCTCTTAATTAGGCTCATTTTGTAATGTAAATGCTAAGAGATGATTTGTTTCTTAAATTTTTTGATGTTATATCTTTAACCATCTAGTAAATGAATGAGAAGTATACTATTGTTTGAATCAAAATTAGGTCAGTGTTAAGTAATGAACGAGACTTTGGCGTTTTTTTTTAAAAAAAAATATTTGCTTTCTTCAACAAGTGAGTTCTGTTTCTGTAAAAAGAGAAAACTTAGATATTTGCTAATGTACTGCTAGTGTTTTTTATTGTTGATGTTGATGTTGAAATTTCATGAGTGATGAAATTCCACATGACGTACACACATTTTGTAATGAGCACATTAAAATATGGTAGCAGAAAGTCATACATATTACACCTGAATTATTAGTAATCATTAAATTATGTAATAAATTAATCAGTCATTAATAACTAACTCTGGGGTAAAATCATCGTCAGAAAAATGAGTTTGTGAATGGTGTTATTTCTCTTTTTGAAGTAAATTACTTTTTAATGTAGATGTCTAAAATTTCTTTGTTCTCATTGTATAATTTGGTTTGCAAGATTCTAAAACCGAACTGGTCAATACTTTCGTTAAGAAGAATCATGGAAAGAAATACTACGTTACGTTACATGAGATATACAGATAAAGAGGAAAGCTTTTCTAAAAAACACAATCATCTCACTGATCAGTCATTAGCTAATTAATTGTTTACTTATGTTATTAGCAACATTCACTGTTTCGGAACATTATTAAAATGCTTATTAGATTTGTCATCATTGACAGATTCTAGTGAAACTAACCATATTCGGCATAGAAGTTGATGTTCATTCACTTTTTTTTTGTGATATTATTTCTCATTGCAATCTGACTTGAGCAAATAAGAGTTAATTTGTTCCATTCTGATAGCATAGCCAAATTACTAAATGACAAGAAGCGGTTTTAGATGTTATCACAACAAAATTTATTAATAATTTTGGTGGAATTGTTTTGTTGTTGAAGTGTTTATCATCATCATCATCACAAATCTATGAATAGTTAAATGAATTCCAAGGAATTTTGTAATATTTCTAAATCTGGAATGATATCATACATTAATTATTTTTATTTGTTGTCTGGTTTAATACCCTGCCATAAAATTATGCTGAATACTGGAATTCTACATGAAGATAGGCTTGCCCTATATGCCTTGTTTGAATCAAAATTTGTATTACTCAAGTTTCCTAGACCCAGAATTATAACATTTTTTTTTCATAAAAACGCTTACAGACAGTGAATTTTAACGAGTATTGATATTGACAATTTCATATCTATCTATCTTCGGGAAAGAATACATTGTTGAGGGATACATAAGTTGACTGATATTAACTTTGTCCTCTGTTCTTTCGGTTATTTCGATCTCATTTGACAAAAAAAAATACACTGGTCAGGTCAAGTTTTCTGATAATTCCTTGGAACACTTCTTCCCAGTAAAGTAATTTAATCAAAATGTTCTGGCCAATATGCAGAGATCATAGGCAACAACAATTATGCAATATCCCATTTCTATCAAATTTAGATTAAAACAGAAGATTTCAAGTCTTCTTTTTTTTAATAGTGATTTTGTTCTGTCAAACATTGGTAATATTTTTCTAGGACGACGATCCCATAGCGAAACACACACACACACAGTTATTTCTTACTTGTTCACTAAATGCTTACTTTATGACAAAAAACATATTTCGATCAGTGTTTTACAAGAGAATTACAAATCTAAATATCCAGTGACAATTTACCGTACACTTTAACCGGTATTTAAGAAAAAAAAATGTACAATGTGTGAGATTAATTGTTTTTCATTGGAAAATTTCTGCCAAATATTTAAACTATTCAATTGGTGGTAATTGTTTATCTTTTTTTGATTAATGGGTGAAACGTACTGGGAGATAAAAAAAAATATTTCAACTTTACATTGCTGGCGATTCTTAATTCTTAGCATTTCCAACTTAAAGCTTCGTTTCATCGAATATTTGAAAACTTTGTCCTGTTTTGTTTTTACTTCTCTTCTGCTGTCGATTTGATCATGAGAAATGAATTGTCTTTTTTTTTAAAAAAATTAGACACTGTACAAAATGCAGTATTATTTTGTGCAATTCTATTTTAACAAATTTACATAATACAGCTAACTGTGGAATTAGATGCGTATTTGTTTAAAATGTCACGAAATTATTTCATTAATTATGCTTAATTCTTATCTGACCAACTAACTGGTGAATGTGAATGTGAAATCCACAGACTCAAGTGTATTATTCACTGAACGCAATATCGTCAAAAAAAAAAATTTGTTCAATTTAGCTGAAAGTTTATGTGTTCACGAAACAGTTTATCTGTTCGATTTTTTGTTGAAAACAATAATTAGGATTCCTTGAAAAAAATACCAAATTGTGTATAAAAGAAATAAGTGATGAAAGCAAGTATTTTAATTGAATAATTCTCAGTGAATAATTCTACTTGATATGAAGAATTTAAAATTTTTTAATAGATTCACCTTTCTAACATTACTACTGTGGTGTGAGCTACTTATAAGTAGTATATGATGTGAGTGTCAATGTAATGCCGGCAGCAGAAAATGAGGGAAGATCAAGAAAGGAAGAGTTACAAAACAATGGAATTTGTATGAAACGCATGAATAGTGACAATCGATTGATGTTTTGCAACAGGAACAGTCCAGTTCGATATGATGGACTGATATTTTGCAAACTAACAATTTACGATATGGTTTTCCGATTTTACTGAGTAACTCTGTAATTTTCGTTAAATAAAATCCGGTTGCCCCCACTACACTACCACAAACGCTATCTGTCAATATATATTTCCTTCCTTTAGAAGAAGACTGAATTTTCGAAATTTCAAATGTTTGTGAGATAAAATGTAGTCTAAAACAGAAGTAGAAACAAGCCTAACTTTGTTCATCAGATTGGTTATTGTGCCATTAAAATAAACTTCTGGTGTGTTATCGTTCTTTTGTAATGGATGAGTACATAAACATTTCTCGAGATAGAGTTGTGGAAGTTGTAGAACGTGGAAATTTCTGTGCCAGACAACCATTATAATCCTTAAGGAACTCCTTGACAGTACGCAACCACGAACGTACTGCCAAGAATCGACGTCTGCAACTGGAGATCGATGTGCGAATGCCTAACCTCGAAATCATTCAGCTATTATTCAACGATATACAGTACTAATTTCAATCAGTTCACCATATTTCACAACCATCTTCACTTCTCTTTAGTGTGTATATTTCTCCAGCCGGAAATATTTGGTCTGTATCGGCCAATCATATCAACGGAATCTTTTCTGTTTGCATGTGATTATAGTAAAAACCATTCGGTTGATAAATTTAACTGTATATTACCGTTATGGCCACTTTATTCCTAAGAATTAATGAAATAAATAATCTAACGTTTTAATCAATCTAATGTTTATTCATCGAATGTCATCAACTCAAAAAATACACTAAACTCCTAATACTTCGTAACCCTTATAAAGAATAATAACTATATGTTTTAGCTGAATTCTGTTTCGACAACATCATCTATTGACTTCTGCATTTGAAGCTTATAAAATATTAATACTTTTAAAGATACCATTGTCGTCAATTATAATCATAAATATATCGTTAATTAAATATATCAGAATGAAGGATAGAAAACTAATTATCCTGTTGTTTAGTTGAAAAAAAAAGGTCAGACGAATCTAACTTACATTACGGAGTTGTGAAGATTGTTAAGTTACACATTTTTTTTTGAAACCATGAATCGATCAATGTTAGACCACTATTAGAAACCCGAGAGCACTGGACGGCCGCTTCGTCCTGGTATGGGACTCCTCAGCAGTGCGCATCCACTACTCCTGCACCCCGCAGGACTCGGACCCAGGACCTTCGGTATTGGGCGCGAACGCCCCAACCGTTAGACCACTGAGCCAGTGTCTTACGGTGTTAATGTCTAACTTGATCAAATTCACGGAGTTGCGCAACCTCATCTATCTTAACCTAAACATAGGATGTGAAATATTAGTTTATTAATTCAAACAAAATTTTAATACTCAGAGTTATTCACCAGGTAAATAGAAACTTGGCATTAAAGAACACTTTTCTAACAAAGCCTATACAGAAACTAATTCATATCAGTGATATTTATTTTCATCAGTAAATAATTCATTGTTTCAATTTCACTATCTGGCATATTTTCATTTTACCGTTTCGTGTACATACATATTTACTTATCGTTTTTTCTTTTGAATTTCTATTATTTTCATCTTGATAAGATACTCGGTACGTAAGCGTAAAGATTCATTTTCTTTATAAATAGTTTGAACAGAAATTTGTTTCTGTCTACCAAGTTATTGATTATAGACAGTATTCATCATGATTTGGCAAAAATAACAAACCAAAAATACATTATTCTAATTAGTGGATGCCTTTGTGATTAAACAAATCAGTAAGTATCATCAAAGAAGATGTATTAATTTTTTTTCGAATGATTCTTACCGTTTTACTGTATTTCATGGGTTACATTAGTGACAGCATGACATATGCGTAATACTAGGTTATTTTAACAGTAAATCTGGTGTGAGCCTGATCTATAGATCTATAGGAATCAAGACTAAAGTGGCTTGAATTTCCCCTACGCTAAACATAAGCACTATTAGACTAAACTATCTTAAAATTGAACCTTGATCATTGTATTCTTGACTTACATTTAATGCTTTTCAAATTATTTCCGTTCATATTTATCAATTAATTCTTGAATTCTATGTAAAAGACCGAAGCGAGCTCTTGTTTTTTGAAAATATGATTTTTTTTGCCTACAAGTGATTGATGGGTAATTTTTTTACATTATAGCGTTGTGGATAGTGTTGAGTTACATTTCAACATTATGAATTGATTAATGTTCGACCAGCTGCAGAAACCTGGAAGTAGTGGATGGCCAAATCAACTCCGATTATTCATCAACATATGTACTTTATAATTTTTATCCTGTTTATCCGTGTCTCTCATTCACTACTGTTTTAATGAACTGTAACTAAACAATATTGATAAATACTAGTGATCATTTAATTGATGAACATTGTACGAATACTTGACAATCGAACTAAACAGTTACAAATCATTTAACATGAATGCCAAAGTATTTTACAATACATTGAATAAATGATGTGCAGATAATAGATTATGGAGTGGAATAACTTCAAACGCTTTAAAATGTCTTAGAAATAAAAACAAATCTCTACAAATATTCAGATAAGTGTATCGTCCGATTGGCAAAGTGAGGGCTGCATTTCTACAAATGAAAAATACCTGGAACTCCAAACAACTTTCAACCAAAACCAAAATCAGCATTTTCAATACAAATGTCAAGACAGTTCTACTGTATGGAGCGGAAACATGGAGAACTACCAAAGCTATCATCCAGAAGATACAAGTGTTTATGAACAGTTGTCTACGCACCATCAGCAACAACGTACTGTGGGAGAGAACAAACCAGATTCCAATGGAGGAAGGAATCAGGAAGAAGTGGTGGAAGTGGATAGGACACTCATTGCGGAAAGCACCTAACTGCGTCACGAGACAAGCCCTCACATGGAACCCTGAAGGCGAAAGAAAAAGAGGAAGGCCAAGGAACAGATTACGCCGAGAAATAGAGAAGGATATGAGAGGAATGAACGAAAATTGGACAGAACTGGAGAGGGAAGCCCAGGACAGAGTTGGTTGGAGGAAACTGGTGGGCGGCTTATGCTCGATTGGGGGTAACAGGCGTAAGTAAGTAAGTAAGTAAGTACCGTCCGATGTTGCAAGTCTAAACAAACAGACTACACGGCTAAGTAATCTCAAGCTTATTCACACAGTTGAACGTTTGGAAGCTGAATATGCTGAAAATTAAAAAAGGTATGACGAAACCATAATCTTGTTCGTTTTTTTTTTTTGGTTTTCACTCGTTATCAAAAAGTACACAATGTTCACAACTATACCAACTAAATAAAATATTCTTTTGTGTTCATAGCAAACAAATATAAACGTTATAATACAGTTTGTCGTGCTTTTATCAACAAATTTAGTGAACTGATGAATTTACCAACAGAAATGATAAATAATAACAGCTGGATAAATAGAATGATATACAATAAGTTAAGCAAGTCTTATATAAAATAGTTTGAATAATGCGTTGAACACAAATGATTCCAATGTTATGTGAAGCAACAGTGAGACAGTTAAAACTGCGCAGTCACGAACTTCAATCTTCATTGTTTTGAAATAATAATAATAAAACAATCAAAGCTTTGAAGCAACATAATCAAAACTATTATCTGGCATATATATACTTTTTGAACTTTTTCAACTATTGGATGAAACATAAAAATACTAATATTGATAATAATTACTATTATCATTATTACTTCTCGCCAACTAACAACATTCATTCTATTCAATACTAATGAATAAATGTCATTCCCCTGAGAGTTTTAGAGAATAAGCTTGAATGTAAAGCCCTAGTTGAGCTAGTTGTTTCGGTACAGCTAACAGGTTTGATCTAATATATTGTCCATATCTAATAGTTAAATGCGGAAGGATGACTGAAATGTTAAGAGTTGAAGATATCGATTGAAGCGTTGATTTTGAAATTATTTTCGTTATGTAGATCAGTATTTATGAATTTGGAAACTTTGAATTTTCTGAAGCTGTAAGGCGATGTATCAACCATTTGGGTAGAATGTATACTAATCTGCAGATTGACTTTATCGAACAATAAATTAAGAAGGATATTTTTTTTTTAGAAAATTTGTTCTGAATGATTGGATTTTCGTGTTGTTGATACTTGGACAGAATTTTATTCAGTCATAGTTAGCGTCAGCGCATGGGATTGGGATCGGCTCTATATAGCCTAGAATGAGTCAAATTTACAAACAATAGACGAAATGTAATTAGCTGGAGAAAAATTAATGATTCTTTTGCCTCATATTTAATTCGTCAGTTGGATGTCGTTTTTGCAGACAACTGTATGTAGTCAATAGTCACTAATAATTCTGAACTTCATTACATAATGTTGAAAGACTTTCCGTACTGTTAAAAATTTTGCACTCGATTTTTTGGAGTATCTACTAAAACTAGTAGGCTATGAACAGTTTTTGAGTTTTAGTATAAGACCAAAACTGTGTACACCAACTTTACGACTTCGGATAGAGCCCAGGACTTACAACTCCTGCAGTGAACTATTTTTCCAGATTTCCATAGTTATAGTGGTAGTTCATCGGTGACGTCTTAGTGAGAAATCGTGACCGATAAAGTCAAACCACGACTGGTGTGAGGCAGGCAATGGATAACGAGTGCACAGTATTGCAAATAGTTTGAAGTTAAACTGGCAAAACACTGAATAACAAATCAGATGATTAAATGGTAAACTTTTACACTGACACTTCATGGCCCTAGGTTCGATTCTTGATGTAGTGTAGAAAGCGTTGTTATGAAAAATCCAAATTTTCAACGCAATGTTTTTCGAATATTTCCTAAATTTTTGATGACTAATGTATCAAAATCGATCTGTAATATGAACTGAAATTCCTACATCACACATAGCAACAACCCATGACAAATTTTTCTGCCACGAAATCCTACAGTTCTACTATCAAGCTACTTTCAAAGTACACATACTTCCTTCAAATACTGGCATGTAAATGGCCCTAGATGAAGATAATTAACAATGACTATTACCAGTTTAAAAACCATCTATCTATAAACCTTTGGATTTTAATGAAAAACCTACAACATAAATCAGTTTACCAGCTTTCTTGTGGGTCATTCAAATTACAACAGTATTTATTGTGTTGATTTCAGACAGTTTAACATTTTAGAACATAAGAAATAAGTGACGTTTCCGCATCTTTTATAACACATCATGATTATTATTGAATAGTGAAAATCTTTTGATTTCATTTATCTCATGATTTAGTCATACAATCTGTGTGTATACATTATTTTTTCAACGCTAAATGATACAACTGATTACAATGTTTTTTCTAAGTTCACACAATAATTACTGACTATGAAAACACAAAAGTTTTTTTTGTTTGAGATCTTATTGTAAGTAAAGTTAATTTGACAAGAAAAAACATTTGTTCAACATGTCAATTTCAAGGTCCACTGGGGGATGGTCACACTGTTGTTGTTTAAGTTATTAGTTTTCTTTACATTCGAAATGAATTCTGTTGTTTTCAATGATGATACAAAACATGTTTCTATTGTCCATTATTATGTATGTTGACGTCTGACACTAGTATATTGCTTGTTGTATGCATATATATATATATATATATATATATATATATATATATATATATTTATATATTTATATATACATATATATATATATACATGCTCATTGTATTTTCGGTAAAATTGTATATAAAGAATTCTATAGATGAAAACATATCAACAGGAGATGATGAATACCTGTGTTTTATAGAAAAAACTGTTCTTGCTTAAAAAAGATATTCACTACAGATAAAAACTTTGAAAGTAGATAACTGTTTTAACAGTTTTAATGGTGAAAAAAACTTAACAGGAAGTTAAGCCTTACGAATAATCTGAATGATTTATTAGTGACATCCCCACGTTCAACTCTGAGTGATAAAAAATTTAGATCTCGTGATGATCAAAAGTGTTGGGGATGTTAACTCCCCAGAACTCACTTGATTTGGATTTATTTCTTGGACCGATCAGTTGACCTTGAGATCACATTTCCCACCAGCAAAATCCTTGGCTGTGATTGGTTACTGCGTCATTCTAGTGTGCTGTTTTTGTGACTGTCACAAGAACATCTCTATGGTCAATAAATAAACGCAATTGGAGTGCTTGGACTCATTGTGTGCTGGCTAGTTGTTTGTAGAATACACTTTCTACACTTTATCAAGACTTGTTGCTGATACAGTTAGGACAACCGGATCAGAGTAGCCTACTTGGACGCTGGTTCATTGTTTTATTTTCGTTCTTCGACTTAGGTGAACCCGTAAAAGTTTTAAGGATACCTAGAGACGAGCATAACAAAACGTTAATTCAAACTTGTCGACTGCTACACCTTGTCAGTAATGGTCTACTGGAATCCAGGATCCTAAGTTTCCTGCTAGATGACCCGAACATTCACTTAACATCGAGTCAACCTAACCATTAACCACGGTTCAGCCTAATAGATATAATTTCATCAGCCCCAAGGACATATCTCGCAGTACTGGCTCTCAAGGCTGCAGCAGACACATTCTGTCAACGCTGTCTATAGAAAAACTCGTCAAGCATCAAGCAGTGAGTGCCGATCTTCAGGTGCGGCCATTTCACCTAGCCTCCTTGTCAGGACTGTGAAGAGGCACTGCACACTTTCCTTGATGTTAAACTAAGGACTTATCACCGGTTATTACTCAGTATATAATCAATCTTTAAATATTTTTATGCTTGAACAATGCAATGAGTTCATCAAAACTACATGATAAATATTTACTTAAAACAATTTACTTAATCTGATCAATCATTTACTTATAAGGACACTCAAATTGAAGAGAATAAAGGTCAAAATAAACTGATCAGAAGATAAGAAAAATAAGTAATAATAACGAGAACAATATGAATCCCATCAAATGAATATTAACATAATTATAATGCTTTAGGATCTTTCAAAATGGGTAGAAATTTGTATTTTCAATGTTTCGTGACTTGATGCAATTCACTTTTATTAGAGTAAATAAGTGCTACAGAAAAAATGAATTACATCGATCCGGCTGACCGATCGATAATAAAAGGGTAGGATCACGTTGAGAGATAACTAACTCCCTGCTACAAACAAAAATGGATTTTAAATGTTCTAATTGCTAAAAAAAATTCAATAAACTCATGTATTTATTTTTGAGAACATAAATACAACATCACAAGAGTTGATCTGACACAATTCACTGTGTTCTGTGTCAATAAATGTTCAGCCGTCGAACGTGGTTATCTAACATAAACTAACTAAAATTAGAGTGTTACAATTTGTTCGTTTTTGTAAACATTTAAGCGAATATATGGCTATTAGGTATATTGAGATATAGATTGTTCTTTTGTATGTCAGTATACTTGCGTATGAACTGATAAATACATACGGAGGAGAAATGACACCCCCTTTTTCACATGGTCAATTTTCAAATTGATGTAACCTTCTCTAATGCTTTATCTAATGCTTTACCTATAAATGTCAGATTATGTTTGTAGATAAGAAATTGACTGTTCTCAATTTCCAAAAATTCTACAAATTTTGTATGATTAGAAAATTGAAAAAAGTCCTTCAGCATATTTGATTCTGAAAAATCACATTTCAGGTGGTCAGACGGCATAAGATAAAAAAGTAAAAAAGTATATTGATAAAAACTTTTCGTAAATAAGAAATAAAAAAAATGCTAAAAACTCCTTCATTCTACTTTAGATAGTAGTCTCTTTATGTTATTTCTGTTCCCAGTCAAATCGCTTGTTTAAGTAACATGCTAGTTGTAATACTTCGCTCTATTTAAAAACTTGTTTAAAAAAGTTTACCGACTGATTGTAAACACTCAGTTCAGATCAGTTCACAACAACGTAGAACTTTGTACGTAAGTATATCAGTTCAAGGTGCCATACCATATAAGCACAGAGATATAATTATCAATTCAATCCGATAGTAGTAGAGTTAGTAAAAGTATTAGTAGTAATCCGAGAAATTAGGGTTCGAAGATATTATCCAAGAAGTGGTGTATAGTGAAAAAAGATAAAGTAATGAGGAACTCTGAAAGTTTGGAGATGTGAGAACACAGAGAATAAATGCACTTTCGCCATAACCTACCAACATGACTCAGTCCACTTGCCAACGATTTCACGGATTTGTACCATGTTTTAGTTTGGCCACCCCTAGCTTTCTTCCGACCTACTCCGACATCACAAAACATAGCTCGACGAGGCAGTTGCTAGTTAGACATATGCAACACATTTACCAACCACCTCAACTGATGAAGTTTCAATACTTCATCTTCTGACCTGCTATTCTTACGTAGCACCCGTTTCCTAACAACAGCATTGCTTACTCTGTTGTCCTATTCTACACGAGCAATGCTGTGGAGACAATTATGATCGAAAACCAGTAACCTACAAATATCTTCTACTCTCACTGGCCATGTTTCACAGCCATGTGAAAGGACGGAGCAAACTACTGCTCAGTACACTCTTCCTTTAGTTAGCAATAAACCTCGTAGTAGAAGGTCTACTACTGAAAAGTCATACGAAGATAATTTTATGTCTAGGAGCATGTCTATGACAAAATTAAACAAGAGTAGGGAAAGTGGACATCCCTGATGGACACCACCTGAAGTAAACAATGCCGATGACAGTTCGCCAAAAGCTTTAACTAGACCTGTAGTGTTTGAGTAGAGAGCTTGGATAAGGTTAATGTACTTTTTTGTACACCTTTTGATGACAGGCACTACCAAAGAACCTCACAATCCAAAGAGTCAAATGCTGCCTTGAGGTTCAGGAAGACAACTATTGTCGGACGACTGTATGTGTGTCTGTGTTCAAGGACCTGTCGTAGTGTGAAAATGTGGTCTATAGAACCACGTCCAGGTCTGAAACCAGCCTGGTTTTTTCTTGTCTGCTTTTCACGAGCTCTAGTTAGGCGTCTAAGAATAATCGAGGCTAATTAGTATTCTGTTGTAGTGAATCATTATGTATGCATGTTTAATGAGCAATTAAAGTTGGAATTTCGTATGACAAAAAATGATTGTACTTGATAAAATGATACCAATGTAACTAACAAGATAGATGAAGAATATTTTGTTAAAATGTCAGATATCCTAGAAGTACTTAGACAATTAGTTAACCTTAAACACCTTCGAGTCTAAATTCTGTGAAACTCTGATGACTGCTTGCAGAATACTCTCATTAAACAAAAGACAGTTTGGATGCTTGTGAACAGTAGCGAAACGTTCACAATCAACATGCAAGGTGTTTAGGTTATTTAGGTTCACTCCATTTCGCTCACAATACCTCAGGTCCTAGGTTCGAATCCTGCCGCGTTCAGGAGTCATGGATGCGCGCTGCATGCATGGACTCGCATACCATAATGAAACGGCTTTCTATCAGTACTTCCAGGTTTCTTCTAGTGGTGGTCTAACATTGATTGATTCCTGGTTTCAAAAATGTGCAACTTAACATTCTTCACAACCCCGTAATACAAATTTAAATGCAACATCATTTACATAACTGTCTGTCTAAACTGTGAAAAATTTTTCACAGTGATAGATACAAGAAACCGGACATTTAAGTACCATTATCATATTTATATGCTAATCTTTACGATTTACAATGACCATTTTCAGTTAAATAGATGAAAACTCCACAAAATTCGAGGTATATGAGTGATGTGACAAATGTTTAACTTGCGAATTTCGTCAGGCTGCTAATAATAGAGGTTCAAGTCAGAACACAACTAGGTTTTTCTTTGAGATAAACTTATTTAGACTGTAACTATTATCTACACTTGCTTACTTTATTACTTACACATAATTTAATTTTCATGCACACACACTATTGCATAATATGTTCAATAGAATATGTGAACTTATTATTTTCTTTATCTGACACAAAAAACCAACAACACAGCTCATTTTTGTGATTGAAATAAACTTTTATTGCAGTCAATTATTGAAAGAACGGCATTCGAAGAAATTTTCTTTTATTGTTCTATTCTTTTTAAAACATTTGTTTTAATTTGACAATCGGAATATGCTGTTGAATTATATTTTTTAGAATGTTATTCATAAAATTTTGTTTATAAGTTAGTTACTTTTTAACTCATAAATTTGTCAAATGGAATAAGTTAAGCTTTAAAATAAGCTTTAAAAGTAACTGGTGTAGGTGTTTTAGCCAACTTTAACCATTCGAAATTGTCTAAAGAAAGAGAGATTGTTTGAAAATTTAAATTTTCAATAGCCTAATCATAATTTAGCATTAAACCCTGATAATAGATTTGAATAAAATGGATTAAACAAGAAAAATTAATCAGATAACTTAAAGTCAATGAATGGTAGGACAAGTTCTGATTTTTTTTTAAACTGTATGTTTACGTATGATATATATCATTTTTCGAAAACACTAAATGATAGTTATGTGAAGATTGTTTTAAACAGAACATATCAACTAATACACTTAGAAGTATGTTTGTTGAGTCCTAGAAACGTCATTATTAATTATGTGTCAGTATTTTCTTTATTGAAGAAGTTTCACATTCACTGGTAAATATTAAGTTATTCTGCTTACATTGTTTTAGCCTTAGATTTATTGCAGGTAAGATATTTTTGCCGAATCAACAGTTAACTATACAGACTTAACAATGGTTACGTTATTTTTTGCCTGCAGTTGACCAAGATGAACTCTACTGGTCACAGCTTCTCACTAGAACTCTAAGGATTTTCTGACGGAGATAGACACTAGCGAGTAGGTTTCACGCTTTTTTTTTTATTGTAAAGGGATTTCGCAAGTTTCTAATGGTGATCTAACGATGATTGATTCACGATTTCAATAATAATAATTACACATAACATTATTCGTGTGTGTATTTCGTGATTAGAGAAATTTGTACCAATACAGTCATTACTTTGTTTGTAGTGCCTATTTAAATCAGTTGTCATGTGAAACGATTAGTTATTAACAATTCTTGGAAAAAAAATGATATCATGTATTGTAGAGTTCCACTTTAAATATATCGACTTAAGAACACCGCTTTCTATTCTTGGATTTAGTTGTTATTGTCAGTTATAGTGTCAGAGGGCGTTGGTTAACAACGACCGAATCGCGACATTTTTTTCGATTTAAAAAACGTTGTTTTGCATATCGAAATAAACAAAAACAATTTATCATTAAAATAACTTCGTACAATAGAACGCAAATCGGCTATAGAATCACATTGTATTGTATTATGGCTTATAAATCTTGACTTAATAATCAAGTTTATCAGATAATGTGTATTAGAAAAAAATAATAAATGTTTTCATTGTAATAAGAGATTATCAGTGATTTTTTGTCTGATAGTGAAATAAATTATCAACATTATTAACTTAACGACCTCATCTATATTCTGAGTAGAAAAAATTCTGATATGAAATCATGTGATGTGATGATGAATGAGAATGAAGAAGATATGCACACACACACACACACAAAGAAGACTTAAACTTTCATTGAAAAAAGAAGAAAAATGAATAATTAAGATACTTTTAATTTTCATTGTTTTAATGAGTCAAATGATGTTTTTTTGTTTAAACTAGAGATATGATTTTGTGATTTTGAGTTGAAGCCCTAGTTTGTAGAATTTTAATTAGGTTCGGATTTGCTATTTTTTTGATGAGGAATAGATTGTCTGATCTTCATTTGACTCTGTCTTAGGCTCCTTGTCCCGGTTATTAGTCAACTTTTCCATATGCGTACTAATTTGTTTTGTTTAATAGGCTCCTTTTCTTTCAAAAAGATGTGTTCAAGTTGAAACTTGCTTTGTTGAGCAGGCTTCTTCTGGTTCCTTTATCAATAGGAACCTGGCTTCTTTTCTGCCACTGTAAATTATTACTAATATTCATTGGCCCTTGAGTCTGCAGTATCTTGTTAGAAAGTTACTGATACACACTTGTGCATTTTGTGTGATGACTGTGGTAATTTTGCAAGCTTCACTTCCGGACGACAGAACTGTCCCAACTTGATTAACAGCCCTTTTACAAATTCCAAATATTGTTCATACTTGTCAATACATTCCTCAGTATGTCATTTCATGTCATACCATCCATACTATACATATTCCTTGTTTGAACCTTACAGAAACCCAGGATAGAGTCAAAGAAGATGATAAAAAACAATATATTACTCAACCGAATATTCAGTAATCTGTAGAGTTCTACGAAAGCTCTGTAGTAGTCATTGATATTTACAGTATTAAATAAAACATGTAGTTTAGTACTTTATAAACTCGGTAAAAACTTATAATAATCTTAACTTTCTCAAAGATAAAAATAAAATCAGTTGTTTCTTAACTCGCCGAAGAATCTAATCTACAACACTGTCACGATAAATATGACTGGTACAATACTTTATAGTGAAGAGTCCCATGCCAGGACGAAACGGCTGTCCAGTGCTCCCAGATTTCTAATGATGGTCTAACATTGATCGGTTCGTGGTTTCAAAAATGACTACTTTATATTCAGTAAACCATCTTGACAATGTGTATGTACTATCAGTTATCAAATTTATTATTTCATCATATTCATCTTAAATAGTCAAATTTAAAAAATTTTAAAAAAATGAAGATAATCATATGACCGATTTTTTCTTATTATTCATGATTACAAACACCAAATTTACACTTAAAAGACGAATTCACATGAAAAAAAGACATAAACAAATAACAAAAATTCGAAACAAAAATTATAAAACAAGACATTGAACATTGAACAGTAAACAACAATGCTTGAACAATGAATATATCGAAGCAATTACAAAGTAATAATCATAATCACCATAATAATAATAATAATATTCTTAATTATTTTTGAACATTTGAACAAAAAAAGGAACTAACAAAGACTTTTCATTCTGGTGATGAATATCGATTTTGTTTTGTTTTGACAAAAAGAAAATGTTTCTTGTTTAAATAAAGTGGAAAAATGCGTTAAATTAAAAACTTTTAAATATTTATAAATAAATAATCATTTATTGAAATATTATTTTACCTTGCCATTTCAAATTATAATCAGCAGTATAATGATAAAAGGAGGAGAAAACGCTGTTGATTTTTGAACAATAATAAAGTTTGTTTAAAAACGATTAAAATCATGTAATATGTCTTATGAACTTTGACTGTTTAATTTATTTGTCTTATCTAAGTTGACTGTTGATGTTTGATTAATCGAAGTAGATGATGTGATTTTTTGTGAAACTGTACTATTATTTATATTGTTGACATTGGAATTTTGATTGATTTCATGACAAAGAAATATTTTTGCAAATATTTGACGAAAATATGACATCATTGAAATGAATACAACGAAATTACACATAGAATCCAATGTAATCAATGTATTACCAATGGTTTCTAGGATACGACTTAATCGATGATTCGTCAGAAGTTTTGCTGTTTGACATATTGAAACAATGAAATTCATGCATTCTAACAGACCGAACAATACAGCAACGATCAATACAATTTGTGTTGCTCTTAATTGACCTTGTTGACGTTTTCTTAGCGCATCTTGTTGTACACAGCTTTGTTGTTGTTGTTGTTGTTGTGATTTTTGTAGATCAGGTAGATCATCCAAAGATTTTGTATTGTGAGAGAATAAAATCGATTTGTCATCAGTTTTCCATGGTTTCAAACCGAATAATATCGACATAGTAAATATAACAATAATAAACCATGGAATAACTGCTTGATATGGTAATACAATAAATGTCATATATTTAGAAAATCCTTCATAACTCCATAAATATTCAACTGACCATAAACCATATTTTTTATTATTTTGATCATAACACAAATGACCAATATAATCGGTATGTTTAAATGCTGATATTACAATGGAAATCACAACAAATATCATGAATACCAAAGTGAATCGACGTGGATTTCGTAAAATACGTTGCCATGCTTTAGAACCTAATGGCCAAATAACTACTTCAGCTCGTGCAGCCGTAATCAAACATATACACCAATTTCTACACATTAAACCAATATCAGCCAGAAACATGATCACATTTTGTACAACTGGAATTACAATGATACGCATATCTGGTGGTTTATGATTTGTTGTTGAATCAATCGGTATTTGATGAATGAAATTCGGTGAAGATATTTCAATGAGTTTGAAAATAAATGCGGAAAAATTGAAAATCACTTCGAATAAACTTAAAATAATCAGACTTGTTAAGAAGGAGCTTCTTGATCGACTGTGTTTTTTGGGTTTTTGCGTCGTTTTTGATATAATTGACGAAGTGGTTCCGGATTGTTTTTCATGTTTTACTATGGATGATGAAGAGGCTATACGATTGATGGTGAATTCACCGAATAGAAATATAAATAATGTGATAGCATTGATAATAAACGCAATTAATGTTAAACACAATATAGGAATTTGTTGCCATTTTTCCGGCAATGACATTGGTTTACCATATTTATTTGGATCGGCAACATCTGCACAATGTCCAAGATAAAATACATTATAGTAAAATGTAAATGAAAACTGTAAATTGCTAGTATTAGTTTGTGACATTTTTTCTTTTTTTTTTGATGGTAGTGTTTGCTAAGTTGGACAACTATTTTTTTTTTGTCTACATAAAATTATGTTCATAAAACTGATAAACACAGTGATATTAATACTTAGAGAATACGTTGTTTTGGTAGGCTATTTTTAAAACTGACTGCCGATTGGCTGTTACGTCATATTACATGTATGTACAAAATGCACCAATCAAATGCAGACAAATGCACACATTAGTTTTTGGCCTTTTTTCACGCTGTAAAAATAAAAAACCAATCAATGATTGATAGAACTAATTGAAGAAGCCCGCTTCGAGACGAAGTACGCATTGATCATGTGGTCAAGGATGGCGATGTAATCCTGCTAATCAGAACATTTAACTTAGAGTACTCATTAGCACCGAAAGCATTGCTAGAGTTTGAATTATTCACCGTCATAAACAAACAAACAAACATAAATATTTTCGGGCAGAGTTTTGGAAGTTTGTGTTTTTGCACATATGAAATCATCAATCAGTCATTGTTAGACAACCATTAGAAACCTGGAAGCACTGGACGGCCGTTTCGTTCTGGTATGGGACTCGTCAGTAGTGCGCATCCACGACTCCTGCACCTCGCAGGATTTGAACCGGGGACCTTCGGTCTTGTGCACAAACGCCTAACCATCGTACCACTGGGCCAGTATCCAACGATGTTATTGTCTAACTCTGATTGTCGGATGTAGGCAGTAACTACCAAGGACAGATGGGTGAGGTCGCGCAAAATTCGTAGATCAGTCAGAGTTAGAAAATAACGCCGTTGGATGCCGGTCCAGTGGTCCGATGGTTAGGCGTTTGCGCACAATACCGAAGGTCCCGGTTTTGAATTTTACCAGGTACAGGAGTCGTGGACTCGCACTGCTGATGAGTCCCATACCAGGACGAAATGGCCGTCCAGTGCTTGCAGGTTTCTAACGATGGTCTAACAATTAGTGATTGATGATTTCAAATGTGTAAAAACATAAATATGTTACGCAGTAAACACCTGTTAGAAAAATTCAGTATAACCATGTGACTGAAGAATTTTTCCAGTGACCTGTTTGAGTTGGACGACTCAGGAGAAAACAGCTAATAAACGCAACATCTAGAAGGAGATAAAAAATCGTAGATTTTAGTAAATTTTTTTTCAACCATCGAACTATTCAGACAAGATTTAGAAATATTGACTGAATCTATTAGTGTTCCACACACAAATAAAGTTAAATGAATTTGAATTTCGGATGATAAAGAAAAGTCATAAGCGTTGGGGTTAGGAGAAAAAATACATCTTTTCGTGTGTGTGTATTTATATCAGTTTTGATTATTATTACAAGTTTTGTTGATTCAAGCTGTCACCAAGTATCCATAAAAATTATTTACTTGCCACACGCAAACTAGTCAAAGTATTTACATTATACTAATTGCAATCATAACAATTTATTGTTTCCTGTTTATATAAACTAGTTTGTCAACCAGACCTACCACAGAAAATTAATTTATTGATATGAATTAGTTAATTTTCATAATTTCCAATCAAGAACTGATCTTAGTTAGATCAACGATGGAAACTTGAGTGCATTGGATCGCCATTTCGTTTTGAGTATAGGACTCCAACAGTATGCATTAACAATAGCATGCACACGGAAACCGATTCAGACACTAGTAATTACCTTTGAAAAGAAATTTCAAGCTTCCCAGTGAGAGACCGTAACAAAGAGAGTTCAGTGTATATGAGGTGTAAAAATAGTTATTCATTGCAGAAATTAGATGAGGACTTCATAGTATCGCTGACTGATTAAAGTTAAACAATGTCACTGTTGAATACTGGGTCATAGGACTCAACGCCTAAAGTTAGCATGTGTAACCGGAAGTCCTGGGTTCGATCCCTAGATGAGAAGTTTTCGATTCATATTGCCTAACAGTTCCACATCAAGAGGAAACGGGGACGTGCAGTGCTACCGGTTTTTCAGTTTAAATCTAGTTAAGACCAGTTCACGGTTTAAACTATAAACCTTCTACAATCTCACCGAAATTAAAACTAATAAAATTTTCGGCTTGATTTTTCAACACTATAGTTATCTAGACAAATTGAAATCTAGCTGTTAGATGTTGAATGAATAGACATTTTCTTTAAATTCTGTGTAATTGTCATTTAAATAATCGAGTATGAAATGAATAAAATGTAAACTACAACTTGTGGTGGTGTTTCGTTCTCTGAGCTGGTTGTTTTGGTTGTGGAGCTTTCAGTGTTCTTCTGAACAACATCATCAGCACAAACTTCAGATAGAAGTGAAGCATTCGAACCAAAACAACCAGCTCAGAGAACGAAACACCACCACAATCATCCACTTGAGCTACAAGTTCTCTACACCATCTCAGTAAGCTACAACTCCTGTTTTTATTAGGAAGCTGTAAACAGTGAACTTAGACATTTTCGCATTTGAGACAGTGTTACCTGTTGTATGCAATAGAACAGGGATCGACAGTATCGTAAGTTCATAGGAAATGAACATGCAAACAACTGGATAACGGTTAACTGGTTTCGGGGTCAAGCATTCTTGTGTAAGATGGAAGGTACCGCATTTGATCTGTTGTAGTGAAGTCGTAGGTGAGCAATGTTGAGGAGCCCTTTACTAGGAAGACACTTTTACTCAGTGATTCTTGGCTTTCAATTAATATGTAAATAAGATCAGTTCGTGATTATAGGAATATGATATATAGGTTATGAAAAAGTGGGAAATTCTAGTGTTTCAGTGGAACAGTGCAGTTCTTCATTTGGCTCTGGTTTTACTGTTTCGATCTAATTCAGCGATTCTATTTGTTGCTGCAATATAGAAGTGTTATTTAAAATCCCCCCCCCACGAATTCATTTTCATTGTTTTGTGGATGCTGAATATTCTAACAGCCTTAAAAAACTTTAAAAATTTGTTAATAACACCGAAAAACTGTGACCACTGCATTGCATCAACCATTGAACTTCAGTTGAATATAATACATCCCTATATATTATTTTACCGCCAAAGTAAGAGAAATCCTTGATTAAAATATGCTTAATATCTCGTAAACTATGATGATTTGTCCGAAGTATTATAAGAAATGCTTTTTTTGAAGATAAGTTTTTGATATTTTGAATATGTTCTCATCCGAAGTTTTAAAAAAATAAAGAAATCAAGTTCTTGAAGCGTACAAAAGCATAATCTTTCATTAAACAAATAACTAGCCATTGATACTTTCATAAAAATGA
Organism: Schistosoma turkestanicum; assembly: GCA_944470395.2. Lineage (NCBI taxonomy): Eukaryota > Metazoa > Platyhelminthes > Trematoda > Strigeidida > Schistosomatidae > Schistosoma > Schistosoma turkestanicum. Next base: position 63,062,869 of record OX103979.1, read on the forward strand.
ATATTTTTATCCTTTATACAGCTGATTCACTTTTAAACACTAGCACACTCCATGTAAATTTTAACTACATATTTCCTTCTTATTCTTGTTATGTTTTTAGTGAATAAAGTACAAATATTTTTACCATTTTATCGTGTATTTAACGAAAACAAAACCATCCGTTTATAACCAATAAATAAATGCAGCATTTTATTGATTAGTTTGTCGATGGAATGATCACAAGTGTTCAATAGGGGATTCATTATGTTAACACGAATTTATAGTTTAATTTCAAATAGAAAAAACAAACTTTGTTTCACTAGAGACTTCTTGAAATTTAACTGGTGTTAAAACTTCAAGCAAATAACCATCATATGTAATTTTTTTATATGTAATTTAACTTTCATGTCGTACAGTGTTTGAAGGCAAATAAATATCTTTGCATGTTACTTGTACTAATGCCTATTAGGTTTTCCAGAATTCAAACATAAAGTCCCAAACAGTCAGTGAGTAGATGGGATTTCATTCATTCTCTGCAGTTTGGTAAACTTTATATACGACTACTTCTTCTGATGCGGTCTACTCACACTCTATGTAGACTGGTTTTTACCTTAACTGATGGAAAACCTCATGCATGATATCATGCTACAAATCAGGAGACAAAACTGATATAAACAATTATCAGTCCACATATATATTACTCCAGTTAGCTCTTGGATAAAGGGATAAATTGTTTGTTGGTGAAGAACTTTCCAACTACTTCTTCACTGAGTAACCTGTCACTGATTCCCAAATGGCTCTCGTTAAAATCGATTTTGAATGACATGCTGCTTTGAATTCTTCAATTCAGTGGTTACCAAAAATTTCTAGTTTTAGTGATATACGTTGACATTTTTCAAGCTCTTAACATGGTTAACCACCAGCTTTGTAAACCCTCTACTTGCTTGTTTCCATACTTTTCTCAGTCTTCAACACCAACTGATCAAAATAAACTCATCCTTATCGGATTCTGTCCAGGTCAAAAATTAAGTTATACAAGATAGTGTTTTAGGTCACTTGCTCTTTTTTTAGCCAATATAATGGTATTTATGATTATTTTTGTGCAGCTAAGCCTCTTCTGCATGAAGTTGATGTCAGAGTGACATATTCATTCTTTTGTCAGAAGCTGAACGACATGAAAAACTGCATCAGTTTGGAGCTCACTTGGGTGACACAATGGTTTGTAGTGCCTCCACATATATCCAGTTCTCTTACATCTAACTTGGTTAAGCCCTTTCGATTAATTTATTTAACCAAGCCATTTGTATAGCAACAACTCATATGTACCATTGGTATTTTTTATTATCTGGTTTGTATGAGCATGTATTGATGAATACGTTTATTCGCGACACACCACAAAGCGAAGCGAATCGGAGAAGGCTAAGAGCCAATTCAAAGAGACAGAGCAATGACTAAGAATATATAGTCAGACAAAAATAAGACAGACATATGACAAGCGAAATAGGTATGCACACACATGAATAAAAGCGACGAATGATTGACAAGGTCAAAAGCACGCGATACAAATCATGTGAGTTCATGGGGTTATTAAGAGATTAACATTAAAGCGAAAAGGATGAGTAAGCGCGTAGGCGTAAGCAATGCTCAGTGGTACATATGAGTTGTTGCTATACGAATGGCTTGGTTAAATAAATTAATCAAAAGGGCTTAAACAAGTTAGATGTTAGAGAACTGGGATATATGTGGAGGCACTACAGGTTCACAAACTATAAATTGGTGCTTTACAATCTAAATATGGATGGAGACTATAACTAAATCCAATCTTTTTCTTCAAAATATTTAACAGGCTCTCTTTTAAATCTAATGAAGCAGCTTGTTAAGCTGAACTTCCTATTCAAAACTTCCATAGCTCTGTCAAGAATTACACTATCCCACCCAATCTATCCTCTTTTTGTGAGATATGTTTCACCCAGTAAGTGGAATAATTATCCTCAATCTGTCTGTGAAATGAAACCACCTCTTATCATTTGTTTGCTGCGTCAGCGCCTAATAATCCTCAGAAAATGCTTTAAATGTGCGTACAGCTGTATGTATCCCATTCTACAGGTGAGAGATTATAGGAATTTTAATTATTCTTTAGGTCTTATTACCAAGTCCATTAATTAAAACTCCTTATCCGCAAATAAGTGACACTAAAACGGTCCCCTCTAAATTTATCTAATTTGAATAGTATCAAAAACCGAACATTCAAGTACAAAATAACCTTGTACTTGAATCATGGTAGACTCAATAAACTCGACTGATCTATCGTTGTATTGACGGCTTCCGTTGTTCCGTGCTCGATGTTTCCATTCCATTTCTCTCTAGTTTCCAGATGATTAAACACTGAGCATGCCTGTAAACTGACAAGAATTCTGTAATTATTATTTTCAAGGTAAATTATTTTTTGTAATTATGTTCCGACTTTCGAAATATTACACTGGTATTTATTATTTTAGATTAGTTTTACCTCTAGTTAATCATGTATGCTAACACAGTTTAAATGCATTCAGATATTTTAGACATGTTTAACGGTTATCTTGAGTCTAAACACTGGGGAAAAAGGAAATCAAACTGGATAGTCAAAGTGTCGGATACATATTTTTAGCTTTCTTCTATTTATTAGGTAAACAAGATAAGACTATATCAAAGATAATCTATATGTTTGTATAAATCAGACTTATTGAAATCAAAGGAAGATAAAAATTTCATGTAATTTTCCTTACTCACAAACGTGAACAAAGATAGAAAAAAAATACCAGAGTGGAATGACATCAAATCATTTATTTGATGGATTCACCTCAACTGTTTACAATCGAAAATCATAGTTTTAATCATTAAAATTAGACTAGTATACATATTTTATATTGGAAATATCAAGAATAATCTTATATGGAGAGGGATTAATTAGTTAGAGATTAGAATATTGAAGAATTAAAATTGTTCAAATAATGTTCGCTCATTTATGAGTTAGTTAGATATACAGATAATTTCTGAAATCAAATAAATATTTCCGAGACCAAAAAAAAAAAACCGACTACGTAATAATAATGAATAGTTAACTAAAGCTCATAAGTTGGAAGGAATTAAGGTATTAGGATATTTATTAAACAAATTTTAATGCAGGCAAAGAGAGAAACAGTCTTATAAAATAAACTCACAAGGAATAAATGACATCAAGGTTAAACATGAATTGAGAACTGTTTTGGTTTGCGTAAAAAATAGTTTAAATCTTTTTTATTGCGACAGCTTCAGTGATGCGTATTAATTTTCAATTCCTATGTTTACAGATAAAATTTAATTATTAAACTTTATTTGTAAATAGTTTATATTTATTTTACTGTGTATAACAATAAAATGTTTTATTTTAGTTTCGGTATTCGCCAGCAGATACAAGGAGTCATTACACAGTTGTCTACGCAAAATACTTCGGATTCGTTGGTCAGAAGACACCTTCAGCAACTAGTTACTGTGGGAGAGAACAAACCAGATTCCAAATGGAGGAGGAAATCAGAAAGAAGCGGTGGAAGTGGATAGGACACACATTGCGGAAAGCACCCAAATGCGTCACAAGATAAGCCCTCGCTTGTAAAAGGAAAAGAGGAACGCCACGGAACACATTACGCCGAGAAATAGAGAACAGTATGAGAAGAATGAACAAAAATTGGACACAAATGGAAAAGGAGGCTCCAGGACAGAATTGGTTGGAGGTAACCGGTCGGTGGCCTCTGCTCCATTTGGGGTAACAGGCGTAAGTATGTAAGTAATTCACCTGAAGTCTTAGTCTAGTATTCCGTCAACAATCTGAACCTAAGATTCTTAATCATCCCAATGAATGCGTTGGTATCTATATTCAGTCAATGGTCATTCCCATTATTATCAAAAACATTACTGCTGTTGGTACCAGTTTGTTTTCGAAATCAAAATTCAAATATCAATATTCTTATCCCAATTTGTTTTAACCTATTATATAATTTAAGACAGTGACCAGTATAAATCATTCAAAATCCTGTGATTGTGTACCTACAATAAACTGCCTACAAATGACACACACACATAAGTGTTGTATGTTACTTCATGAATAAAATTCGTAAAAAATAACTGCAAAACGAAATTCCTAAGATTATTAGACGTCAAAAAGCCATTTATTTTCAAAATTATAATTGTTGTTTTGATAATTTGGATTGTGTGACTAACAGAGAAGTTACTAAACTCGTATTGTCTGTAGAACTGTTCTGAATGAACATTGAAATACACAAACAGTTTTCAGAGAACAAGTGGTTTTAAACTGTTTTCCAATCAACAGTAAAATCTAATATTTTTGGTTTAATTTTCACAAGTGAAATTGTTGCAATCAGTTGGTATTGATATACGCAGTAATTTGACAATTTTTCAGGTAGTCACTTACTCTTTTTATAGTAACTAGTTACCGTATTAAGATATACATCACCAATTACAATCAAATTATGTAAAAATTAACTGATCGCAAACACTGTAATGTAATGAGATTCATTTCCATTTCATGTTATTTCCCAGATAAAAAAGTTTGTAGATTTTTCTCCATTATTTTTTTAGCATCTAAATAGATCATCATCATCGGGTTTTCTGTTAGCATTCCCAGTATTTGTAACACTTTTCTATATTCTATATTCAATTTTTTTTAGTTGATAAGTGCAAAACTAGCAGATATTCAATAATAAAGTGATTTATTTATGGTTCCTGTTGGTATTCGTAAAACTGTATGTTTGACAGGTTTTCTCTGAAGTTGTTTATCTGTCTATGCAAGCATGCATAGAAGTACTTCCAAGTGAACGTTCTTCAACATATTGAATTAAGGCTTACAACAAACTGCATTTATACTGCTTGAATTATTATTATTATTAAACATTATAGGAATATTGTAAATAGTTGTGGTGGTGTTTGGTTCTCTGAGCTTGATGTTTGTGCTGATGATGTTGTTCAGTAGGAGAACAATGAAAGCTCCACAACCAAAACATCCAGCTGAGAGAACCAAATACCGCCATAATCATCCACCTGAGCTACAAATTTTTTCTACCATCTCAAACTGAATAGTACAGTCTAGAATTTTGTTAGTTTGTAGTTGCGTTGTTTCCAGAAACAATGATACACTTTTGAGCATTATATATAATGTTTCTTGAGAATTCGAGTTATTCTTTTGTGAAATCCAATGACACCCGTAATCCTTCTGCTCCTAACAGCTTGTGACTCAATGACTTTCTCCATACAATCTACTGACGATGTAGACACTGAAACAAAGGTTAATCGGAATTCAGTTATCAATATCGAAAACTGGATAATTCAAAGCATTTCAAAAAATGACTTCAAGATCATGCTCGGTAAACACGTGGATGGACATCTAAACCCTGTAGTTCAGTCAATTAAATCATTAACCTGTACAGCGAAATATACTGAGCTGGAGAATTATTATAAATATCAAAACTGAGGAAAAGGTAAATCTAAATCAGGCATTTTCTCATTAGATTTAACATTCGTCCTTGATTTTGATGAGAGTTTCAACCTATGAGTTATACGTAATAACAGCTTGATAACGCCTTAACCTATTTCCATGTCATCAGTAATACACGTGAAATTTTAGTATCTTTTGTTTAGCATCGTTAACATGTAAACTTACAATGAATTAGATGTTTCGCTCGATGTTTAAAAATCACAACAATAAATCAAAGCAGGCTTATCAATTTAAATACTTACTTACTTACTTACGCCTGTTACCCCCAATCGAGCATAGGCCGTCCACCAGTTTTCTCCAACCAACTCTGTCCTGGGCTTCTCTCTCCAGTTCTGTCCAATGTTTGTTCATTCCTCTCATATCTTTCTCTATTTCTCGGCGTAATGTATTCTTTGGCCTTCCTCTTTTCCTTGCTGATGGTGTCTGGCCAACGAATCCGAAGTATTTTGCGTAGACAACTGTTCATAAACACTTGTATCTTCTGGATGATGGCTTTGGTAGTTCTCCAAGTTTCCGCTCCATACAGTAGAACTATCTTGACATTTGTATTGAAAATCCTGATTTTGGTTTTGGTTGAAAGTTGTTTGGAGTTGCAGATATTTTTCAACTGTAGAAATGCAGTCCTTGCTTTGCCAATCCGTGCCCTCACATCTCCATCGGATCCACCATGGTTGTCGATGATGCTGCCAAGATATGTAAAGGTGTTGACGTCCTCCATCAATTTAAATAAAGCAAATAAATTGTCAGTTTAATTTCGAACTGATATTTTAATGATGAAAGCTTGTTTTCTAAATTTGAATATATTTGCGTGAAATCCCTTTGAGTCCTTATCTTCAGAAATTAGCCCAAACTGTAGCCATCAAACGTCTGAAACTAAATTTATGTGTTCAAAAGGAAGCGGTAACTAATCTTTTCTTTATCCTGGTAACATCATAACCATTCTATTGCATCAACCTTCATTTCAATTCCTTCTCATGCTTTTTGGTTGCATAACTCTCATTTGGCATCAACTCACAATTTATATACCGATGTACTGGTTTCAACTTACATTATACTTTGATAATTTTACCTCTATTACTTACTTTAATAATTTAAAGTTATAACATCTATTACTGGAGCGCTCATTCTCACACATTTTATATATGAAACCAAATTTTAAGTTTACAGAAGACTTAGCTATATCACCTTCAAATGTATAAGTCTGTTTTCATGATTATTTTGATTTGAAGACAATATAGGTTGTAAGCAGCTGGTGGGAATCTATCGAAATTAAATGGATCCATCTTATTCTGCACCAATCTTTGCTTCCGCACTCTCTTCAAATTTGAAATACAACAAACAATTAACAAGTATTATTTGTGAAAAGTTTTTAACTACTCATAAGTAGTCTAACAATAAATTCGACTTAAAAATACATTCATTGATAAATTCAAAAACAATTTATTCCAAATTGATAAAAAGTCTTTCCCTATTCAGTAGTGCGTCATAACCAACGAATCATTCCAAAATATATGAGAAAAACCTTGTTTAGTACTTTTGATCAATAATTTTGCTTTTGTTGTACCGGCTTCAGTGCTGCTTGTAGATGTTGCGCAATTATTTGCCATTGAAAAACGGAATATGATTCACTATCTGATGTTTGAATATAATGATGCTATAAATGTAAATTTATGATAGATTTTAAACTAAAAATCATTGGTGAATGTTGCTTCATTTAGATGGAAGATATCTTCTGAATCTACTTCAATATATATATATATATATATATATATATATATATATATATATATATATATTGACATGCGAAGTAGTAAGCTGAACTAAGATTATTGAATAAGATTTAAATAAGTTAATTTTCTCCTTGTAAAATGTAAAGAATGAAAGGAAAGAAAGGAATAACATATATTATTATTATTATTATTACTATTGATTTCATACAATGAAAGAATACCTAAAACTATGGTAAAATGAGAAAAATGATAAAGATCTTCTTACCAGAACAGAACTGAAGCGATAAATTTTAAAGTCGTTTTCTGACCATAATTTTTTGGCCGATATTTATCATCTAAATGTGTAACGAAATTGAAGCATCCTCCTGATATGTCTTCAAATGAAAATGCTGTTTACGTGCTGCTTAAATATATAATTAGTGTACTCATAAATTATGATGGATTATTAGTGATTAAAGTCAAGCATACATATATATAAGATATAGGCTCAGTGTTTTAGGTGTTATGCTTTCGAAATGAACACGATGACGTTAGGCCCATTCTCTAGTTGATCACTGTTGGTGCGGTACTCACGAGTCCCACACGAGGATTATGCCTTTGTCTAGCTAGAGCTTTCTGGTTTTCAATCGTTTCTTAAATTAGATCATTCCATTAAGTAAAGCGTAAAATTACAAAAATTCATTTTATTCAATCAACTTGCTAAATTTATATCAAATATTAGTTTAAACAACATTTTATAATGTCGATATCATTCAAAGTATACTCTCTCTCTCTCTCTCTCTCTCTCTATATATATATATATATATATATATATATATATATATATATATATATATATATATATATATGTATATATATATAATTCACATGATAGGTTGAAAGTTAACAAAATCGATTCACTGAAATCGTGATTCAGTCATTGCCAGACCACCATTAGAAACTTAGAAGCACTGGACGGCCGTGATGAAACAAATCACTAGTGCGCATCCACAACTCCCATTACTCGCAGAAAGATCTTCGATCTCACGCACCCTACGTCCTTGGCGGTTAGTGACTACATCCAACAGGGTTGAATTCTACTGGTCATGGATTATTATCATTTGATTACTTATCTTGTGTGATGGTTTCTGCTGTAACATGTCATCATTTATTTAACTCAATAAAGCTGAACTCGATCATAGTTTATCATTCAAAAATATTACTTTTGGCCAATTCCTATTTTTAGCATAAAAGATTTACAATGATTTTCAACTAAGTGAAACATAAAATATGTTTCGACAGATCAAGTCAGTCTTTGATGTTTATTTTCTATTTTTTTGTTTAAAAAACTAAGTGTGTTGCATGTTGTTGTCAACATCGATCAACTCATAGCATAAACGTCATGTAAACCACACGCAAATGTCAAATAAACAACTCGTTGACGTTATTTTGGTGATTGCTTAATAAACTAGAAGAAACTTATGCTAGGGTAAAGCATTATTACTGATAACTATTCGTCTACGGTATAAATATATACTGAAATGTTGATGCATCAGTTATTGTCCAACACCGAGTCCGGCGACAGTGAATAAATCATTGCCTGTAGAAAGTGTTTGGATGAAAAATCCGGATTGCTTCAGATGCCTTAATAACAAGATCGAAGGAAAAAAAGAATAAGGAAACCGTTTTTGAGTGAACAGCACATTTGCAAAACCAGAAAGTTCCGTCCATGCGAAACAGTTTGAATGCGAGATTTCCGCGTCTTAGACCACAAAGAACAAATAGAACAGTAGAGAGCAGAAAAGAGACAGTAGGTCATGAAGTGCAAGTGACAGAATTCGTAAGGATAAGACACATCACTCATACAAAAAGACAAGATTGTAAAATAGCTGCAGTCACTGAAGAGTCAGAAACATTGCCGGAATATCCAGCCAACGGAAGAAAAACCCAACTAGACACTGAGGTACGACCACGCGATCAGCCAAGAAGATCAAAGTGGACATTAAAAAGATCAACGAGCCCTTCGAACAGGCCCTCTACAAATAAAACCTATACCTACGTACCCTAACTAAAGAAGTGATAATTTTTATTCAGTTATTTTCACAATTTCGTTCACTAATGATTTTTGTATACGAAAGATCAGTTAGAATATAACACAGTGAAATGATCCTTGTTATTCACTGATAACATAAATGTTACATAAACACTAATACTTGATTTTTAATCATTTTGCCATCATATATGTATAAAAATTTTTCACTAAATTATAGTCTATAACAACTGTTTAATTATATTCTTGTTAACTTTACTAACAATGTGATTTGAGTATCTAAACGTTAAGCATGCAATTCAAGTATAACAATAAGAGAAAGCTGTGACAATTTTTGGTAATGTTATGTAACAAACCAAGTTGTAAGTTGTTAATCAGATTAAAGATTAAAGGAACTATACAACCGGATTGTACATTGCTTTGTTTAGAGAAAATCTCCCTGAACCTTGTTGACAAGCTATGAAATTAAATTTTTTTAGTAGTATTTTAGATATGAAAAAATGTTTTCGCCGTTTTCGTGCTTACATTTGAGAATAAGTCGTTTTCACTAACTTAACTTAGAAACGTAAGAATCAAGAGTGAAGCATCAAAAAAGTTTAATATGGACTTTCTTCGAAATACTAGGAAAATCGACTTATTCAAGATAACCACCATTCAGCAATAGGTTCCACGCTTTGCTCGATCTACCCAATGGAGAGGAAACAACCATGAGGAGCAATTGGAAAGAGGTCAAGGGGGCAATCATTTCAACATATCAGGATATTCTTGGCCACAAGAAGCACCATCACAAAGAATGGATCACTGTAAGTGCTCTTAATTAGATTCATGAGGGGAGGAACAAGAAGGCAGAAATCACCATCAGCCGAACAAGAGCAGAGAAAGCCAAGGCACAAGCTGGGTACACGGAAGCAAACAAGAAAGTGAAGAGGAGGATCAGAGCCAACAAACGTAAGAATGTGGAAGATCTAACTATAACATTAGAAGAAACTGGAAGACAAGGAAACATAAGAAAACTCTATGATTCCATGAAGAAGCGCACTGGAAATTGTCGTAAACCAGGACGCCTAGTGAAAAGCAAGAAAGTCACACTAACCACCAACATTGAAGAACAGCGAAACAGCTGGGTAGAGCACTTGAGGATCTCAAGAACTGACTTGTACATGATTATTGCATATATTCTTTATGTACAACTATCGGTTAACTGGATTATTTAATTATAATCCTTTTATCATAAGTTTCCAAATGATCCACTAACTACCTTTGTATGGTTCATTATTCTTTAATTCATTCTAAATTTATTGTTTACAGTTTTTCTTATTCACAGTTGCATTTTGACCTGATCACTTACAACTGATATCCTATATTTGATGGCATAATGCGGTCTGGTTTGTTTGTAAATAAACTATGTCTATCTGAAATAAAAATATAGTAATGAGGCTGGATCTGATTATTGGACGCAAGGGTAGAGAGAGCTTAATGATGCTAGAGAATCATAAACCATTACAAACCTAACCGTTTAATCAAGGTTTTTAGCTCTGTCAAGTATTTAGAATGATGGTTTTATTAAGTGAATTTACTTACAGGCTTAAAGTTTTAATACTTAAACTGTAACCGTAATCGATTTACGACACAGACAGACCAATGTCCATTACTATCTGTTTCGTACCCGATTTGTCTAAACTCCACTGGTCACGGATTTTCACCTGGAATCCTGCGACCTCGCCCACAAACCTCTACAATCAGAAAAAAAAGATTCACAGTGCTTAATAGTGGTGTCTTTGTTAGGGACACAGAACACATTTGATAAAGGCCCTAATTTTGGATTTTATGTTTTCGAGCATTGGCTGATCAGTTGACCTTCAGATTTCACTCACCCCCCGAGGAAATCCTTGACTGCTATTGGTTGATGTATTATTTTAGTACGCTATATTTGTGGCTCTCCCAAGGACGTTCTTATCATGTATAAATAAACTCTATGTGTGTGCTTGGGAACCTCATATTTTTTGAGTGCTAGTAGAATAAACTATCTACTCCTTATCAATACTTCTTCCTCTACTTAGTAAAGCATTGGGACGCTTGGATCAGTGTAGCCTATCATGTTACTGGATCATTGGTTTTCGCTCTCGTTTACTGACTAAGGTTAACTCGTAATAGTTCAAGCATATCAACTGGGAGCAAGCATAACAACTTTTTTCTCATTTTCAAACTAATTCGAAAATTCATTTAGTGTATCATATTTTCCCATTTTTTTTCTTATTAACAAAATACCTTTATGATACTAAAATATCCCAAGCATATTTTCTTTTTTACTGAACAATAAATCTGTTCAGTTATACAGAAGAGAAAACTAATATCTTTCAAAATATTCAAAAGTTTATCCCTGTTGTAAACGTTTGATTATTAAAAAGTTAACATGAATATTGTCTTATTTGAAATCGATTTATCAATTAATCATTTCAATATTTTACTTGTTCATATTGAATTTTCTATCTTGATTTTAAAAACGGTTTGAAATTTTCGCATGAAATTCAATTATTATTCGAACAAACATAAACCAGTGAATAAAAGAACTTTGCAGAAAGCTTAGAATACTTTGCTTTTATATCTATCTCTAGTTCAAAGAAAAATCATTGATAGGTTGATTATAATCAATACGAATATCACAATTTCTAGGTGAACGTTCAATGTTCATTCCTATTGCTAACGATTACCGACCAGCCGATTCAAAGTATCAAATAAACCCGATATGAACAAACTATGATCATGATATGTCCAAATAAGTTAAGTATTCTCCATTTTTAATGATTGAACAACACATTTTTAACAAATATATAATTTTAACTAATTCATTTCATTGTTCCAATGAAACTCAACCATCTTCACAACTGTGCAATGAAAATCATTTAAATGTGCTCACTAATGACCAGCTTCATCAGGAAATTCATGGAGTTCTAATGCGAAGTCGTGATCAGTGGAGTTCAACCCTGTTGGGTGTAGGCAATCATCTACTGAAGACAATTGCGTAATACCTTGGATTGGTCAAAGTTAAACAATAACACCGTCCTTGTCAGCTCAGTGGTCTAGAGGTTAGGCGTCAGCACACGTGACTGAATGTCTTAAGTTTGTTTCCCGTGAGCACAGGTTGTGGATGTGTACTATGTACGATTTTTCAATTACAATTACGAACGAAAATGCTGCTCAGCTGTTCTAGGTTTATAATGATGGTTTAACAATGATGGATTTATCATTTCAATGTAATTCCTTTCCGGCTTATTAATTAATGACTACAGATAGAAAATCTTATCTGAAAAATTTTAAATCATACTGACAGTTTATTTATTATACAAATTAGGGAATGACAACACTGAATTAATCTAACGTCGATTAAGAATCTGTTTATGCAGTATAAGGAACTTGTATGATTGGTTTACTCGTTTCTCTACGTCTGAAGAAGATTATTCTGATTAATAATAAAACTCACTCGCTTTTGTAATATATATATATTTATGTATAAAAATTGTTTTAATCATTAAAATAAATGTCAGCCACTAACTCTACCCTCCTTAATTCATCATTCTTATTGTTCACAGTATTTATTATAACCTGTAATTTTGAAGTTTGATGTGAAGCCTGACTTAAAGCAGAAAAACACCAGAGTTATCGATTCATTCTTTCATT
>OX103979.1:63075872-63232045 GCA_944470395.2 Schistosoma turkestanicum
ATGTTTTGTCAATTTATTTTAAAATAACCACCTGAATACACATACAATGTGGAAAAGAGTTCAAAACTATTAAAATGGTATTACAAAAACATTGAAAACTGAAAATTGGACATCGACAAATGAATTAATTGTTGTTTGGTATGTGATTTGCGCTAAACAATGACATAAAAATATCTGATGCTATTATCATAAACATTTTTTAAATGCAACAAATATCAGACAGTAATTAAATGGTAATTAACAAACTGACAAGAGTGATAGATTTGAAACATGTACGCTGTACAATAAACGTATATTGATTTAGTAATGGCTTTTTAACATTATCAATAAAATCGTGAATCTATCATTGGTAGACTACTATTAAAAACTTGGAAACACTGGACGGACGCTTAGTCCCAGGTATGGGACTCATCAGCGACGCACGTCCACGACTCCCACTATTCGTAGGAATCGACAGCCGGATATTAGTTCTCGCGCGGGAACTACTAACGCCTGAACCACTGAGCTGGCATCCAACGCTATTAACGTCTAACTCCTGTCTAACACCCGTAGTCTTCGGTAGTCACTGCCTACACCCGATAAGGCTGAACTCCGCTGGTCACGTAATCACACCTAGAACCACGCAAATTTCTTCATGAAGCTAGTCGGTTCTGACCACACTTTACTATTTTTTATTATGGACGTATGGAGATTGTTGTTGGTTATTAAAATCATGAATCCTACATTTCTTTTTATATATAACTGTTTCTTTCAAAATACAACATCAGTTTTCGTAAATCAGTGAGCGTGTCTTAAACTCTGTAAATAAATTAATTTATGTTTCGCTTTGTTGCGTTTCAATGTTGTATTTCTTGAGAGACATATTTTGACGTAAATTTACTAGAAGAAATCCTAAACTTTATACAGTTACCTCTTCAGTACTGAGTAATTCGGTATGAGTAATATCTTTTCATCTTTTCTGTACTTTTTTAAATGACGATTTACATTTAGAACGTTTTTTTAAGATAACTATCATATTGTTTTTATGAATGAAACAATTCTGATAAGAGAACCCAGTAGAAGAACGCTTACCACTAAATAATGAACACTAATTTTTAGTAAACGTTTACTCATTTTCTAGTTTTCAAAAAACATATATTTATAAGTAGATCAAGAGTAAACTTTGTTTTGTACAATAATAATATCAATTAAGACATCAGCTGTACCACATCAGATTTACATTAAACCACTTACTTATCACGAACCAATCAAAACTAGACATCAAAAACAGGTAAAGGCAAACCGACACTACAATCTCTTTATAATAGACTGACGTATACAATAATTATCCGCCCGATGTTTTGTACCGACCCTTTGATACACATTAGAAAATAAATCAAAGAAGCTATTGAATAAAATACAATTCTTTTATTTGCGCCTTCGATAAAAATATTGAAGTGATTCGCTCCATACAATGAACAATAAAAGGTGAAATTGTTTAAATAACAAACCATATGACACTTTACCAAGCAATTTAAAAAAACAAAAACAAACTGGAATGCTTAATTGTAACAAGTTGGAATTCTATTCATATATATATATATATATATATACTACTTATTACTGAAAATGGAATCACAATAAAAAAGAAAACAAAGAGGACTATACCTGATGAATTATATCATACACATAGCTAAAGTATTTCACTTTAACAAATTTAACAGATAATAATGATACCAATTGAGAAAGAAACACATCACTTATATTAATTGAACATTGAATACGACTGTTTATTTTCAACCTGATATAAAATTATTAAAATTAAATAAAAATCACAGAATTAACGTTTTTATACAGTTAGTTAGGCAACGGTTTGTTCAATGCAAAGAAAATTATAACAATAAAAGAAGAAAAAACAAAAGAGACGAAGAAATGGTAATTTTGCAAAATACACAGAGTTTATTGTATTGTTCACGACGAATTCAATGTTCAATGAATAATTGGAAACACATTTTTAACAATGTATTTTTATGGCTTTTATTTCAATAGGAATTAAATGATTTCATTAGACTTTTCTATTTAATTTCTCCATTGGATAATTATTTCCAATGGTTGAATGAGTAGTTACTGAAGTACATGAAGTACTTTTTGCTGGAAGATGAGTATTATGATTGATAGTTTTACAACAGAATATTTGTAAAAATATTGTACGAAAATAGGACATTAATGAGATAAACACAAAGAAATTACATATGGAATCGATAGTGATCAATGTATTACCAATGGTTTCAAGTAGACGACTTAAATGATTATTTCCGAGTAGATTAAGTGTTTGACAAATAGAAATCATGAAATTCATACATTCTAGTAAGCCGAACGCTAAAGCAACCATCAAGACAACACGTGTAGCTTTTATTTGACCTTTTTGTCGTTTACGTACAGCATCATGTTGTGAAGTTCCTTGTGCTGTTGGTATATCATCTAATGATTTAGACTGAGATATTTGTAATAATGAAGATTCTTTTCGCCATGGACGTAGTCTAATAATGATCATAATTGTGAATAATATGATAAGAATCCATGTGATCACTGCACGATATGGTAATACAATAAAGCTCATATAGAATGAGAATGATTTATGTGAAAATACATATTCTTGTGACCACATACCATACTGATGATGAATTTGATCATAGCATAATAATGAAATATAATCTGTATGTTTTAAACCAGATATTATAATTGATAGTACAAGGAGTAAAATGAATATTTGAATAAATTTTCGTGGATGCCTCAAAACACGTTGCCATGCACGTGAACCAAGTGGCCAGATAACCACTTCAGCTCGAGCGGCTGTGATTAGACAAACACACCAGTTTCGACAGAATAGACCTACTTCAGCAATAAACATTAAAAGATTTTGTACAACTGGTAGTATCAATAAAGTCATATCAGGCGGTACATGATTTGATCCATCAGTTGGAATTTGATGAACAAACTGTGGTGAAAGCACTTGTGTTAGCTTAAATATAAATGCTCCCAAATTAAAAATCACTTCACATCCACACAATAATATCAAACTAATCATAAATGAACTACGTGAACGTTTTGGATCGCGTGATTTTGTTGATTGTACAGTTGTACTCTTCGAAATATTGGAACTTTCATTTTCTAATAGAATTTTACCATGTTGTTGTAATTTACAACTTCGTGAACGAACAATTACTGAATCACCACATAAAAATACAAATAATGAAATAAAATTTAATATGAAACCGATTAGAGAAAAACAAATAAATGGTATTTGATGTTTAGTTTGTGGTAAAACCATTGGTTTTCCAAACATATTAGTATCATTCACATCACTGCATAATCCAAGATATTTAACATAATAATAAAATGTAAATGAGAATTGTAATGATGTGGTATTATTCATTTTGATACACAATGAATAATTATGTAAAATTGGACAAGGAGAATTTCTTTAGCGATATATATATATATATATATATATATATATATATATATTCAATTTATCGTTAGAATTCGTTCTTGTCTTATTGGTTGTTAATTTTAAATGTGTTAGTTATTATAGACATAAGCCAATAGAAAAATGACTTGATGTTGGTTACAGTTCACTTAAATAAGTTTTATTATTCATATAAATCGAATAAATATTGGGTTTTTTTTCCCTTTTTCAGTGCTGATATATAAGAATTATTTGCAGTTTCGGGTTATAGATAGGTGCATGCAAGACTGCAGGGCCTAAGTTCGACTCCTGCAAGTCGTGGCTAGCGTCGTGAATGTACACTACTGATATGTCCCATACCATGACACAACCGCTGCTATCCAGTGCTTGTAGGTTTATAATGGTGATTTAACATTGACTGACAGATGATTTCAGAATAAGTATTATGTCTTTATACTCTTCTATACATTATGCTAGATGATTTAATTTTACTGCTATAGGAAAACAAGCAGCGAAATCCTTTTTGATAAGTCTTAGAAAATTAAATATGTTGATCTTGAAGATTGAGTTTATGGTAATTATACAGTTACTGATGATTTTCATCTGACCATACGTGCGTAGATTGATTTACAAAGCTTCATATTTTCATGTACAGACTAGTAGTGGGCTTGTGGATCATCAAGCTACTTTGATAGATTGGTGCTTTATTTTAAGAAATCGATGCCTTTACACTGTCATAATTATATAGTTGACGAACTTGCAACCAAAAATACTTTGGTAAAACGAATTTATTACATAATTTCTAGCTGACACAAACGTTGATACAATTAGTGTTTTAAAAATGTCTTTTCCTTAACCTACTATCAACTGTTACCTCCCAACGGAGCATAGACCGCCAACCTGCATTCTCCAACCTACTCTGTCCTATAGGCCTTGTCTTCTTCGATTTTGTAATAACAGTATTTCAAATTCATTATTTTTTTACAAATCATTTTGAATAAACAATGAATCTTTCACATATTTAACTTTAGGCGTTTGATCAAGTTCCATCTATTGCTCAATCCAAACATTCTTTTAAACTTAACATGTGTTGGGGATGTTAGATCCCCAGAACTCGTTTGATAAATGCCTTATTTTAGTTTTCACGTTTACCAGCATGGGCTGATCAGTTGACCTTGAGATTTCAATTCCCAACAGGAACATCCACGGCTGTAATTGGCTGCTGTGTATTTTAGTATGCTATTTTCGCAACTATCCCAAGGACGTTTCTATGATGTATAAATAAATGAGAGTTGTGTGCATGATTGTATTGTGATTGCTGGGTGTTGATAGAATATACTTCCTACGCTTACAAAGCCTTCTTACTTTAGTTTGGGATTCAAGGTAGCCTATCTGGACGCTGGTAATTGTCTCGTTTGCGTTTATCGACAAAGGTGAACTCGTAATAGCCTCAAGCATACTTAGTGACGAATATAATACATTAAAATAAAGTTTTATATTGTTATGAGTATAGTATGACATAAAATAAGCAAAAGAAAATTCTTAATCTGAAAACCTAAACAAAACCGATCATTTCTTAAAGTCGATTCCGATTGTTTGACTCATACTGTCGAACACAAAATAAATAGATCGTAATCTTTAATCCTACTACAAAGGTAAGATAAACCTAAATGATGCAATAGAAGAGAATATTTACAAATCGATGTGAAAATATATGAGAATATGCTAACCATGTGATATTTTATCCCATAAATGTGTTCCATTAGCATTCACAACTAACTAGTCAAGACGTTGTTTACTCAGTACTGATAGATCAATAATAATTTGGTGTTAACGCATCAGTCTGTATTTGAACCACTCAGGCAGCGTTGATTAAGTCCGAATCGCAGACACATGTTGTTGGCCAGTGTCAAATAATACGAAACTTGGCTGGATAGTTGTTTCCTTACGTCTATTTAAAACTGTGTGACAGCGTTAAAACGAACACAAAATGTTGTTTCAACAGACGCTAGGAACGAGTTGATCAAAAATTGGAATATCAGCGAGGATTAATATTGTCGGTATGTCATATCAAAAGTATTTGTCAATCGTAATTATTGATTGTTTACTTTAGAAAGCTTTTTATGTAAATCACTTATGTAAATCACATTAACACCTTTTGAAATCATTAATCAATCATCATTGTTAGACCACCATTAGAAACCTGGAAGCACTGGACGGCCGTTTCGTCCTAGTATGGGACTCCTCAGCAGTGCGCATCCACGACTCCTGCTCCTCGCAGGATTCGAACCCGGGACCTTTGGCATTGTAGGCGAACGCCTTACCATCGGACCACTGGGCCGGCATCCAACGGTGTTAATGTCTAACTCTGATTGATCTAGGGATGCCGGCCCAGTGGTCCGATGGTAAGGCGTTCGCCTACAATGCCAAAGGTCCCGGGTTCGAATCCTGCGAGGAGCAGGAGTCGTGGATGCGCACTGCTGAGGAGTCCCATACTAGGACGAAACGGCCGTCCAGTGCTTCCAGGTTTCTAATGGTGGTGTAACAATGATGATTGATTAATGATTTCAAATGTGTAAATCACTTACACTTTATTTCTGTCTGTACACAATAACAGATAATTATTGTTGTTTTCATTAAAAACTCATTGGTTTTTTTTATTAGTTCTCAAAATACTAAATTGAATAAAATATATATTTTTTTCTACAAAAACATAGTTTAACTCAGTGTATATCATTTTCTAAGCATTGTTATATGATTCAACTATCACGAGAAATTTAAGGACATCACTATCAGGTGTAACACAACAAAAAACTATTTCAGTTTGACAAATACGTATGGTAGAATATGTACAAATGACGACTTAAGTTATAAGAGTTTTAACCCCTCTCAGAAGTAATATATTTTATTAATTTAACAAACTTTTGTGGTTACTTTTCAGTGTTCTCTTGAACTGTGATCATCTGTAGGCTGTTATCGCGACTATTGATGATGACAATGAGATGATCGACAATTCTGTTACTAAATTATGTCATAATTATTCTGATCGCACTGAACATAAATGAATGACGTGATCTTTGATCTGAACTTTTATTTGATGACAAACAATATGATTCCAGTGCTCTGTCAAGGCGATTGACACCTATACGATTACGATTATATGTAACATTTATACTGTTTCACTTTTTAATCGAACAGTTTGGTCAAATTATTGATGTATACAAATAAACTATGTAGCTATGAAATGGAATGTATAGTTGTGTGATATTTGAATGTAACTGGCTTATCATGTATGTGTACAGTAGTTATTGATCATTGAAACTGTACTTGTTGAAGACAAACCAGTTTGTAGATTATGATTTTTGATGAATATTTAATTTAAATAAGGTTTACTGTTATGAATATGACGTTTGAAAAATTTCAAAAAACTTATTACGTAGTGATGGGATAAAAGTAGTATAGTATGGTATAAGTAGAATTATATTTGACATAAACAGTTAATATTGTAACAAATTAACTTAGTAGTTTGATTTTTTTTTCAATGAAAGTCAATTTAAATGAGGTTATCTTCACAAACTCATATCACTAGGAGATTTGATGTATAAATTCATTTTGAAACTGATTATTAGTGTGTGATTAGTCAATGTACACAGATAACTAAGTATGCTAAGGAACAGTCTCATATACAGATAACTGAACTCTTGTAAATTCACAGTTGATTAATTTCTTGAATTTGTGAAATTGTCAGTTAAAACAATCTCGATTGGGTCACTTCGATATACCTGATTTCAAACACGCTGTATAAAATAGATATGTTTCATGACTAGAGATGAAACGCAGGCGTCTGGTACAGATATATTCAACTGACAACCTCTTCTTGTATATGCGTTGATTAAATTTTGAGCCTTTAGTTTTCTTTGGATTGTAGTGTGCCGATTTACTGCATGTTCTTAAGCTCGATAATTAGCTCGTCTAGACAAACGTTACTAAATAGCGTCTGACGGTTTATAAATCAGAAGGTGAACTCGTAGTGTTGAATGCGTTTATTTTGGACAAACCACAAAGCGAAACGGAGAAGCAGTGAATAGAACGAAAGAAGCGACGTGAATTGGAGAAGGCTGTTGAGCCAACTCCAAGAGATAGAGCATGACTAAGAATATATAGTCAGACAAATATAAGACAGACATATGACACATGAATAAAAGCGACGAAGGTTGACAAGGTCAAAAGACAAATGGGACAAGTCATGTGAGCTCATGGGGATATTAAGAGATTAACATTAAAGCGAAAAGGATGAATAAGCGTATGTGCGTAAGCAATGTTTGGTCGTACCAGATCATAGAAACCAGTCAATAATAAAAACGAATGGTACACGTAAGTTGTTACTATGCCAATGACGTGGTTAAATAAATTAATCGAAAGGGCTTAACCAAATTAACTGTTAGCGAACTGGAATAAAAGTGGAGGCACTACAGGATTACTATTTGCATTCATCATCAAAAAATCTAGCTGAGCATATTTAAATTAATAACAGTATGTATCAACTTATATATACTCGATCAGTAAGGAAGTACATTTCGTTTCACTACAACTCAGATACGTTTTATGCATTTGTTGCACGAGTAAATTATTAGTATTCCTACTTTGGTTAGCTCACCATTTTTAGTACTAAAGACATTTTCAATTAAACTTGATTTTAAGACAAATATTTTTAGGATTTTTCATTATAGAGTTATGAAGATGGTTTCAAGACCGAACGTATTCTGCTCAATTTGTGCAAGTAGCAGGAGTCGTAGATGCGCACTACTGATGAGTCCCATACTAGAAAAAAACGGCCGTCCAGTGATGGTCTAAAAATGATTGATTCATGATTTCAGTAATAAATATTTTTGTAAATCAGGAAATTAGTTCTATAAACAAGGTTCTTTTCCAGACTACATATTTCTTTAATTGCTTCTTCGATTGTATTATTTAAAAGTTAAGCCAGCATTTAAGCTTTCTCAAAAATTCTGTTTGTCCTCAACAAGAAAAAAAATTGTTTACTTGAGTTATTCAGTATGTATGGTTTGAACTGTTCATTTACATTGATTCATATTTTCACTATCCAATGTTGAAACATTTGTTTAGTTCAATAATTAATAAGATCAATATAATTTTCAGTGATGAGTAGGAATTCGAATTTATAACATTTTCTGGCTTAATGCAAGTCACTTCTTCAGAGTGAATCAATAAATAACTGAAATAAATTAACACAAGCTTAGATACTACAAAAAGGAATTTGATTTGATTTATTTATACCGTTTTTCCATAAGTGTTGGTTTAACATTTTCCTGCCGAACAAAATTATGAAAAACTGACTAAAAGTAGGTGACCTGTGAGTATCAAAGACCACTCAATGTCCATTTTATAAAAATCTTTACTCACTGAAGTGCCTCCACACAGATATCAAACATAGTCAGCTGTAGTAAGTTAACTGAAGACTGAAGTGACTAATATCCATTACAATTGGTGACATATCGCACTTTTAACAGGCTTTGTTTCGTTTTTCATCGACCTTATAACGTAATTTGACGGAAAAGTCAATATTGAAACTTAGCAGCTGTCTAATGCACAGTGATTGTCAGTGGTTGTTGTTCAACCCTAACTAATCAGCACTAACGTCCAATTGTAAATATGTATCATGAATGATTGAAAGTTGCAAATAGGTTTTAACAGTTAAGTCATTGCTAAAGATTTTTTTTCCTTAAAAGCAAAATCACGTATTTTCCTAATGCTTCAATCATGTAATGTTGTTCTTCAAGTGCTTGAAACAAAAATATTTTGTTAAAAAACGAACAAGCTAAAAATAAAATCCTCACACCATTAGTTCACAATACGAAACTAACTATTTTTTTTCAAAAAGTAATTTCGAAACACTTTATTCGAAATAGATGAAAATCTTGTCAACAGTGTTTTATGAAAATTTAATGCCTACGGATTTAGAATTATGAATTGTATAAAAATGTTTTTTAAACTGTTAACCAAATATATAGTAGCATTTCGTTACCAAAATCACATGTTGATTGTAAAATTAAATCTATGAATTTTTTGAAAATTCCAAATCCTAGTGAACTATCAAAGTTCACGTGATACTAAACAATTGGGATAGCCAATGAGAACGATGGAATATTCACCTTCATAGTAAAAGTTTACAAACACTTGTTGTGAGTTATCGTTGTAGTACTCTGTAGAACAAGTAAACTTAGCTGATGATGTATCATAAGTGCTAATGTAACAATGTTTATGGATGATAGGAACACGTAATATTGTAGTAAATCAAACTCAGACATATCTACCCATCACATCTTATGTTGTTTACGACAAATGATTTTAAGAAATCCTCTCCCTAACAAATAACATCCTACTATCTATCTTTTTTTTTGATATGTAAACCACTTTTACTCTCGTTTTTAAGGAAACATAACTTTTCTGTGAAAACATATCTTGTTAGTTGCATGTTGATGATTGAAGGTAGTGAGTGGGTTTGAAGTCTTGGACTCATCCAGAGCTTTATCGATAGACATCAGTTGGAGGGCTTGTTATACATATGACATTGATCAGTGTTCAATAAATGGTCGCGTGTACATTTATATATACATATATTTTTGATAGTTGATTTAAAATGTCGAAAATTCAAAAAAAAAATGAAATAACAATGTTACTTGTTGTGTAAAATATTTGACGTAGTCAAATGTAAATATTTCTTTTTGAAATAATAGCTGTGACGCATTTTCATTTAAGTATAAATGTTTAAATGCTTATTCACTCAATGTGCCTTTTATCATCTACTGGTTCCAACTATACAACAGAAATGATATAGTAACACGTAAATGATTATTGGATGAAGTGATGCTTGGTATCTACAACTAAAACACTTGCATAATTTGTGAATTGGCTAGAGCCGACAAGATGTTTTAAATATAACTTTATCATACTTTTCTGCACAAATCTTGTTAGTTTCTTTTATTTTGGAGTCTAAAATTTTAAAAAAATAATACGAAATATGTATATAGTCTTCTCCACCTTTTTTAGCAGTTGCTCAACCAGTGATGCAAACGTATTTTTTTTTCTACTTGTGATGCTTTCAAATTAAAATGTAATATTTCACGTATTGCATCTTTCCATTTTTTTTCATCATTCATTACGAAAGTATCTTTGAGAAAAAAATAATAATAATTAAATCCTTTAAAATTTTGAGCAACATTTAAATATAAGTGATTAATATTAGAATTTAAGCAGCATTTCCCCGTATCACAAACATTTCTAGTCAAAAAAATGATTAGAATTGAGTACGTTGATCAGTGTGAGACGTGTCATTCTTCCCACCTGCAACAACAAAAAAAACACCAAACGTTTAATGTCTAATGCTTTCTCAACATTGTTTTGTGTTCTTTTTTGTATCTCTTACTTCATTTATTCATGTTAGATTAGATGACAATGAGCTGAAAAAGACAACAACAGCAACATTTTGAGACGAAAACAATTTTTTCTTTTTTATCATTTAAAATTAAAATTGAAGTTTGAAATCGACAACTACTATTATTTTTCATTGTTGAATTGAAACGTCAGTTAAAAAAATAATGTCAATTCATTTATATTGATGTAGGAAAATTTATGTTTTACGAATACATTTTTCTGTATTGAATTAAATAAGGAAATAGTGAAAATTATAACTGATTAGAAAATCCACACAATACACAGATATTCCCCATTACTTAAGAATATTTTGACTAAATATTCTTTACTTTACATACATTTAATTGTAAAGTGGTGAGTAAGAGAGAGAGAGTTAATGGAAAATCCTGAACCTGGGTTTCTTACCTATTGGAGCTCGCCAAAAATGGTGTACCTGTAATCATAAGAGAATTTGACAATCAGAGATGTTACCACTGAAACGCCCAGATTTGGCTATCTTCAACCATCACATTTAAACCAAAGGTAAACTTTCAGGTAGATGAATACAATTTAATCAAGACTAAGAATGCTTTGAAATGTTTTGAAATGATTATCATTTAGTGTTGAATCTATTGTAAATGCTCATTTTAACAAACCCATCTTTAACTTGCGAATGTCTATAGTTTTTTTAAGTTTAGATTACTGTTATGAAACGATATGTTCACAGTTTACAAAATTAGCATACAAAAGGTATGACTGATTATATTCGATCACTTAATTTTATTTAAAACTTTACAGAGTATAATGAATATCTCATTATGAATATCGACAATTATTTTCCCTGCTGAATAAAATCTTGAAATCAAATATATGACTTTAGTAATTTAACACTTTCCAGAATCACATCTGTCCTATTTCGCTGTATGGAGGATCAGAAAAAATTAGTAGGTCATATTGACATAACATCCAGTCTAATGTATCATCGAACTGAAAACTTACTTTCAAAAATGTGACAGTCTTCACATATGTTTAATGCGTATATTTGTCAATCGTTTTAAAGTACTCGAATAATATAAACTATGGCTATATTATAGGGGTGAAAAATTGAAAATCGATAAATTAGACAACAATTATCGTGCATTATTTAACTGTCAGTTTTTTGGAGTTAGACATTAACAACATTGGATGCCGGCCCAGTGGTCCGATGGTTAGGAGTTCGCGCACAATACTGAAGGTCCCGGGTTCGAATCCTGTGAGGAGCAGGAGTCGTGGATGCGCACTGCCAATGAGTCCCATACCAGGACGAAACGGCCGTCTAGTCTTCTTATATTGACAAACAGTGTCTGTTAATATGCAGACGTACATTCCAACCGTTATATTACTGCTATCGACTGTGGTAAGGTCGTGAATGTGTACAGATTCAAGGTTTCCTAGTTTTATCAGTGATTATTTGACGCTGTTACGTTCAAGATTTTACTAACTTTGCGAAAAGTACCACAAAACAATAATTTGTTCAGTTGTATAATCTGATCCATTGGAATATAACATTAAAGTTTCTCATTTTTGTATAATTTTGCCTTCAAAACAATGTTCTCCATCATAAACGTACATATATACCCAGGTTTTGGTTTTAAATGTATCTCTTCATTTAATTCTGTATAGGAGGAACATTCGTCTTTGTGAAAATCATTT
Organism: Schistosoma turkestanicum; assembly: GCA_944470395.2. Lineage (NCBI taxonomy): Eukaryota > Metazoa > Platyhelminthes > Trematoda > Strigeidida > Schistosomatidae > Schistosoma > Schistosoma turkestanicum. The sequence goes on from OX103979.1 coordinate 63,088,447, forward strand.
CACTGAACTAGTAATGCGAAAATTCACATTTAGATAATGTTTTCAATTAGAGTTATGGAGATTAGTGTTTTTACACATTTGTAATCATCGACCAATCATTGTTAGACCACCATTAGAAACCTGGGAGCACTGAATGGCAGTTTCGTCCTGGTATAGGACTCACCGACGGAAGTGTGCATGCACGACTCCTGCACTTCACAGGATTCGAACCCGGGACCTTCAGAATTGTGCGCGAATGCCTAACTGTTAGGGATCCTAGATCCCCAGAAATCGCTTGATAAATATCTTTATTTTGGATTTATTTCATGGACGGATCAGTTGACCTTGGGATTACATTTCCCACCAGTACAATTCTTAGCTGTGATTGGTTACTGTGTCATTTTAGTGCCCCATTTTTGTGACTGTCCAAAAGACATCCCTATAGAGTATAAATAAACGCGATTTGAGGGCTTGGATTAATTGTGTGCTGGATGGATGTTCCTAGAATAAACTTTCTACACTATATCAAGACATCTTGCTGATAAAATTTGGTCAAGAGATCACAGTAGCCTAACTGGACGCTGGTTCATTGTTTTGTTCCCGTCACTCGACTAAGGTAAACTCGTAATAGTTTTAAGCATACCTATTGCACAACTTCATGTCTTAAAAAAAAGATTGTTAAATTGTATTAGGAAAAGAACATATGTGAAGAAATATGAAGAGGGCATGAACAATAAGTCATTGATAACTTTCTCTAGAATCGTTTATGCCGATGATCATCAGGGTAAGAAAAATTTCAAACAATTTAAAATATAATTTTTAAACGCTTAAGTCGCAATGTTAATGTCTTTTGATATATACTAGAGAGATATGTGTGTATGTATATATGTACAAATCATTCTCTATATTTGATTGTATACAATAAATTATTCAGAATGTAAAATGTACATCAGTTTAAAGCTCGGATTGTGAATAAATATCACTACTACATGCTTTTACATTTGCAAGTCCATAAATTCAGGCGAACTAAGTGTAACTTGAACAATCTAACCGTGGATTACCCGAAAAGATAGTAGGTTTAAATGAAATTCACTCAAAAAACACACTGATTTCACTATGACAGTATCGTAAACATTAATCAACCGACCAGTTTCATATCGTAAACATATTTTGTTTAAAATGCATTAGGATGCGAAAATCAATTAATTTGTAAAAAATATATACGTGTTCTAATGGCAATTCAATCAGAATTGTTTGTAAACATCATCTGCCTTTGCAGGAATATTAACATCATAACTCCTATGGAAGTAGAAAATTTAAATTATGAAGAGATTTAGGTAATTAGCTAATAGATGTATACAAAATACTCAAACGATACAATATACACGTGGTTTTCTCTCAGCGACACCATTTAAATTTTACGCTCCTGCTTTAAATTAGAGAAAATATTATTTTCGCTTATGAAAAACTATAAAATATCCAAAGATAGTGACCTATTATCTTAAGCATTAGTGTTTAAATTAAATTATGTTCAATCAAGAAGAATTTTGGAAAATAAATGTCAACCTATTTTCCGAATAAAGAACAACTAAGGATTCTGATTGAACTCATCAACTGACCTGAGTTGGACAACCATTGAAAGAGCAGAGGCACTGGATGGCTGATTCGCAGCAATGATCAGTTGTAATACATCCTGATGACTTCGTTGTGTAGAAGCGTACTGCTGAGAGAAGTTGCATACTAAGATAAAAAACACCTTCTTGTGTTTTGAGGTTTTTTTTCAAAAACATGAGTCCATTCGAAGATTCAACAATATTTAGCAATATGAACACCCTTATGCAAATAGACAATATTTGTCAATCTACGTTTATAATTCTGTATTTATCGAATCCTCGAAAGATGCTTTTGATAAGAATTATGTAAGATCGATTATTTTTCTTGATAAAATCCTATTAATCTGTTTTTGAATGTTACAACCATCGAAGTTTGATATTTTTATTTGATAAGACTGCTTAGAATTATTCTGTCAGAACTGGTATTCAAGCATTCTTCGTTGACATATGGTCATGTGTAAATTATTTTGATAACAAGTTTTTACAAAATAAATGGATAATTGGTTGTGAGGACAATTCAAGACATATTAAGTTCTTTTTGAAGCTAATCACGTATAAAATAATTTGTTTTGAGCATGAATAAATTCCTCAGTATTATCATTTTGAGGAACTTTCAAGAATCCTGTTTTTGTTGGCTAATAAGTTGGTTATTTAGAAATATACTTAGAAATATGATACTGTTTTTTTTCTCTCTCAATAAGCATCCGGTTAACTGTTGAATGATTTCAGTACAGTTGAATCTTCAAGAGTTTATTTTTAGGTAGGTCATATGTTCTTCCAGTTACATAATTAATGCTGGAAACAAAAGGATAATGTTGTGATTTTTATTTGAGGGTTGCGAAGATTACTGAATTATTTTTGAAATCATGAATCAACCATTGTTAGGCTTCCATTAGAAACCTAGAAGCAGCGGATGACCGTTTCATCCTGTTATGGGACACATCAGCAGTGTGGATCCATGACTTCCATCACTCGCAGGAATCGAACACAGGAATTTCGGTCCTGTGCGGAAACGTTTAACCTGTAAATGTGTTAAGGATGTTAGATCCCCAAAATTCTCTTGATAAATGGCTTATTTTGGATTTCACATTTGCGTGCATGAGCTGATCAGTTGACCTTCAGATTTCATTTACCACCAGGAAAATCCTTGACTGTGATTGACTGCTGTGTATTTTAGTGTGCTATTTTTGTGACTGTCCAAAGGACGTTTCTATGATGTATAAATAAACGAGAGTTTTGTGATTGATTGTATTGTGCTTGCTAGGTGTTTTATAATATACTTTCTACGCTATTTCAAGACTTCTCTTTTGGATAAAGGTGACCTACCTGGACGCTGTTGATTGTCTCGTTCGCGTTTATCGACTAAGGTGAACTCATAATAGCTTCAAGCGTACCTAGTGACGAACTTAACAAGATGCACATTGCCGATGAGTCCTATGCCAGGACAAAACGAATTCCAGTGCTTCCACATTTCTAGTACTGGTGGTCTAACACTGTTCAATGCATTATTTTGAAATGTGGTTATTGTATCACTCTTAGCATTGAGTATATATTTACTCTTTCATACCAGGAAATGATAACAGTATTGTAGGACTAGTTGCATTGATAGTTTACTTAGAAAAGCGATACCCGACGAGAATGATAGCACCTTCCAATATGGCTTACTATAATTGCAACAATACATACTCCCTTATTTCGCTAACGTGAGACATACATTGTCAGACAATTTTCAGCTTAACTAATCTGTCCACTTGGTATTTGATCAAAGTATTTCTTGATAGTAAGCATCCTATTTCTCCCGTTTTTAAGTCGATTATTCCGAAAATGCCTAAAAATTAAACCAAATCAATATTGTTCAATAGTGCTAAGTATCCAATACGAAAACTTTTGGACAAAATTTATAAGTAACATGAACTATAGGATCAAATAAATCATAATTTTTGTTTTATGCACAGGAAGATCAAGTTGTCCATTGACATCAAGATAAATTATCAACATTTTCAGTTAGCTTATGCTGTTTTCAACTTAAATCTACTTTGAAGAGAAATCAGAAATCAGAATTTTCAACTTTGAGTTTATTCTCAGTTAAATGTCTTTGAATAAAATATGATTTTCATAAAATTCATTGTATTGTTGACGAAGATTTAAAAATAATTAAGAGAAGAATTTTATTTTAGAGAATATCATAAGTTTTTGGCGTACAATGCTTGAAGGTTATTGAGTTTTAGTGAAATCATGAACTAATCTATGTTAGACCAACAGTGGAAGCTGTAAACAGAGATGCTCAGCGGTATGAATCAAAGACCCTAGAAACAGGAAATGAACCAAGTTCCTTCGGTCTAGTGTGATCATCAGACGCCAGAACTGTAGACACCTGAGTTGGCGTACAACGGTGTACATGTCTAACGTGAACCAAAGCACAATATTTCATGACCATCTTCCGTCCTCTTCAATGAGTAACTGACTAGTATCCACGACCACTGAACTCCAATGATCACCGCTTCTCACCCCTTACGAGTATCGAGAGCGAATTCCCAGAGTTATAGAATATATATTATCCTATTAAGTGAATGAAAACAATTGCCTGAAAGATTCAGAACCTTATCCCTAATTCATATATTTCATTTTATTATTCAATCTCAAATTCCATAAGTTAACTGAAGGAAAAAAAACGAGGACAGACTACGACTGTTTGAAAAAAACTAATGGAATCAGTAATATCATTATTATTATTATTATTCAGCTTGTAAGTAGAATGGAAAAAAACATGGAAAAATAATACATGATATTTCCATTATACTACTATTAAAACAGTTTTTCGTTAAGTAAGACCAAAATTATTTTTCCATCAGTCGAATATTATATGTAACGGCGTTTCTTCCTCTTTCTCTCTCTCTCTCTCATACTAATACATTTTTCACAAATTTTATTAGACTGTCAAATAATTTCATTCATTAACATATTAACAGTTTTGCAAGTTCTTAACATCATTACTTTTTCAATGTATATGCAAAGTAAAGAAATGAACAAAGAGAGACTGATTCTTCTAGGAATTACAATGTTCTTCTAACTTAATGAAAAAATTTACTAGTCGACTTTTGATAGTTACATAACATTAAAGCATCTTTTTTTCAGTATTATTTTATAGAAAGTAAGTGCACTCTGATTTTATACAATTAGGATTGAATGGAATTCTCTAGTGGCATTCCAAATCTCTTTAATGAAGAATAAAAGATCTTTATTCATGAATTATTATTTTTTTCAAAAATAATGCCATACATGGAAATAATCAGTAGTGACCGTCATTGAGGTTACTGAATGAGTTGTGTAACAATCGTTGTTTTTCTAAATGTCATTAACAGAAATCAGATAGGATTGGTTTGTAGTATATCTGATAATATTGAGTGCTTTTACCAGTAGTCGATTCTTGTGATTAAAAAATTCTGTGTCATAAAAATATTTATTTCTGTTTTAGTCTGAAACAAATTTGATATTTTCAATTAGAGTTGTGAAGACTAGTATTTTTGCACATCGTAATCATCAATCAATTATTGTTAGACCTTCATTCGTAACCTGGCAGCACTGGTCGGCAGTTTCGTCCTGGTATGGGACTCACGACTCCTGCACCTCGCAGGATTCGAGCCCGGGACCTTCGGTATTGTGCGCGAACGCCTAACTTTTGGCATCCAACGATGTTAGTGTTTATATCACGTTTCTAAGTGATCTACACACTGATGTTACTACATTTAACATGCAAATAACACTGATCGTTTCATGATTTCAATGAAACTTTGGAATATTTGTAGAAATGTTTTAGGTTTTTTGTTTAGTAGAAGAAAAAAATTTCATTTCATCCACCACGTAGATACAAACAATCAAAGCTTTACTAAAATCAATGTTCTGACTAAGGGAAATTGCTTTAAGGCTATAAAAAATTGACACAATATATATATATATATATATATATATATATATATATATTTACAACTAATTTGCTCAATCACTTTTAGATATTATAGACTGAGAAATATAACTTTTATAGCTTACTACAATAGTTTCCAGTATGTCATAGAATTTTCTAAAAAAAATCTTTCCTCTAGTAATGCTTTTAAAATCCTGTTTTAGTATCTACCACGTATGTTTAAAACTTAAAGTATAAGAATAATTTTTGATCAGACTCTCTTGACACATCCATCATACTGGCATATATTTATCAATTGTGGAAAGTGATTTTTATCATTCATCTTTGTTTCTTTGATAGTTGTGTATTGTCAAATCCATCTAGTGATTGATTTAATTCATTCTTCTTTCAATTAATCTCATTTGTAAATTACAGTTACTGACAAGGTTAAATTGTTCGAATACTATATTGTACAACAGTTAAAAACAAAATCATTAAAACGATGATTAATTCATATTATGAAAAATCGTCAATTGTATTCACTGGTGACTAGTTTCGTGAAGAGATAGTCGGAGTTCTAATGAGAAGGAAGATGTGACCATCAAAGCTCAACCCTGTCGAGTGTAGGCAGTAACTACCGAAGACTATGTATGGGTGAAGTTGCGCAAAATCCCCAGATTGATCATAGTTAGCCGGATTAGTGGTTCAGAAGGTCCCTGCTCTTGATTCCTGCGAGTAGCGGAATTTGTGCATGTTCACTACTGACTAGTCCCATACTAGGCTGAATCGGTCTGAAACGTGATTTAATTTAAAAACGATAGCTTTAAATATGACATAGTAAAGTTTTTTTTCCAATGGGTTAGTGAATTTCGGTAAATATTCAAGTGAACTATTAATTAAACTATGTGATTTGAATGGCAGATTAATTTATTCAAAATATCATTAACGATACACTAGTCAATTAATCAGTGACAAGAGGGTTGGTTTACTTATACACATTCTAATCTGATTTACACTTAATTCATTTGTGTGTGTACACATTACTTTTTGTAACCTACATTCAAAATAATCAAGTTCTCAAAGCATCAAAATATTCATTGTCAATGGCAGATAATAAATAATAACTTGTAGACTGCAGTGAGATGAATGGTATATGATTATTGTTGTGTTTTTTTTTTAAATTGAGAAATATTTATTGTATCTGTCAAAATATCTATTGCGGACTATGTGATATAATATTTTATCGTACACATACAGTTTTTTTTTTTAAATATTTTTCATACAAAACTCTAACATTTATTGAACAAGTGAAAACGTATTTCCTTTTGTTTTGTTTTTAAATCCAGTTGAAAATTGAGTTTGAATTTTTGAATTTTGAATGAATGTTAAACAAAATTTAGAGACACTAGTGTTAGTGAAAATATTGCTTTGATTTTTAGTCATCGTTTCAAGTTGTTTACTAGGATGTATGGCTTTTTGTGACAATTTATAGTGATTAAGAGATGAATTGTCTGTTTGTTCATTTCGGCTAGAAAAACACGTGTAATAATAATATATGGGATATCAAACAGAGATCAGTTTGTTCCATGAAGCTGTTGTGAAAATCATAAGTTTTTTTTTTACAAACTGATATGTTGATTTTTTAAACACTGAATACAAAATTATGAAACATAATTTAATGATATTTTCATGCGAAACAAGACTAATGTAAGTTCAATAACTTTCAGGTAGAAGGTGATAGCTAATCAAGTCATCAATAAGAGTAGTTTTTTATAGTATTTCTTTTGATACCTAGTCTTTTTTTGGCGTATCTTTACACAGTTTATTTCCTAATATCTCATATTATCTCGAAGTATACAATACCAAGTATTTGTTTCATTGTGTTCATGTTTTCAAATACCACCCCGCCACCAAACCGTTCATTCCATGAAATTGTTTTCTTGGTTGATATATTGTTCGAGGCAACATCATTTGGTACCTACTTCAAACAGAAATAAACTGAGTCTGTTCGTTTTTCAAGAGATGAATAAGTTTATTTAAATGACTTTGTTTATCATATATTACTTTCGTAGTCTGCCTCTTGTTAAGATGAGATTTCTTTTTCTAATCAAATGTTTTGCTTGATCATTCTTTTATCATAGGAAATACAATTTAAAAAAAAACGATAATTCTACTGAATTTTAGACTTTGTCATTATCCAAAGTCACAAGGAAACCAAAGCTGTTGACAGCTTAGATCACGAGATTCCACCAAAACGGGTACATTTGCGTGTTATTATGTATTCTGTTGAGTTTGTGATGTAAATATTGTTATCATCAAACTACGCAATCACAGAACAAACATCAAAATTAAATAATGCTGTCAAGTGTAATAAGCAATACGTTCAAACTTATTTAATTGAGATCTAAACTAAATGAAGTAGTTAGCTAAACTAAATAAATTAGAAACTTGTCGAATTCGGATTTCATATTTAAACTAATAAAACATGTCATTGCATAGATTATCAATGATTTCCATTAAATCCGACTCAAATAAGTGTGATTCGGTTATAATAAGTATCAATATCTTGAAACTTTGATGAACATTTACTAAACAGTTTCCTTTAACACTATCACAGCTTAGATTTTAACTTGGTTAGGAAACATGAGGTAAAAATAATTAGTTACATCACTTTGTGGGTAAATAAAAGCAATACAGTGAATAGAATGAAAAGTATCTTTCCATCTTTCTACAAGAGTAGATTTTAAATAGAGTTCTTTAAATGTTTTTTATACACCAATCAAAACAGTACGTAAAACCAATAATCATTAGATTTTTTCTCTTGTGAATTTTGTTCATCAATCGAATAATGTAGCAATTACTATACAAAACATTTTATTTATTGGACAATTATTAGGATTTAGGGAAGACGCGGTTTATTCTTGCTGTTTGGAACTAAGCAGTCAGTACTGGGTTTTAGTCCCGGAGTTACAGGTACACAAGTCTTGAATGACACTGCTAACTAAAGTTCATCTATGCTAAGAATTCATGTGACTTAACGATTATATCGAGGATACACACACGCTCAGCGAGACCAAGAGAATCTAAGTTTCACAATGCTTTTACTCATTAACTCTATTTTTATACAGTTCAATTAATTTAGTACAATTTACTCATGAAATTAAATAAACGTATTTTGGGGGGGGGGAATTCAATAATTGACACGACATATTGCAAAAACACAGTAACAACACAGATCCATTTCTGCTTATCGACGTTATGCACATTATGTATATATATATGGACACAAATGTCTATGTGTACTCTGACAAACGGAAACACTAACTAACATATCACATATCAATTGCTTTAGTAATAGAAACCAAAAATTATTTATATATATTATTTGTCTTTACTCGCTTCCAACTGATTAGACATGAATCTCTAAAAGCTGTGTTATTAATTTGTGGTGGTTCATTTCAGTTGGAATTCTGTTTTTTTTTAATTCCAACCTAAATATTCAGTTGATTTATTCTTTTCTAAAAAAACAAAAAAAAAAATTCATTCATTTCTAATTGATAAAATCTTGTCTAGAAAACAATTTCATGAGAAAAAATGTTTGTTTTGATCAGACTTTTAAGTAGTATATATATATATATATATATATATATATATATATATATATATATATATATATATATTTCATTACTTAATAATATTCAAACATTTCGGTAGAGTATCATGATAGAAAAATCATTTTTATAATTATTTTTAATTAAATTATGATATATATTTCTAATATTTAATCGAGTTAGAATTTAGAATTGTTTTTTTTTATGATCACTGATATTTAGGTAATAATTTACCTAAATACTGTGGTGTGTGCTACTTATACGAACGATATAAGTAGTATAAGAATGGACGTGAAAGAAGAAGTCTTACGGTCAGAAGAGGAAAACGGAAAGCAAACAGAGCAAAAGCAAGAAAGAAATAGAGCACCGACAGGAAGTAAAGGCAGCAACAGCAGCAATGGAAGAAGGCTGGAGCGTTGGAAGTCAGGACTCAAAGGTGGTGTGCAAATGGAGCGTTCAATGTAATGTTATCGTTTTTAATTGACTAAGAGTGTTAATATGCCAAATACAATCTATTGAGCCTTCCTCAGTTTCCTCAATACTATGTAATTTGTGTTATTTTCGCTGAGGGTAGCTAATTGACTTTCTAAGTAAGAGGAATTTTCAATTTCTTCTTTATGGGAAATGTCAGAAATTCTAATAACTGACTTTTGTTGAAATCGTGAATCAGTGATCATTTTTTAATTACGAACAGTTTACTCAATACTGAGTTTAAGAGAAAGTAGTCAAACGACCATTGCTTTATGAATTATAATTTTTCACAGACATGTTACTGATTCTGTCAACATTTGTTTGAATACAACCTGTATATATAGTGGATGTAAGCACGAAACTTTTTGCAAGGTACTTTTAACTTATTTAGGATATTTTTACTCTACGGTTGTCCAGTTGAATTTCATTGATATCATGGATTGGTTGTAGTTAGACTACAATTAGAAATCTGGCAACATCAGAAGGTCGTATTCTACTAGCATGGGACTTATCAACAGTGCGTAACCACATCCGCAAAAGCGGGAATCGGACCCTGTCTCTCTCGAGAACGGTTAACCTCTTGATTGATGAGCCTGATTCCTACCGTGTTAATGTCTAAATTTGATCAGTCAAAAGCATTTAATAAGGATAGATAATAACACTATACTATATTCATAAGATTCGATTCGTATTTTTAATTTTATTCAGCAGATATTTTGAGAATAAAACATTGTTTGTCTCCTTGTTTGATTTATTTATCACGGTATAATGAGAGTGACACATTTGATATATTGAAAACAGTTAACATACTTAATGCATTCTGATACTACACTTCTAAATCAATTGAATTTTGATTAAGGTAACATACAATCAAAAAAGACAATGCTGATAATCAGCTGTTTAATGAGTAATTTTGAATAAAATACATTTCGAAATTCCTTTGAAACGTTTACATTAGCTGAAAAGTAGTTCATTCAACTGATTATTACTCGTCTAAAAGTAGTTTTTCTTAAAAATTTTATTCAATTTGACCTGTTCAACACTAGAAGGATTGTGACTAGTTGATGAGTATAGTTGGCGCTTTCCCTCGCATTTGTGACATCAGGATAGGACTATATATATATATACGTATATTTGTATTTTCTAACATAATGCATACATTTTCGATAGTTGGAAGTGAATGGTCGACTGTACCATAAAAATAAATCTTCCTTTAGACTTCCGTATGATATACTTAAGCAGACCTTGTTTGAGCGATGTTGGTCATAAGAAGGTAAATACGGGAAGGCAAGTGAGCCAACTCTCTTGATCTGCAAAATGACGAAGTATCAGTACATTTGAAATCATCAATCAATCATTGTGTTAGACCACCATTATAAACCTGGAAGCACTAAACGGCTGTTTCGTCCTGGTATGGGACTCACTGATGGCAGTGCGCATCCGCGACTACTGCATCTCGCAGGATTTGAACCCGGGACCTTCGGTATTGTGCGCGAACACCTAACCTAACTCGAAGTGATAATAAATATTCAGCAAGATTATGATTAGCTTTTGATAGATTAAAAAGATAAACCTTATTCTTATGGATTTTTGAACCGATTCTGTAAAGTGAATTTAAAAACATAGTAACGGTAATTATTTTTCACTATAAGAGTTGTGGAGATTGTTGAATTTCAATGAAACCGTCAAACAGTCTAAATGAGATCACCGTTGAAAACAAGGCCTTTCGGTTACAGATCTCAATTCATTTTAAACTTGACAGTGAGATGTATCGTAACCTCAGCATTGATAGTCACACTAGAACTCGAACTTAGTACTTTCAACTTTAAACGTCAATGCATTAACCACCGACTCATGAAATATACATAGATATCGACTTTTGTGTAACTTGTCGGCCGTTTCGTATGGAAGGTATTTCTTTCAGCTTTTGGTGTGAACATTAACATTGAGATGTGATGTGAATACGGCGTCAACATGGATGAGTTTATGTTATCTTCATAATTCCGTGTGTTAACGGGTATAGAATTTTGTATTAAAGTTAAGGAAATTGCGTCCAATGACGATCCTTAACTAGATGTTACTCTTCATCAGTTTTCTAATTTATATTTCACTCTATTACTGGCTTAACCTAAAGTGATTGATGGAAAACTGGTTTTTGCTTGTCAACAATTCAAAGAACTGAGTTCCAGCTGACTTTTTCCAGATAATTTGTATTTGATTTTGCACACTAAACAATTTTATCATTAATACGACATTTTTTCATACGAGTGATTAGATAAATTAGGCAGTTTCAATTTTTTAGTACCCTGCTTGATGCCAGTGGTTTGCTTTCACAGTGGGGTTATGGATGGATGTTTATTAAGATAAATTCCCTATCAGTATAAAACAGCTGTCTGTTACTTCTTAATTTGTAATTTTTGTTTAATGAAAACCATTTAATGAAAAAGACCCATATGTTTTCTCAATAACAGCTGTTTATTGAACATTGATCAAAATTATGATGGCACAGTTTGGGTTCAATACTTTTTTTCTTGCACACTATTATTTTGCTAATTTCTTGCACCATCTCAAAAGGAATTATTTACATAGAGAAGGATCGAATATGACTGCCTATGCAAGTTTAATGAAGCTACTTAATTTCGACTCGTAAAGTTTATCGAAATAAGATTTCATGTAACAGTCTTTCATTTGTTCAAAATAAATTATTCTTTCTCTTTTCCATTTTAAATTAAATAGGCATTCAACTCACGGAGATTCGGACATACTGCTTACTATAATCTCTATTTTTAAAATTTCGTTTGCAACTAGCTGGGTAATTATTTCTAAAATCATAAAACTATCATTATTTGAACACGATTAGAAACGTGGAAGCACTGGACGGCCGATTCGTCCTGCTGTGTGATTCATCAGCAGGCAGAAGGTCCTGAGTTCGATTCCTAGCAGGAGTCGTGAATGTACATTAATTATGAGTCCCACACAAGGACGAAACTGCCATCCAGTGCCTCCAGGATTCTAATGGTGGTCTAACAGTGACTGATTTAAGATTTCAATACTAAACAACACTCTCTATAAGTAACCATAGCTTTAATAAAAAAATCTGACTAATTGTTGATAATCCGTTTGGTTTTATGGTTCCTCGAAAGCAATGCATAAACCATTTCTTTCGGGGAAAAATCGTTCATTATTGCTTGTAATATCAACACAGTAACCTGTCATAAATTTCCACCCTCACTATTGTTGATTTTGCATGTGTCATACGCCGATAGGATTAAAATATAAATTGGTTTTTTTACGCTATATATTTTTAACAACTTCAACCGTTTGAAAGCTTTATTTATATAGAAAAACTAACTATGAAACTTCAAAAGAATGTTCGAGTATAAATAAAAATTTTATTAAACTATGTAATATGACGTAAATGATTGTATTATTTAATTCATACACGCTTATTATTTACTATAATCGGGCTGTAAATATATGTAAAATCCAAAATCCAACATATCGTGATATCTACAAATATTATCCTCGGGTTATAGCTAAATGAGAATAGTCATTTTTTTTTAACAAGTAGACCAAAATGTTATCAGTGAAACAATTTGACGTATTTCACATTTGCAATGTGACAGGCAGTATATTAATTTAAAATTCTAATTTTTATCGAATATTCGTCTTATTTTGAATGGAAGTAAAATAGAGATACATTTAGATTCATATTGTTGATTTGTAACTAGCTGTATTTGACTTCAGATCTTGTCGACCTGTTTTTGATTTCAGATAAATACTTAGACTCATCACTTGATATAAATTACCAGAGTTGCTGAACAGGACAAGAACGTAGGTCTAATTTGAAGCATTCAAGGAATGGTAGATTTCATCCATGCATATTGGCTGACAAATCAACATTGAAGAGTGAAAATCGGATTGTAACTGGAAGTGCGTATGTGTGTGTGTCGTATAGATGCGCATTCGGCTTGAACGTTGAACTGTGTGTGCATTTAAACTTACAGAAGAGATCATGCAGTCTGTGGATTCTTACTTGATTCTATCACTGGTGCAGCGTTTAAGTTAGAAATATGTAAACATAGAAAATCATGCATATACAGAAAACGTAAATGAATAAATGCTAGGAATTAGTTATGTTCAAGTCATTAACTACAGGGATTATACAGTAGTCGTTTGTTAGTTTGGCTTTATCCTATTCGAATAAGAATACAGTTGCATAGGTGTGAACAGGATGAAGTTGCAACAACTTGTACCGTCGCTCGTTAAAAAAGATATTTTTCACACTAATCAGTGTTACTTAAAAGCACTGCATAAAACGTCTTTACGAGTTGGACGTTATTTTTACTCCGTTCAAACGGAATCCTTGTTCTCTTTTCTTGCCTAAAAACAGATATGTTTATATCTCAAAATTCGTTGCTTTCATAGTCTTCCGATTTATCTGAACAACAAAATGATGCTCTGTCCGGCAGAGTTGAACTACATCCGGTGTATTAAAAGTACTCACGTTAAGTGATATAAAATGCGCTCTCAATGTTGTGAACTGATTAGAAACAGAGATACAAACCTTTAGGTTTCATCATAGCGGTCTGCAGGTTAAATGTCCGCACACATAGCTGAAGTTCCTCTGATCGATTACTGATATGCAGTCCCATGTTAAGCGGTAACAGATATGTAGTTGGCTTTCTGGTTATTTAACTTGAGTCAATTTTTTTAATCTCAAATTAAACACATTTAGTTAGGAGGAATTATTGAAATCCGAAAAAATATATGACATTTTATGGAGATTTTCTTTCATACGGAAAACCTAACCTCTTTAAGAGATATGGTAATGACATATGACCAATTAATTTATCATTATACATTTAATTTATCCCAAAAATAACTTTTTTATTTCAAGGAATCAATTGTCACAAGCGAAGACAATTAAGTGGCTGCATAGTTTTTAGAAATTCTTTCCGTAGACAATACAACACCTGACTAAATAACACTTTGAACATTGATTGAAACGAACACTACTGACTAAATGGAAGTCAACTGTCACAAATTCCATTTATTGAAATTAAGAATCTTGTTCAATATGATATACAGATAATACAACCTATTCTTAGTTAGACCACCAGTGAAAACCAGGAAACATTGAATAGCTAGCTACGTTATCCTAATATATCATCTAGAATTCATCTTGTATTGACCATTTCAACCAAACGACATGATGTTGAATATTGTCAAAAAACTGTTTCAGGAAATGCATCTTGAAAGCTAATCAAATTATAGGCGAAAAAAATGAAAACGAATTTTACATATGTGTCATGCGTTCGGTTAATTTTTTCTGTTGCAACTATCAGATGAAGAATTGTGTGAACAATATGCAAGTAACAAAAAATACAGGTGAAAAGATTGAACAGAAATGAAATATGGTGAAACCTGGTGAGTCAGATAAATGTAAGGAAAGATTACAGTTTGGTTATCGACAATTTACTGCTGTGACAGCAAATGAACTAGATTCTAGCTCTTGGAGGAATTTGTTGGACAGGAAACAGACTGGGGAAATCATCGAAATGTATCATCACAAAGCAAGTCGAAAAGAAAAGAAAAGAGTACATAACGTTAAGAATTTGAAGTAGACATCATAAGCATCAATAATACTTGTCAACAAGTGGTAAGCTTAGCCTAGAAAAGAGTTAGCTGAAGATATCTATCTGGTGACCTATACCTTATGATAGGTAATCAACTTAACTGAAGCAAGTACGTAAGTAGTGTTACAAAGTATTATTCAATGAAAAATAAAGGTAGCTAATTTATTATATGAGTATACAATAAATATGATGTTGTCCTGGTGATGTTGTTCAGAAGAACAATGAAAGCTCCGCAGCTGAAACATCCAGCTCAGAGAACGAAACACCACTGCGAATATGATGTTGTGTCTAAAAATGACTAAAATTGATTATGTGCTTCGTAGTTACGTAATTTATTATTTAAATGTGTTCATGTCTGTGAGACACTGGATCACTGTTCTGACAAACAGAAATCAGTGGATTAATGTCAGTCATTTATTGATGCATATTAGCACTACGTTTCCCAAACAAAACACTAGATACTTCAAAATGACCGAATATGCATTAGCTGAATGAAAAGCTGAGTATACTTGAATTATTTTTTCTGGTTTACGTTTTTTTTTGGCGAGCTAGTTTTCTACAGGATGGTGCCATTAAACCCATGCCCAACCTTCCTCCTTTATCCCGGCTTGCGGCCAGCAGTAGCCCCCACAGGGGATCCAGGAGGAGTTTTGAGTGTACTTATATGCATGTAATTATCACATTTTATGTGAATAAATCATTCGAACGTCAATAAAACAAGAAAGTAATATCTGCATCTGTTCTGTGCCACATTTTCTGACTGTTTTACAATTAAAAAGTGAAGCTTTGAATTAGATTTATCAATACTCAATGTTAATTAATGAACCTGTTGAATTTTCTACATAAGCCAAAAACTTGTACATAATAAGTAAATAGTACTTATTTATCATTATCAACTAAGTACGGTCATAATTTCAACTAAATTGATGAGTTTATCAACTTATCGAAAGACCGTATTACAAAAACTGATACAATGTAACATTTCTAGACTTGATTAACACGAACAGAAAGATGGAAATGTTACAAATGACAGACATAATGACAGGTATTGGGAACTAAAATGCAACCGTTAAAATCAATAATGATGGAAAGAAATTCATCAATTCCAATGGAGCATTAACTAACATTCGCATCTCAAAGACTACACATTCAAGAGATTCACTTGACTATCAAAATGCGACATAAAATATGTCGCCGGTCCCAAGTCCGGATAAAGGAGGGGGGTTGAACATGGGGTTAGCGACCACAATCCGTCAAAATCTAACTTGCCAAAAAACGCTAACCAGAAAAAATAACCCAAACCACTTTAACTCTGACGTGGGAGTTGGAAAAAGAATTATGGCGTCTCGTGATTAAAGCCGAGTTCCCTCGGAAGTCACGGGGCCGATGCCTCTCCTCACAACCAGAGCAACCATTCTCTTAGGTACGCTGAATGTTCGTACATTGTGGGAGACTGGAAGACTATTTCAAGTTGCGGCAGAGATGAAAAGATACAACTTCGAGGTGCTCGGCATCATTGAAACGCATTGGACACATGTAGGACAACTGAGACTTGCTTCAGGGGAACTGCTGTTATACTCTGGTCATGAAGAGGAAAATGCTTCACATACACAAGGAAATGCACTGATGCTGTCCAAACATGCACAAAAGGCACTGATAAGATGGGAATCTCATGGACTCGGGATCATTAAAGCATGCTTCAAAACAAAGAAAGAGGACATTACAATGAACGTCATCCAATGTTATGCACCTACCAACGACTACAATGACGACGTTAAAGATCAATTCTACGAAAGGCTACAGTCAATCGTCGAGAAATGTTCACAAAAGGATTTGACGATTCTTATGGGAGACCTGAATGCCAAGGTTGGAATGGACAATACTGGATATGAAGACATCATGGGACGACATGGACTGGTAGAAAGAAACGTAAACGGTGAGAGATTTGCAAACGTATGTGCCTTCAACAAACTTGTCATCGGTGGCACAATATTCCCACACAAACGCATACACAAAGCTACATGGATTTCACCGGATCACACTACTCAAAACCAGATTGATCATATCTGTATCAACAGAACGTTCAGAAGGACTATGGAGGATGTGAAAACCAAGAGAGGAGCTGATATAGTCTCAGATCACCATTTGCTGATCGCCTAAATGAAACTGAAACTCAAGAATCACTGGACAACGGGACAGACAACATCACAGAAGTTTAATATGGCCTTTCTTCGGGATACCGTAAAACTCAACGAATTCAGGATAGCCCTCACCAATAGGTTCCAGGCCTTGCACGATATACTCAATGGAGAGAAAGCAGCATTGGAGAACAATTGGAAAGGGATCAAAGAGGCAATCACTTCAACATGTCACGAAGTTCCGGGTCACAAGAAGTACCATCACAAGGATTGGATGTCAAGACAGTTCTACTGTATAGTGCGGAAACTTGGAGAACTACCAATTCCATCATCCAGAAGATACAAGTATTTATGAACAGTTATCTACTCAAAATACTTCGGATTCGTTGACCAGACACCATCAGCAACAACGTACTGTGGGAGAGAACAAACCAGATTCCAGTGGAGGAGGAAATCAGGAAGAAAGGGGTGGAAGTGGATAGGACACACACTACGAAAAATGTATTTTAATATATACATTTTTAATATATCTACCTACAGTAAGTAGACAATTTTCTTGATAATTAAAGTTTCGTTTGTACAATCAATAAATTTTGATCATTTTAAATCATTATAGTCTGTTGTTTTATAGTCTACGATCAGTATAATCTTTTCATGCATAAAATAACTTCGCCTAATTTGCGTATTAAGTCAGTTTTCCAGTTTACTCATCAAGTTTATCTAACAAAATAAATAATTTATTATAAACCCATAATTTATCTAACCTATTAAATACACACTGTATAATCAGTCCACTAGTTGACAGGAATGATTAATATACACCTGTCATCTAAAATGGGACACATTGTCTTAATTTCACTCACATCGCTTAAAGTTAGATAAATGATGAAGTGTAGAATCAGGTGTTTTTTTTAAAAAAAATTCTATTGGAATACAATCAATCCTTACACTTAAATAAATCAAAATGACTGCCAAGTATGCAGACCAATGAATTTTATTCAACATGTTGGGAAATTCAAATTAAAACTACGGTTCGCGCGCAAGAATGTGAAACTAAATACTTTCACAGGGAAAAGCTCTGGTTTTTATTTTTTTTTTTAAAAAAATTCCATTTTACAATAACCAAAAGAAAAAAAAATACAATTCAAGTAATTATTTGTATGATTTATTTATTCATTACACAATTTCAGTGATAATTAATATTTCATAATATTGATTATATTATTATTAACTGACTCAACACAGAACTAATAGGTTCAACATCTTTTCATGCATCTTTTATACTTGTAACGATATTGTTTATCTATTGGATTATATAATAAATGATCACAGAATGCATGACATTTCGATTCACTGCTATACTTTGCATTTCCAACGGTAGACAATGCATTTGCGTGTAGAGTCCAATTAGCCATGATTGTAAGACAAATCATCCATAACGATGATATAATTATCTAGGTTGAGTTTTTGTAATAAAAAAAAAACAAAACAGTTATTTAATACACATTTGAAATCATCAATCAATCGTTGTTAGACCACCATCCATCAGCAGTGCGCATTCACGACTCATGCATCTCGCAGGATTTGAATATAGAACCTTCGGTGTTGTGCGCGAACGCCTAACCTCTGGACCAGTTGGGCCAGTGTATCCGACAATGTCTAACTCTGACTGATCTGGGTATTTTTTTTGGTAGGCTGTCAACAGCTTAGTGTGATAAACTGAAAGTTATTGAAATTTTTCGAATAGTACCTAGCTATAAAGTCTTAAGCATTTCATCTTAATTGAAGCTTTTCAGTAATATCAACATGACTCGCCTCAATCTACAAACATAACCACTATGATTCTGTTGGTAGGGAATGTCAAGAGTCTCGTTCGCAAAATTTGTATGCAAACATAAACTAATCAAATGTAGTGGTAGATATGAATAATCATCTAAAAAGATTAAAATACTCAAGCAAACTTTAACAGATACTACTTACTTTCATTTTTGAAAAACAGTATGTAAAGATCTACAAATGTTTCAAGTTTGAAAACAATCCTTTATATAGTGTTTTTCAAACCATTTCGGTGTTTAAACAATAAAGCTAAATAACTATTTTCTCAGGAAATGTCATTTCTGCACAGGAAGCTGTCTATTATTTTTGGCTGGAATTGAGAACTAGTAAACTAAATGTTGATTGTCTAAAACATAGGACACTTTGAAAGCATGAATGAAGTATGAAACCAAAATGAAACTGTATTTAAAAAAACAAATTAATTATGGTATTTAAGTCATTTGTTACATGCGCAAACGCCACTAATTATATGGATGCAAAATATGGCCAGTAAGAGTAGGGGTTATTCGTATGTTACTGGTTTTAGAGCATAGGTGTCTCCGAAGTATTGCTCTTTTATCTTGAAACTATCGAGTACACAATGCTGTTGTTGGGAAATGGGCACTAGATAGGGTTAGCAAATCAGTGGATGAAGTATTGAAACTTCATCAGTGGAGGTGGTTGGAATATGTGTTATGAATGTCCAACCATCGACTGCCTCGTCGAGCTATGTTTTGTGGTGTAGGAGTAGGTTGGAAGAAAGTTAAGGGCGCCCTAACCAAAAATATGGCAAAAATAGGAAGTTACTGACAACTGGAGTTAAACATGTTGGTAAGTGTCGACTATCTGGTTGGGGCCAATCAGACGGTAGTAATCGATTGTTAGAGACCCTAAATGACTTGGTTCGAAACCGTTTACAATTGCGCAAATGTATCAGTAAACTCAGAATACAAAAAATAAAAACGGAGGTTTATTACTTGAAGAATGAGGAAAACGTCATATCGGTAATTATAGACCAGTATTCACGATACAATGTTAATGCTTTAATCTGAAGTTTATTATAAATGAATAAATGACTGTAGGCAACAATAGTATTATACAGTGACATAAATAAGCTACCTCTAATGAGGTATATTTTAACTAATGTTATATCAACTCCAGGTGAGTTTGTCTCATCTGACAATAAAATTGAGACTGACAAGCATAAAATAAATACACCATACTTGATTGTGACATTCTCATGGAATTCACTCTGCGTATTCCAAATGAAAAGTAATTAGTAACATAAAGTACTTTCACTAATACCCCATCTTAAACACCTCATGTGGAAAACTGTTTCATTTCATGGTAAATAATAAGTTTTTGTATCGGCCGGAACACTACCTTCGTATATCGACAGTTCATCTTGATATGCTCGAAACTATTACGAGTTCACGTTAATTGGTAAACGGAACGATGGTCAACGACACTGTGACACGATAGGCTATTTTAGTCCGACTGTCCCTCGTCCTGCTAACTAAAGTTAGAAGTGGGGAATGTGAGCTGTAGGTCAACTAGGCGTCTCTTGGCGTGAAAACATGGAAATTCAAAATTTCGGAAATGAATTACAAAATTAGGACCTTTTCCGAGTGAGTTCTGGGGATCTATCTACTACTTACTACTACTTACGCCTGTTACCCCAAATGGAGCATAGGCCGCATACCAGTTTGTTTTCTGCCACAGTAGGTTGTTGGTGATAGCCGAAACTAATCTTGCCCCTTGATAGTTTTGGATAGAAGTTGAGACGTCAAACATAGCTGCGGAAATAAATAGTTAGAATTCAGTGAGTATATATATATGTATACTTTTGAATCAAAGAATTATCAAAAACTCAGAGTTTGTTTAGCAATCCTGTTTAAACAAAAGTTCTGAAAAACCATACCCCAGGTTGTGCCATCACTATACTCCATTCTACAGTTACATTTTGTGATAAAGAAAATATTGATCTATACAAAAATTATGTTTTTAATTCATCCCTGTGTAGATTGCACCATAATCCTAACTGTAGGCATAAAACTACGAGCAAAGATGCAGACACAGACAATTCATACATGAGATATCTAGCAGTCACATTTTCGTTAATAAGAGATAATCACTCCTCTATAAGGAATAAAAAACACCTGAACGTCGATATAAACTGAAGGCACATCACATCGAAACAAATTCTCCCTCATTGATATTGGTAATAAACATTATATACAAGTTAATACGTTCTTGATTACAAGCTAGACAACTAACAGGGCTTCCTCATTCTGCTCTCGGAGAAATATTTTATCGATTTAATTTATTTAGTATGCGATCAAAATAAAAATCCATATAAGATAATTACAGTGTATTGTGATTGTTTAATTTGATAATATAATGTTCGTATATATATATATATATATATATATATATATATATATATATAAATCAAGTGTGAAACTTTTGATATTGTGCTATCGTTCAATCTGTAGACAAATTAATGAGTCTAGAGTCTGAGCGATAATAGAAGACTAAACGTCTCAGATTCAAATTCCCTCCACCAGCTTGTCACATCTATCAATTGGTGAATGACAAATTGAAGAAGTCATTATTTTTAAACTTTGTGTAAGCATTTTTAAATATGACTTTTGTTATCCAAATAGTGTTTTGTGGTGACCGCTGTATTTCTACATTTCACACCACGAACTGATCTGAATGAAATCATGAATAAAAACTTGGGAATATTTGGATAACATTTTCGTTCTAGTATGGGATCTCTAAGAAATAGTTATGTACGCATTGAATTTGAACTTTTGGTCTTGTGTGTTATCACTACTCAACCTCTATATCAAATAAATCAACTTTAATTTTAACTCATGAATAAATCTGTTGTGCCAATGATGATTTCACAGAATGAAATGTTTGTTTTTTTTAAGGATAGGAAATTAAAATCGTCCGTGGGGACAGGATAGCTATTTTCACTGCTCAGATTATAAAGTAAACATCCTATCTGTTGTCCTAGACAATAATCTTGTTTAGGATTTGATTGATACTTTTGTTGCCGAAAACAACCACTTAAATAATTCATGATAGGAATATGCTGAAATTGACATGTTTATGAATTGATTGTTACAATATTCAAACAATAAGGTTGGATTATCGTTCAAAGTTTGTAGCGAAACTTATTTGGCTTAAGTGTGAGAATCATTCCATGTAAATTGTATTAGGATGTAGATAAAACAACAAGTTGAAATGTTGTATCGTTACGGACGGTAGACTGTTTCTTAATATAAGCAATAAATAATTGAGCAGTAGAACATCTATGTATATTTTAAAAACGTAGAATTTGTATTTACCCTTTTGAGAAAAGTACGGACTTTTGAATATGAAATTTTTTTAAATTCTATTTAGCGCTTAAACCGATATTTTAATGCTCATAACAATTTTTGTTTTTAAACTAAACCGGTATGTTTGTCTTTTTGACTTTGTTATTTATGTAAAGTGTCTGAGACGTTTTGCAGCTGGAAGGTACGTACGTTTATCTGGTGACAGGCTTTCAGTGAAGTGCACTGAAGCCAAATAGGGATTAGGTTGAATAAGTTTGTTTCAAGCAATCATTAACGCAGACAGATATGAGGATACAAAGCGTTAAAGCAAAGCGAAGTGAGCTGGCTAACCCAGTGTAATGAGGCCTGGACAAAGCATTTATAGTCAAACAAAAAATAGGCCAGATTTGCGATAAGCGAAGTAGGCAGTGCACATACATACTAGAATAGAAACGATTAAGATAAAAGCGAATAGTTGACAAGGTCAAAAGACAAGGGAATAGTAACTCGCGCACAACGGATTAGTTAATTTTTCCGAGGGCTTGGAACAAGCACTGTGAGCTCGACATAAAGTGCACACACTACAGACTATTTTTTCAAACTGAGATCCCTAAACAAGAATAAAACGGACTTCTATCGTCCTTTGACTTTCAATGAATAACAAGAACTATCAGACCGTGACAACAAAATGCATAGTTAACAAGGACGATAAGAAATATTTCTCTAATTATAGGCACCTATCAAATGGTTCAGTTTAAAAGCCACCATTAACATCAATGAACTAACAATTACGTGTATTTCAAAAGGCTTTTCATTTGCATATTAAATAATATGCCATATTTACAAACTACAAGTTTAGGTTAGAAAACAGTCTAATGGTACACTAAGTCATAAATACAGTAGGATCGTTTTATATTGCATTTTCCTACAAAAAACAATTCTTCCTTTTAGTTACTCATTAGGAGAGATTATTTTGTTAGATAGCTTCTCTTCTGATATCATGTGTGTACATATATAATCAGATAATTTGATCAGATAATTTTCTCTACAACGATGTAGCGTAGTTGCTTTTTCCATTTATTTGTTCAGTGTTCCAATAAAATCAATGAACAATGTCACTTGTTCTCTGTAGATTAATAATACCACATAATTATTATGTAAGCAACTTTTTTTCACAAACTCGGCAGAAAAAAAACACATTAATTCTGCAAGTAATACTTTCCACATTCCAATGTAGTTAGTTATTCGATATTTATCTTATTCTATGGTCTACTCTCTAATCTATGAACTACTCATTAAATTTAATGAAAATTTATTTTTATTTATATATAGAGCTATTTGAGTGTTTACAATAATGACTACCGAAATTAATTCGTAACTTTACACTAAAACAGCTTAAAAATCAATCGACAAATGTTGAATTTGGCGTCAATAAATAATAAAGCTGACTCCGTTAGATGGAGTAAAAGAATACAACTGAAATATCTGTTCTTGCAAGTTACACACATAAAACATTTAACTTCCGTTTGTTCAGAAGTTTTAAATATTTGTGCTTAGGGAGCGTATAGAAAATGCTTTGTTTTAATGAAGCGATTCACCTTCAAAACTTCTTCTAATTTAATGATATTTTCCATAACGAAGTGAAATCAAGCGACAAACTTAAATTTTTTTTCAAAGTATGTTACTTCATAATGTATGCATAATTTTCAAGAATGAAATAATCATGACAGGGCAATGATCAGAAACTAAGACTTTAAAATTACACGATAAGCATGACTTTATTCAATGGCCTAACCAATATGACTCAGAATTTTTTTTGATGGTAAACATAGTTACTTACTTACTAAAGCCTATTAATCCGAACAAAGCATAAGCCAACGACCAACTTTGTACAGCCTACTTTTAGGGCAGAGTTTAAATGGTTTCAATTGTTAGTTCTGGTTAGCGTTTTGTTTCACACAAGATTGGGGTTGCTAACCGCATGCCAAAACTTTCATTTTTTATTAAAGATTCGGACCGGCAGTATCGCTTAGAAAAGCTCCAGACGGTAGTTAATGCATTATTAACAACTACAGTTAAACAAACTGGATTCCAGTGGAGGAGGAAATCAGGACGAAGCGCTGGAGTTGGTGGATAGGACACACCTTGTGGAAAACACCCAACTGCGTCACAAGACAAGCGCTCACTTGGAACCCTCAGGGTCAACGGAGAAGAAGAAGAAGAAGAAGAAGAAGAGGAAAGAACATATTATGCAGAGAAATGGCGACAGATATGAGAAGAATGAATAAAAACTGGACAGAAATCGAAAGGCAAGCTCAGGAAATAGTAAGTTGGATTATACTGGTCGGTAGCATATGCTCCTTTGGGGCTAACAAGTGTAAATAAATAAAGTTAAGTACATATTTCAGCTGACACTTTAAGCAAAAAAATATTAACCCATATGGTTTGACAACTGAATTTTGATAAAATGGCTTATACCAACTATTTTTGTTCAATAAATCCCTATTTGTATTTAAAACCAAACATAATTATCACAATCCTTCTTCTATTTCCGCTGGCTTGATTACAAACGATAAAAACTCAGTCAATTAGTAGGTAAATAAATCTTAAGAAAAAATAACATGAACAGTTATTTATTACAGCGGTATTGTAATATAGACATCATAATCAATGGACCATCTGCCATGCTAATTATAAGATGGCGTTTTTAAATGACAATTTTTATCAGTATTAAAACGTAGGAGTTGCAAAATGAAATTGAACCCTGAATAAGCAAAGAAAGGATTGAATCGATTGTTCTAAACAAATTCATTATTCTAATTAAACAGGAATTTCAAAAACAATATTCTTGCTTATAATTATTTTAATTTGTAATGTGAGGAACTATCGTGTATGATTTAGCGCCCAAAACAAAAGTCACTTTACATAATATAAATAAGTTTTTAGAAAAACAGGTGCTAGTCTTTTGAAACTTAACACAAATGTCTTGTTGATTCTATTAGCATCAAAAAAAAACAATGAAAATTATGAAATAATTTCCTCAAAACTTTCTTACGTATTTAATATATAACGCAGTTAGTTACACAGAGTAATCACTTGGGTATTAAAGCACCTCAACTACAACTATCAAGTACTGTGTTCCAAATCTACTCTTATGTACCCTTGTTACATTCGTGTATTAGGTAAATAAATGCTAGTCCATGTAAAGTCGAGCATAGCCAGGAACGTTAATCCAGTTTAAACAAGCCTTACGCCAAAGGAAATAGTATTACCAGTCATTCAATCAAATAGTAATCATGTAGTTAACAGAAACTACTATCACGTTTAATTCGTGGAGTTCAGCCACAACATAAACTGATCAATCCGATTTTGATGGACTGAACATTTATGCATTTATTTTCACTTTCCTCCCGCCAAATACTTTTCTAAATCAAACCGGTTGTACAGATTATACGCGTAATGTTAGAATTTTAAGAAAAATGAGTAATAGACGAGAAATAAAAGGACGATAAATGTTTAAAATCCATTTGAACTATATTTAGCTTTCCATAACTTTTATTCAACTCAATTAATTGGAAAGAAAATTCATAAAGTCTTATTAAGAAGAAGAATATTTATGTGACTAAAATATTGAAAAGTAACTAATAAAATTTAGACATTATCTGTTTATATAGCCTTGGCGAATATTTAAAAGATAACTGTGATAAAGATACCACAAAAGTAATCCCATTTATAGCATCTCCTGATAGTGTAACATTCAAGTTGCAGTATTGAATAAATTGAAATATATATTCATTCAGATAATAATTTGAACTTACATTACTAGGTTCATCCAATATAATATTACTTAGTTTGGGAAAGATCAATGATTTGTAAAATATTTTTTCAAGAAAACAATTTGAACATGAGATTCATAAAAATGAAGCATTAGTTTGATTTATCGTTTTGTAGTCATCTCAGATAAAGTGATGTGTCCCTGGTATTGATTTTATCAAGTTTTTTATGAACTTAAATCAAATGAACAGATAGAATGTGATAAGCCGTTTAATCCAGGATTTGCGTTTCTTCCTGTTTGAGACTTGTGTAAGCTAGATGTACCTGCATCTCAGAGTCTCACTATGAGAAAATCGAAACCATGAAATAGTTTTTGTTATTGAAAATCATAATTTCAAACGATATTAAGGGCTAGTAACTAGTAATTTATATCATTAACAAATTCTCAACAGCATGTATCCTATATTTTGACAGGACTATTTAAGGTGTGAATCAATTTGCCCTGTGTATTTTTATAGATGGTTCAAAGATCTGACGGAACTACTATCAGACCATATTATCATGTCTCATATTTTAATTTACTATGTAGCGAAATTCAAATATCCATTGGAAATGGATGATACATCACAGATAAATATTATGATAGAATAGATTTAAAATCTAAATAAAAATGAAATTTCTACATGTAACCTTATCAAGATTTATGAATTGTTCTTAGCTATTCTATTAAATACATACAATTTATCATAACTGGTTAGTGAGATGGATATAAAACGCTTTTAAACAATATGAACCGTATAAGATACTTACCACTGATGTTTATAACGCTACTGTTCTAACCAGTGTTACTCGAAAGTAAGTAAGTAGAAACAGTGGTACTGAAAACGGTACAGAGTGTGTTGACTGTAAATTGGAAACGCATATCATACCGCCACTTGTACATGTTTATCATCATCCGATGTAAGTTTTAATGCATAAGACTGTAAAATTACTCATGTCACTCTTACACTACAACTAGATCAATTTTGATTTATTCTGCTTCATTATGTGTAACAGTTTACATGTGAAACTCCGAAATCCATCTCTCTTTAACATCATTCACTATCCAGATTCAGAAAGCCTTGGTTACATCTAAAATGGCACTTTGTTTTCGATTTGGATAAATAAAAATTTCATTAGCATAAAATTTCATGATAACTCACCTAATCGGTGGCATAAACACAATTTTGTATGTAAATAGATTGGAGGAACGCTGACACGAAATCCTGAACATAAATTTTGATGTTACGCGACACAAATCAGAGAGGTATGCTTGTAATCAATAAACAACTGATGCTCCTTGACTTATTCGAGTCAGTACCACCCAACTTCAGAGCCCTAGATGTTACAATTGTTATGTCATGACCAAGCTCCCGTTGTCGTGAAATGTATTTTCAATCGATTGATCATTGAGTAATGACTAGTGTTACGTACATCAACTTCGTCTTTGTGCCAATCAAATTAACCACATAAAATACAAGCAAACTACTATAGGATAACTCATTTAAGTTTTGACTGTAGGATAGTTAACTTGGAAAACTGGTGAATAAAAGTATCCAGTACTAGCTTATAACAGAACAACTGTATTTTGGATTAGACAACAGTGAACAATACAATTCAATAAGTTCATTATTTACAGTGATTACATTACTGTCTTATTAAATTAAAAATTACTCTAAGAATTAAACATATGTGACATGATTCTACTATTTACAATCTTGTCAATTTAAATGCTTTCTTTAATTTATTTCTTTTTCTATTGCTTCTGTTTATTTATGACATATGTTAAAGATAAATTTATATTCAGTTCAATGTTCAAACTAGCCTTGGTGTTTTGTTCTTTTAAACAAACTTATCTACTGATTAGAGTTAAAAGTATATTGACACTTTGAAAAAACACATATATATCTTCAAGAAAAATAGATTATTTATTTAGTTCATTTTTTGTCTAAATTATTATTGTTTATATGGGATTAGAAAAAAAATGGAAAACGTAGATTTCCACAATTTTAAGATGTTCGGCATCATTATCATTGTGTAAATAAAAAAGGTGATTAAGTTTGGTTCATGTTAACTACTTACTCTGACATAAAAGACTTCTTGTAGTTTCAATCTTTCTTTGGAGTAGTATATTTTTATGCAAAGGGCCTAGGTTCGATTCGTGCGAGATGCAGGAGTCGTGGATGAGCACTGCTGATGAGTCCCATACCAGGACGAAAGGCTGTCCGGTGCTTCTAAGATTCTAATGATGGTCTAACTTTGATCGATTCATGATTTAAACCCCATAATGCAGTTAAATGATAATGTTATGTGAAAAATAACCTTTTTTAACTATCATAATATTTCGCTGAAGACAAACATGTGACATTTTACGTCTCACTTGAAAGCAATTTGAATTTTACGATAATGTGTAGAATAGTAAGAGAGAAAATTAAAACAAACTGTAGGGTGGTAGCTCAGCAAATTCATCGAATGAGATGAATGATAAAAACGTCCAACAACAACCTGTAATGTCATTGAGAATAAACTATTCGACAATCACAACTAACTATGCAAGTATGAAAATTCAAATCTGTTACAAACGTGACATTAGAAAGTTTGTTAATCAGTGGATCTTCGGGATAATGTCATTGATTCAGGGTAACATTTCTGATGCTTTACAAATACCCCAGTAAAGTATGTGGACACGTGAAATATTTTTGAATTAGTAATTATTTTCAATTATTTTCACGTCATATTTTCTAGTGCGATTGGACAGTTTGATATAGAGCATAGTGATATTTTATGTCAATTAATAGCCTTGAATCTGATCTCTCTACAATAATCTTTTATGACTAGGTCATTTTCAAATGACACATTAAGCTTTCATAATTTATCCTAAAACAACAATTTTTTTCCATTAATTTTGTTCAGAGTCAACCTCTGAAGGCGATTTTTCTAATCCGTTTTAAAACTTGACATATTTTATTTGATTTTAAACCTTGACCAATGTAAAACGTCAATAAATTGACATCAAACTTTATCCGTTTGAATCAAAACCTAATGATTTATTGAGATGAGTCAAAGTGGATTTATGCAGATTGTAGAATTTTTTTACACTTGAGACCGAAAAATGGTTTTATCTAGACTTTTGTTAAAAACCTGGAAGCGCTGAATGGTCGTGCAACTTCTTAGCAGTACATACAAACTACTCCACATCCAGGGAGTCATAACCAGAACCATTCTAATTTAGAAGTCACACAATTTTGAACTAAGTATTATGTAAAGAGTACAGAGTCCATTATTTTTAAAAACAGCAACATTCAACGATAAGCTTCTGTATGCTTCATTTATGTAATTTTATACAATGATTATGAAATTAAAAATTTATGGCCTAATGATTAGTTTACTGAAAACAATATGAAAAGAATTTCCCATTATTGAAACTAATAACAATAATAATAATAATAATAATAATAATAATAATAATAAAGATACTTTACTGTTACAAAACCTATTTCTTGTTTCAATTAAATTTGTCAATGTTATCAAGTTATATTGAAATGCGATACATTTCCTATATTTTTCAATTAAATCCTCCTGGAGCCCCTTTTAAGGCTACTGCTGGTCCCAAGCCCGTGAATAGAATGAGGATTGAACTTGGGGTCGGTGACTCCATCCCATAAAAATCTAACTCGTTAAAAAGCGCTAACCAGAAAACATAATTCATTCTGAAGAGTTATGACGTCTTGCGATGAAAGTTGAGTTCCTTCGGAAGTCACGAGGCTGATGCTCCTTCTTTTAAACAGAGAAACCATTCTTTAAGGTAGATGGAATGTTTTTTAGCGGCTCGCTACTGGACTTCAATTTGAACGAATGATCGAGTGTGCAATGAAATAAATCTTCCTCTCTACTTCCAACCCCGTTTGTACGATGATGGTAATAAGCATCCGAATACGATTTCGCGGATGAATTTATTTCACACAATCATAAGAAGGAAAGCATAGAATCGAAACGAAGCGGATTGGAGAAGGTGAGTGAGACAACTCTCCATGAGCTGAAGAATGGCTAAGTAATTGTAGTCAAGCAATAATAGGCCAGACATGTGATTAGCGAGTAAGCATCCACACACAATCAAATATATAATAATCGATACTGTAATCGAATTATTACAAATACAAAATTACGGTCGATACCATTATCGAATAACTGAAACGTAAGTAAAATGAATGAATTATAAGATGCTACAGTTTGAACAATATAAGAGAACAGAAGACTTTTCCAAATTGCCGTAGAAATCTAAAGATACAACCTAGAAGGGCTTGGAATCAGTAAAACACATTGTGAACAGGTTGGACACTTGAGACTACTGCTGTTATTCTCCAAGCATGAAGAAGAAAATGCCTCACAGATACAAGAAGTTGCCCTGATGCTGTTCAAACAAGCACAAAAGGCACTGATACGATGGGAATCTCATGAACCCAGGATCATCAAGGCATCTTTCAAAACAAAGAAAGAGGGCATTACGATGTTGGCGTACCAACAATTGAAGAGATCAACATGGCCATCAGACAAATTGTACACTGGCGAGCGAATGAGCGACTCAAGCGAATCGTATGGAGCGATGAGCAGAAGGCTAATGAGCCAACTCCCAGGATTACAATGCGAACGAATGGGCGAAGGAAGCGAATGAACAGGCGAAGCGAAAAGGAGAAGGCTAATGAGCCAACTCAAAGAGATAGAGCATGACTAAGGATATATAGTCAGACAAAAGTGAGATAGACATGTGATCAACGAGATAGGCATGCACACACATTAATAAAAGTGACAAATGGTTGACAAAGTCAAATCACAAGTGGGACAAGTCACATGAGCTCATACAAACCGGACAATAATAAGAACGAATGCTACATACAAATTGTTGCTATACAAATGGCTTGGTTAAATAAATTAATCGAAACGGCTTAACCAAATTAAATGTAAGCGAACTGGAATATATGTAGAGGCACATCAAAATCAAGAGCGGTGAAGTAGCATGACCAGACAACATTCCAGCAGAGGCAATTGAAGTAGACGTGGAAGAAACTACAAAAATATTTCACATCCTCTTCAACAAGATTTGGGATGAGGAGCAAGTACCAACAGACTGGAAACAAGCATACCTCATCAAAATACCAAAGAAAGGAGATCTCAGCAAGTGTGAGAACTACAGAGGCGTCACTGTTCTCTCAATACCACGCAAAGTCTTCAACAGGGTATTGTTAAACAGAATGAGGGACTTCGTAGACGCTCAACTTCGAGATCAGCAGGCTGGCTTTCGTAAGGATCGATGGTGTACCGACCAAACTGCAACATTACGGATCATCGTGGAGCAGTCAATTGAATGGAACTCATCACTCTACATCAACTTCATCGACTACGAGAAAGAATTCGATAGCGTGGATGGGAAAACACTGTGGAGGCTTCTTCGACACCACGGCGTGCCTGAGGTTGCTTCCACTCACCCTTTCTCTTTTTCCCGTTGATCGACTGCATTAGGAGGACGTCAGCACCTGCGGGAGAGCACGCTATACAGTAGACAACGAGTATTTAGCTAGACTATTTAGACTTCGAAGATTATCTGGCTCTTCTATCTCACATGCAACAAGAAATGCAAGAGATGATCAGTATAACAACAGCCTCAGAAGCAGCAGGTCTCAAAATACATAAAAGGAAAAGCAAGATCCTCCGTTACAACACAACACGCGCCAAACAAATCTCTCCTGATGGAGATGCCTCGGAGGTCTTAAAATCCTTTACATATCTGAGCAGCATCACTGACGAGCTCTGATGCAGATGTGAAGGCACTGTTCGGCAAAGTGAAGATAGCATTTCTACAACTGAATAACATTTGGAACTCAGAATAAATCTCAACAAACACCATTGTCAGAATTTCCAACACGTGTCAATACAGTTCTTTTGTTTGTGGTGGAAACTTGGACAACTACTAAAGCCATCATCCAAAAGATACAAGTGTTTAATAACAATTGTCTACGTAAAATGAATCGGATCCGTTGGCCAGACACCATCAGCAACAACCTATTGTGGGTGAGAACAAACCAGATTCCAGTGGAGGAAGAAATCAGGAAGAAGCGGTGGAAGCGGATAGGACAAACACTACAAAAAGCATCCAACTGCGTCACGAGACAAGCCCTCACATGGAACCCTCAGGGTCAAATGAAAGGAGGAAGGCCAAGAAACACATAACGCTGAGTAGTGGAGGCAAGCGTGAGAAGAATGAACAAGTTGGAGGAAACTGGTTGGCGGCCTCTGCTACATCGACGGTAACAGGCATAAGTAAGTAAGTAAGCATATTTCTCTATTGTACTAAACTAATGCAAGATTTATGTAAATACCGAACACGAGAATAAAATAATTAAGCAACCAAACTTCGCTCAAATATTTCTCCGTTAGGATTTGAAAAAATAATGCTAATTTAACAAAGTCCATAGCTTATTTGAAATTTACAATCATAACTCATATGGATTATTATCACAATCACACATCGATAACACTTAGACAATCATTGAAAACTTGAGAGAACTGAACATCTGTTTAGTCCTACTATGAGGCTTCTTAACAGAATTTTATCCAAAGAAAGTAGAAGAAGATATATGCCAGTAACCTTATCTATATTTAATGAATAATTGTTGATTGTGAGTTCATTGTCTCCCACTGAATATTCACTTAGATATATTCATAGTCGTGTTATGCAAGTGTCTTTAGAAAAAATGACTAGATCAAC
Organism: Schistosoma turkestanicum; assembly: GCA_944470395.2. Taxonomy (NCBI): domain Eukaryota; kingdom Metazoa; phylum Platyhelminthes; class Trematoda; order Strigeidida; family Schistosomatidae; genus Schistosoma; species Schistosoma turkestanicum. Next base: position 63,121,519 of record OX103979.1, read on the forward strand.
AGTATAGTTGTAAAATATTAAACTAGTGTTTAAACAGCTCAAAAAATACCTGTTTATCTTCGAACGGTTTTTAACAAGATTTGAATTCCTTCAAAGAACCATCATTCATTTTAATTCAATCTGATAAGAACCTAATATTGATTTGTTGTATTCACGTATCATTTTCATAGAGATTCTCATTTCGAATGTATTATTCTGCGTGAAATTATCTCTAGTGAAATAGTGTAAGCGTTTATTGTGTTGTTTTACATAATTTAATATAATTTATTCAGCCTTCATATGACTGAATTCCTTTCTTGATCTATTCGAAAATGAAGACTACACAGAGATATCATCAATATTCAATTTCCTTACATCAAGTTACATGCATTTAAACACACATGCCCTACTAATGAACGTGTAAATAATGAAAATGACAAGATAAGAAATGGATGTTTAAAATGGTTTCAAATCAAACGTGAGAGCACTGGACGGCCGTTTCGTCCTGGTATAAGACTCATCAGCAGTGCACACCAGCGACTCCTGCACCTGGCAGGATTCGAACCCGGGACTTTTGGACAAAGTATTTATAATATCATGAACTAAAAATTATCCTTCATTTCTGTTAGTCAAATAAATTTTTGCAGACTTAAACTTTCATTTTGAGGTTTAACACATTTTAATTCTGTATGGCAGGAAAAAAAACTAACCATAACTGAAAAATACCCTCAAACTGAAGTGTAGCATAAATCAAGTTCGGACGTGTACTTTTTTGTAGGTTTCAAGATTCACTCTTTGATAACAGGAAGCATAAAATCACAATGTTGATTATTATTTTATATAGGTGCGCATGCAATCATCATAGAAAAAAAATTTATTTTCGCCAATAGGAAGATTCAACTAACCAGCATCAAAGAATTCATTCTATAATCTCGACTATGATTATTCATGATTCGATTGTCAATTTCAAGCGAAACACGTCAACATACCATGTGATTTCTAAACACCAAGAAAGCAGAATAAATATTATTTTGAGACGTTAACAACATTATGTAACTAGAGTAGACTATGTTTTTTTTTAGGAACAGAGTAGTTATTATGTTTTGAAACAAAGATTTACATATATATATATATATATATATATATATATATATATATATATATATATATATATATATATATATATATATATATATATATATATAGTCAACTTAATCTGAAAGAGTTATTTTCATTGCACAAAAAATAAACTGATATTTTCGTACAGGATCTCACGTTCTTATCACATGCTTTGTATATTCAAACCAGTGAGTGGAAATAAAACTGTGTTGATTTCTAGTGTCGGTTTATGTGAGAATCGGATTTTCGTTTTAATAATATTAAGGTAAGGTGTCCTCACAGTGACATTTTTGCAATGAACTTGGCTTTTCAACGGAGGTCACCTATTCTCCGTTAACTCTAGAATTTTCAATCATTTTGAATCAGTGTAGTAAGGATTGAAGGCTGACAGCCCTTTCAGGAATGAGTTAATTGAAGATGCTGATACTTCTTTGGATGGCAGTACCAAAGTTTTGAATGTTCGTTTGTAGAAACTTTCAAGACACTGATAATTTGTTTATTCATGGTTTTCGAATTCGTTTGTCATGTCCTCTGAGTTGCCTGGAAACAAGGAGGAGATATGTTCTACACATGACAGTCGGATCACTTCCTAATCTAGTGTTCAACAGTGTAAATAGGCCTAACTCATTAGGCAACACTGTGCTTGATAAGACTTAGAATTGCAGAATTTCACGAATAGCTATCCTACTGATTATTTTTCTTAACTTATCTGAGTTAACTTTTCAGACATAAATAATCACATTATTTCGGATTATTAATTCACCAATAAAATATATTAGTTGTCATTGGTGATTTCCTATGGTTTCTGCCGTATGTGGGAGACGGGATCGAACTCGACTGGGAAAGTTATACGATGGAGCACTCGAAATTATGGCCATTATGGCCACTGTCAATCATATGTGCCAAACTAGATCTACGTATTGTTTTTATCTGGCCCTTCATTTGATTGTTAATGTTACTTATTCACTTATTATTCGTTAATTACTTTGTATAAGTGATATTTACTTCGATAATCCTATATTGGGAATCAATGGCATCAGTCACTGTATAGTATGAATTCGATTTACTTTTCCAATGTGTAATTTAATTTGATAGATTCATTCAACAAACAGACAATATTCTAATCAGCTGCACATATGTATGACTTGAACAAGCAAACATTTTGTCAAGTAAACATGCTTACATATTTCTGAAATATTCATCTGTTGGGCTCGATTATTAGCTTGTCTTATTCAGTGAAAATTTTAGAAATATCATCAAAATAATTTTTTAAAAAAAATTATTCTATGAACAAATGAAATTTTCCCAAATTCATTGATTGTGTTTACATATATCTGGTAATAAAATTATTTTACTAATAATCAAACGTACAGAGTTCTTCAATTTTCTTTCCCAATCTCATTGATTGTCAGACCAAATTCAAATTCCTTAACGTTGAACTGTTTAGTTAGACAATTTTTTTCTGGTCTTAAAACCGTTTTTTACAAGTACAAAAAATATACCACATAAATGATGAGTGATTGCCAATAATTAGATGCAGACAGCTATGCAGGTAATTAGTGTGTAGTGTGTAACAATTCAATGTTACATATTAACATGTTGATTTTTTTTAAAAATTAGTTTAAACAAATTTTCTAGGACATTTCGAAATTTTTACACAATTTTTTACAAATCATCAATCAATCATTGTTAGACCACCATTAGAAACCTGTAAGCACTGGACGGCCGTTTCGTTCTGGTATGGGACTCATCAGTAGTGCGCATCCACGACTCCTGCACCCCGCGGGATTCAAACACAGGAGCGCGAACGCCTAACCATCGGACCACTGGGTCGGCATCCAATGGCATCCAAGGCTCTGCCTGAAATAATCTCGAAATTTATCAAATTAATGTGATAAGTAGAAAATATCCCCAAATGATCGATGCTCATTTAAACATATATATATATACATATATATCAATACCATAGGCTCATACTGTAGATGCAGTTAAGTTTTGTTCAATAATTTGAAATCTGTAGTAAATTCAGAACATTTTCTTCCTCAGGTTCATTCTTTGATTTCATTAACAGCATTCAATCACAGATTGAAAGAACTAAACACTTGAACATATTTTGAGTTACGAAAGCTATATATAATTAAAAATGTAAGTTTTGTGAAAAATCAGTTGGATAGAACTGATTTTTCTTCATGATACTAGTTTTATAAATGTACTTTAATTTATTTGATAGGGATTTTGAAAGATACTCTTGATTTGACTGGGTTCAAGATGATTTAAATGAAACCAAGGGATGATTATACGCATTCGATTAGCAATGGACTTAGGGAATTAGATGCTTACAAAGTTATTCTATAGTTACCGTTGATCTTGCAATTAGGACGTCTGTAAATGTTATCACGTTGAAGTAAAGCTTCAGAATTAAAGATTTTTTCGGCACCTTGTTTAAAATATTGATAAGCCTCTTCAAAATACCATGCGTGTAAGCCAATTAATTCGACAACCTTTGTACAAAGTATATTTCTTCATTGATTGTATCATCCAAACATATTTTTTTGCTGGAATCCCTTGATAAGCTTGATTGTCAGACGTTTCTTGCAGCGTGTTAGTACGGAACGAAATGTGTATTAGTTTTTTCTATCAACGCTTATCGACTCTATACCGCCTCGCCTTCCTGTACGCTACTTATTTTTGCAACGCCTGTTCTCACAAATGATTGTTATTGACGAATGTACAATGTTAAATTGACTGAAAAGTTATTCTTTGTTAAAATTTCAATTGAAGATACTGCATATGACATTGACAATAACAACAGTATCAATCAAACTCCACTTTAATCTTCTTGAGAAGTGTATTTTCTAATTTCGGAAGAAAAAATCAAATAAACTGACTGTCTAAAGATAATCTTGTTAGTGATTCATAGACTGGTCTGTAATAAAAGGCCATCCGCACAAAATGCACCAATGTTAACCAAGAATGGGCAATATTCACCTAATAATATCAAAAATGGGACAAGTCAATCGTTTACAAAAAGTGCAACTACACACTCCATGTTCAAAATCATATCTTCTACCTTGAAATCGAAGTCAAATATTTCTTTGTTGTCTCTGTTTTTTGACTAGCTTACCCTTTAGCTACCAAGGTTCAGGCTCAGCTCTTTTGAAATGTTGTGGTGTAAAATATATATTTATAAATGTATGGTAGTTATCATTACGAGGATGACAATACTAATTATGAACAGAAATATGATGTAAAAAAGGATGATTTTATTGATATCAATAAGAAACTATTATGGCAAGAGGTAGGAGGAGAATTACAATATCACAATTTGTGCCAACAAGAATGAATCGAATATGCGGATTACTCTATTATAGGGCGGAGGAAACAAAGAAGCTGAACGTATATCTTTTAATCATACATATCAGATTTCTTTAACAGGATGTCAACTGTCTCAGCCATATCGAATGAATGTTATCGTTTAATCTGATACATAACTGAAAAAACCTCTTATTTTGACATGATATCAGAAAGAATGAAGCTGTTTAGTGACTCAGTGATACCCTATCCCAAATGTTTTTCAGTATGAGTTATGCAACTAAACCTAATGGGATGTTTAAATTAATGAAAACACTCATTTACACCTCATCTCTAATATAATTTTATGCAATGTAATATGCTTATTTACTGTTTATTAGTGTAGAGTTTGAAGATATTGTTCACCAAAACATAGCTATTCACTTTAATATTCTTTATTTTTCAGTGAAGCAGTTTAATTTCACTTTTTGTGCACTCTGCCTGGAGCCCCACTGGGGTTACTGCAGTACCAATACCGTAGAAAAGAGGAGGATTGAGCATGGGCTTATCTGTAGCATCCCATTCATTCTGATTGAGAAATTTTTTAAATCTCAATAATATTATCAATGCCTTGGAAGACGTTAACACCCTTACATATCTTTGCAGCATCATCGACAACCAAGGTGGATCCGATGCAGATGTGAGGGCGCAAGTTGACGAACCAAGGGCTGCATTTCTACAATTGAAAAATATCTGGAACTCCAAACAACTTTCAACCTAAACCAAAATCAGGATTTTCAACACAAATGTCAAGTCAGTTCTACTATATGGAGCGGAAACTTGGAGAACTACCAAAGCCATCATCCACAAGATACAAGTGTTTATTAACAGTTGTCTAGGCAAAATACTTCGTATTCGTTGGCCAGTTACCATCAGAAACAACTTACTTTGGGAGAGAACAAACCAGATTCCAGTAGAGGAGGAAATCATGCAGAAGTGGTGGAAGTGGATAGGACAAACATTACGAAAAGCACCGAACTGCGTCACGAGACAAGCCCTCACATGGAACCCTCAGGGTCAAATGAAAGGAGGAATGCCAAGGAACACATTACGTCGAGAAATAGAGAAAGATATGAGAAGAATGAACAAAAATTGGACAGAACTAGAAAGGGAAGCCCAGGACAGAGTTGGTTGGAGAAAACTGGTGAGTGGCCTATGCTCCATTGGGGGTAACAGGCGTAAGTAAGTAAGTAAGTAATATTATCAATAAATATATTTCAAAAAGAATGTTTATGTTCAACTTTCTATTGAATAAATAAAATTCATATTGATAATTTTTCCACTTCAAGGAAAAATCCATTTCATTGAGTAGTAAATAATTTCAAACAAATTTAGATGAAGTTTATTAAATTAGCATAAAGTGAACTTGAAAAAAATATTGAACAATTAACCATGATAAATTCATATAATAAAAAAAACAATAAAATGGTAAATTTTGTTTTAGTTACTTTACTCTGTTAACAAGAAAACATCATTTTTCTTTACAAAAATAAACCACTGTGGTGTGAAATGCTATGGATTTCGTTCATAATGATTTTGAAAGATTCACACTAATGGTTGTTATCTAAACTTTAATCTAATTTGGTTCTGTTGAAAAACAAATTTGAAAAAAATATAACAGTTTTGTGTTTTAATTCAATTACCTGACTGTAGTCATTATCAGTTGGATAGATATTTCTGTGTGGTATTTGTGGAATAAAAAGGAAATTCTAGACAATTTTACGCGAAAGATCTACGTGCAGGATGAAATGGTAAATATTCACTCATAAATATTATTGTTCATTGAGTGCTTTTAGTTATTCACTGTTATCTGCATGTTTATTACTGTAAGTGCAGGTAAGAGAGTTAGTTATTAAGTGGTATATCAAGGATTTTATTTTGACCAGTTCAACCTCGTAGGGTGTGACGGGTGTGAGGGCAGAGCCAAAGGAACAACTGGTTGAGGCCGTTCACTCACAGTCTTTTTATGAGACGCTTTGAATTTGTCAGCTTGGCTTGTCAAATGACCTGATTGCTGGAAACAGAAGTCCATGGAGTAATGTAAGGTGTGATATTCTGGCTCCTTCCTCCCTTGTCAGAAGGCAGTTTTGCTGGTTTTCCGAGGGAGACACATTACTACCGTCACACATCTCTATAGTCAGCAGTACAACTTCAACATCAGACTTTGAGTTGTTGATTTTAGTCTTGTCTTTCTCCAATCGGCCTGCCTGGCATGGTAAGACCTAAAGGAACATATGTTCTAGTGAAAATGGCTCGGTTGGATTATCATGATAAGCGAACCCGACCACCACGTCAAAGTTTCAGCAGCATCCATTCCGTGTCTTCGCCTCGTAACCTTTATCTTTCTCTTTTTAAATCTATTTCTCTACTTCTCAAATTATAGCTTCGATCCCTAAACTTTTCGATTACCGCTAATACCTCTACTTCGTCTACTACTATGAGATTTCAGCTGACAATTCAATCTTTGTTCTAATTTTTTGTGCAAGCTTGAACGGATGTACGTACGTACGTACGAAGTTCTGCGTTTTAGCAGATTGACTGACTAGTGTAAGTAATCGAGAGCAGAAACATTCGCACTATTGCTGCTGACATCAACATAATCTCAAATTAAATGAGACTTTCCATGTTGTTGAAGATATAATCAACCGGCATAGAGGCATTCACTTTAGAACAAAGTATTTGAACCATAATTTTTTAATAACTTGAATCGACAAAACAAATTTTCCTCCATTTTTATTGCACATTATGAAGTATCCTTATGTGAACAAACATATTAACAGCTGGTTGTATACTGTATACTCAACACAATTTTGCATAGGATATATTTTTGTTGAATGTTGAAAAATCAGCCTGATTTCATTTGATGGGATGCAACAGTCAAAGACTGTCAAAAAAAGGAAGATTTTATATAATCCTAATTAATTATTAATCTGTCAGTGAAAAGTTAGTGTAAGTAAGTCTTGAAAAACCATTTTCATCCTTGACAAGTGTTTACTATTATTGTTGTTGTGATTTATTTCAGCTCACATCCTCCAAATATTACTATTGTAATTAAAATAAATCATCATGATAACAGAGAATTAATGATACTTTATAGATCAGCTACAACTGTACACACTATTTTAGGTACAACTGAAGATTAGTAGATTGTTGGGGGCGTTAGATCCTCAGAACTCACTTGATAAAGGTCCTAGTTTTGGATTTTGTGTTTTAGCACATGGGCTGATCAGTTGACCTTGAGATTACATTTCCCATCCTTGACTGTCATTAATTGATGCATTATTTTAGTACGCTATTTTTGTGACTAGCTCAAGGGTGTTTCTATGATGTATAAATAAACTTGATTTATGTGCTTGTGCACTTCATATTTTCTGGGTTCACGTAGAATACACTTTCTACGCCGTATCAAGTCTTCTTCCTCTACTTAATGGGGCGCAAGGACGCTCGGATTATTGTAGCCTATCGTGTCACTGGATCATTAATTCAGGAATATCAACTGACAAGCATAACATAAATATAAACTTGTATAAAATAGAGATTATTGGTTTCACCAAAATAATAATTCAGCTCATTCCTTATTCCCTATTTTGTGTTGGCACATCAAAAACTGAAAATATTCGATAAACATAAACGTATATAATTAATTAGTATTGGTTTTTAGGACCCTCTCAATGATAATCAGGAATGCGAGCCACTGCTAACCACTATCCACCTCTGGCAATAATGCTTTTAAATTGTGGACAGGTGAATTCAACCATGTTGGTCGTAAGATAAATATCATCAATTGTTGTTGGGGACGTTCGACTCCCAGAACTCGCTTGGTTAATGCCTTAGTTTTGAATTTCATGTTTGCGAGCATGGGCTGATCAGTTGGCCTTAAGGTTTCATTTCCCACAAGGAAAATTCTAGGATTTGATTGGCTGCTGTGTATTTTAGTGTGCTATTTTTGTCACTGTCCAAAGGACGTTTCTATGATGTATAAATAAAAGAGAGTTGTATGCTTGATTGTATTGTTATTGCTGGGTTTTTGTAGAATATACTTTTTACGCTTACAAAGACTTCTGTCTACAGCTTGGGATTCAAGGTAGCCAATCTGGTTCATTGTCTCGTTCTCATTCATCGACTAAAGTGAACCCATAATAGCATTAAGCGTACCTAGTGACGAACCTAACAATTTTGACAATCGGTTTGATAAAAATATAACCCAAAAATAAATAATGACAGTAGTTAAATCAGCCTGCTTCAGAATATAGTAATTAACGAAATTTTACAATAACTATAATTATTCATTAACCAGAAAAAACGTCAAAACAGCATAAATAACTATTTGAATAAGTTCATAAGTTCTACGGTGAAAATTTCAAAGTGTGATTTATGTCCACGAACTTAACTTAAAATTATTTTAAAGCTAATTTGCAATTTTTATTTGTGAAAATTATCTGTGAAATAATAATTTCAGCGATTGAAATTTTTTAATCATTTCAATGTTTTGTCCAACTATCTGATCTGAACTTTTTGAGAGTAATAGTATTTGAAATCAAAATTATCAAAGAAATTGTTTATTTGTATGTTGGCGATTTTAGATTATCAGAAATCGCTTGATAAATGTCTTTATTTTGGATTTATTTCATGGACCGATCAGTTGACCTTGAGATCACATTTCCCACCAGGAAAATCCTTGGCTATGATTGGTTACTGTGTCATTTTAGTGTGCTATTTTAGTGACTCTTCCAAGGACGTCTCTATGGTGTATAAATAAACGCGATTTAAGTGCTTGGATTCATTGTGTGCTTGCTGGGTGTTTGTAAAATACACTTTTCTACACTATATCAAGAGTTCTTGCTAGTATAGTTGGGACAATCGGATTAGAGTAGCCTACCTGGACTCTGGTTCATTGTTTTGTTCTCGTTATTCGACTAAGGTGAACTCGTAATAATTTAAGCATACCTGCAGACGAGCGTAACAATGTATCAATATATAACGTTTAGCAGTCAAATCCAACTTATACTAAATTTACGTTGTTTTACACAAAATGTTTATCCCGAATGGATCTAATGGTTAAATTTCCCAACAGATCCGTTTGTTCAATGAAAACAGCTGTTACAGCTGTTCAAAAATTTCCTGGAAAACGTACACATCAACACACTATGAATTTGCAATCACTACGTTAAAAGAATAATAAAGTGATAAAGTTTTAAATGTTATCACATTGAAATAAATAGGACCGATTATAAAATGTTTCCTAAAGACATGAAATAGAGTTCTATCATCTGTCGTAAAAATAACGATAGATTAGAACGTTTCAAAAAAATGCTTCAATTCATATCGAACTGGAAAATCAAACAGACTTGAGACCAATCTGATACATTAGATATGAACAAACTGATCATTAGTTTATCTGCTGGCGCCCAAGCAAGCTAATCGCTTACAAAAGGCATTTAATTTTAATATACATAGCTCACACTTACTAACTTTCAATAGTATACCCAAAATCGAAACGGCATTGATTAGTCATTCTACTTAAACAGCGTATGATGTAAGCGGTAAGTTTGCAGCCATATTACTACATCGAAGACCGCACAATTTAAATCTGACTAAAGATGAATTATACGCATTAAAACTTAATGAATGGTCAGACATCATTACGACAGCAGATAAGGGGAAAACAACTGTCATCACGAACAAATCAGAATATGAGATAAAGGCCATAGATTATGTTCAAGGACACGGAACAACAAACCGTACTTCACAAATTTAAGGCCAAAACAAGTCAAAGTTTAGGATCAATTAAAATAAAACTAGGATAATCATCATAGTTTAGTTTTATTATTCAAAATCTTGTAATCTTTGTAGATTCTACGGACTACCAAAGATTCACAAAAATATAATATACCACTCAAATCAATGGTCGATTTAACAAATTCACCGACATATAAACTAGCGAAATATATAGCTAGGATAATCAACCTATATGATAGATTGGTACTTACTTACGCCTGTTACCCCCAATCGAGCATAGGCCGACCACCAGTTTCCTCCAACAACCTCTTTCCCGGGCTTTCCTCTCCAATTCTGTCCAATGTTTGTTCATTCCTCTCATATCTTTCTCTATTTCTCAGCGTAATGTGTTCCTTGGCATTCCTCCTTTCCTTTTGCCTTGAGGGTTCCATGTCAGGGCTTGTCTTGTGACGCAGTTAGTTGCTTTTCATAATGTTTGTCCTAACCACTTCCACCACTTCTTCCTGATTTCCTCCTCTACTGGAATCTGGTTTGTTCTCACCCACAGTAAGTTGTTTCTGATGGTGTCTGGCCAATGAATCCGAAGTATTTTGCGTAGACAACTGTTAATAAACACTTGTATCTTGTGGATGATGGCTTTGGTAGTTCTCCAAGTTTCCGCTCCATACAGTAGAACTGTCTTGACATTTGCATTGACAGTTACTCATGGAATTAAAAATTCTACTGTATGTGAGAATAATATCAATACCATTCAAATGGAAAATGATGAAGTGATGGCAAGTTTTAATGTTTCCACTTTATTCACTAATGTACTGATCAACAGAGCATTGGATGTTATTTATGATTTTTTCAATTAAAGTTATAGAGATTAGTGTTTTTGACACAATCAATCATTGTTAGACCACCATTAGAAATCTGAAAGCACTGGACGGCCGTTTAGTTCTGGTATGGGACTCATCAGCAGTGCCTGAAACAGATTCGAATTTATTATCCTAGTTAGATCCTTCGGATTTTTTCAATATTTGGAACTGTGTTAATGATAGACCTTATTCTTATTACAAGGAGATGTTTACAGACATAACAAGAGTGTGTTGTAATGGATTCTCCAGTATCACTGATTGAAGTGAATTTATTCGTTCATTTTTTGGCGATAAAGTGCAATCATGAAATGTGTAAATCGAAAACAAAGTTTAGCTGTGGTATGTAGATGATAGTTTTTTTCATCAATAAACAAAATGGCTTAGAAGAAATATTTGAAAATGTAAACAAGAAATCAGAAAGTATCAAACTAATCAAAATGATATGATCCCCTGACAGCGAACTAGCTTATCTTGATTGTTTAGTCGAAAGAAGACATAATAATATATCGGACATCAACATAGTCTGACCGATACTTGGATTACTGTTTGTCTCCTGTTTACTCTACGAAGGTCATAGTGGTGGAAAATCGAATGAACATTGAGTTACAATAACAATACAGAGAAAGAAGATCAACAGACTGAATGAAAATCAACATTACAGACATATAAGGCCAACAATTATCCGAAAGAGTTTTAAAAAGAACTGTCAAAAATGAAAGAAAAACTAATTTTAAAGCGTTTACAGAGTGAATGGAAGAACACCGTAAGTAAACATTAGGATAAGTAAAAGGACATCTGAACAAAAATAATATGAGTTCATCTTTGCGTCAGTGATACCATAAGATCAGAGTTGGTGAAAATTTAAAATAAGCTTCTAAAGGAAGAACATTAGAATGTTGTCCGTGAGGTATATTTTTATGACCACAATGCAGTTTATGTGGGCGGAACAACTCTAGACCGTTGAATATTAAGTTGAAGGAGAACACAAACAGTGTACCTGATACCTCATTGGATCCCGAGAAATCGAAGAAAAAAATTGATGATAGTGTTATATGCTTGGAAAATGGGACTCAAGATCAACTTCGATGAGGCCACAACAATTTATATCGAAAGGGTTTACAGAACATAGAGAAAGATTGATAACAGAAACGATATCCAGATGGATTATTCAGAACAGCCTAAACTAGTCAGTCACCTTATGATAAGTGACCATTCACAAATAATTGAACTTCATCTCTATCTATCTTGTTGAATTCATGTATACCATTGATCGACCGCTGACTAATTAATCTTAATATTTGATTGATACGTCGTCAGAACTAAATGATTTGTAAATATTAATAATTTATTTACAAAACTGACTTTTATGTTTACCTTGAATAAACAAATGATTGACATTTATTGACCGAATATCAAGTATTTATGGAACAAATTTTCACATGCACACACATATATTGATTTTTCACATTGTGAACTTTTCACATGTCACTTAACTCATGTTATCCTACTTATTCAATATGAATGGATAAACATTTAGTGTAAACTTGATTTCGATTCACTTGTTAAATGTTACTGATTCTTTGATTTTTGTCAGGCTGAATTAGTCTAGATAAGATAGATGAACGAAACGTCGGAATTAATTAAAGATTTCAATCACTGAGATTATGAAAAATATAATTTTTACAAATAATGTCTTTAATATATTTGACACTCAATTTTTGTCAAATGTCAATGCTGATTTATAAAATTACATCGAACATGAATGACAAATCTTTGACAAAAATTCATATTGACAGTATTTTTTCGACTGTATGAATTCGATTTTGTTTGTTCTTGACGTTAAGCACTTGAATCGGTCGGTCATTGTTGGCATATGTTCGTCGTAAAAGGATTACCTCGGTACTGCTATTAAGCCAAAATATTTTAGCAAACTTTTGTTTATGCTTTGCAGTTGAACCTAAAATGTGGATTTTATCCTATTCGAAACTAGTCAGCCGCGTGTACTATCATCCGTGTTCATGTTGATATCAGGACTTGAACCTAGAACCTCTTACTTCAAATGTTTAACGCGCTATCGATCTAGCTACTGCACTAGGATAGCTACTCGCTTGTCACAAATAAGATCACAAGCGTACCCGGGATTTTATAGGGCTACCTACCAGCAAAACTTTATTTTTTTATTTGAATACTATAATTCTTGGGCAAAACTTTAAATTGTGTTTTTCAATTGGAAAATCAGAAATATCAATTTTTTTTTGGTTTGCATATCATGCGAATTAGTTCACAAGCATTTTTATCTATTCACATTAGGTATAGCAACCTAACCTAGCAATTGAGTTTGTAAATGTTTAAATTTATCAGGCTCTCTTCTAGTTAATGCGTAATGTTTGTACGATTACGTTTGAATGATCTTGTGCACAAAAAACCACAAATATATTCTTCTAACTAATTGACATGTTAGTTACTTATTTAGGACGTTGTATAGCTCATTCATTTGTTGATTTATCTATGCCCGACTTAAATCTGCTTCTTCTATCTTCTTCACTCGACTTCGTTTTCCATTCAAACTGAAAGTTACACAATTCAAAATAATCCATTATTATGATGCCAGTGGGAAGTATGCGAAAAAAAAACATGTATGTAAATAATAAGTTGTTTCCAATAAAATATAACTTTTGTGCATGCTTTGCTTAGGGTTAGTTTAATTGAACATGAACATTGAAAAGATTTATGTCTGTTTTTTTTTGTGATTAACTTACAATTTCAAAAGCTATAACATTTTATGGCTTTGAGTATCTAAATACAACTTGTCTAATTAACAAATGTAAAATAGAAATCACATTATCACACAGATAAGTGGCCTAATTGTAGAGCTGAAATTCTTTTCTAATTCATTTATGTATGATATCATTATATATGTTTCCTACACAAGTAATTATTTCAAGTTTAATTTTGTAAGTTGAATTAGAGTAATTGGTTTTTCCTTGAACAGATTAATAACTATAAATATATATATATATATATATATATATATATATATATATATATATGTTAGGTTCGTCACCAAGTATGCATGAAAAAATTACGGGTTCACCTAAGTCGATAAACGCAAACTAGACAATGAGCCAGAATTCAGATAGGCTACCCTGATCCCTAAACGGCAAAACAGAAGTCTTGAAATAGAGTAGAAAGTATATTCTATAAACACCCAGCAAGTATAATGCATTCAAGCACACAAATCTCATTTATTTGCACACCATAGAAACGTCCATGTGACAGTCACAAAAATAGCACACTAAAATACACACCAGCCAAACACAAACAAGGATTTTCGTGATGGTAAATGAAATCTGAATGTCAAATGATCAGCTCATGCTCGCAAACATAAAATCCAAAATAAGGCATTTAGCATGCGAGTTGTGGGATTCATACGTCCTCAATCATATATCAAAACGCTTACATCGGTCTCTTTCGATTCATGATCTGCACAACACCTCTATGTATTGGGATCAGCTGAATGTCCTAACGTGATGATGATTTCACCAAAAATGCATTTTCCATCAACTGAATCGACTACAATTTATCAATATTTACAAAGTGTACTTATGCGTAATATTCATTTGAATAAGAGCGTGTTTCCATATTCTTTAAATGTTCAACAATCCACATAGAACTAACTACTAGTCAGTGAAGAGCTACATATATTTAGGAACATACATTTTCATTTCTAGAATTGTATAGAATCTCTGCAATACCAATGAAAGATCAAATATTTTCTCTCTCTCTCTCTCTCTCTCTAATCGATCTGAAAATATTAGTAAATCGGTAACCATTCAAATCGATATGCAGAAGAGCACATGTACATCGTGCATTCAAAGTGAAAGCCTTTTTTTTCAAAAGAACAATAACAGATGCTGAAAAACAAAACATAGTTTTCAAAGCATATTTTATGGATTATCGTCTATAGTAGCTCAATTGTTGTTCAGCTTCATACTACCTATGTCCCCCCCACCACACATATTGATATCATTCACTACTGAATCAATCGAACTAAAATAAGCAAGCTAAATTACCATTTGATTTGCACAAAAAATTACACAAGCATTAACATACAATTTTATCAAACCGTATATCAATGTAGGTTTCAAAAATAAATTGACCAATTAGTTAATCCAATCAAATAGGAATTTAAGTAACTAAAATAATATCTGTTTGTTGAAATAGAATAGCGAATTTTTGTGTTGTTCAAATAGAATAAAAACCGATTGATCATTATTAAATTATAATACTTTACAGTAGAATTGAATGATATTTTTAGTAAAATAAAACAACATTCTATTTTATAATCGACTATTATTCGACAATTTAAAATGAAAATATCCAATTATCTGATGATTCCCAAATGTAATATCATTTAAATATAGAACTATGTATGTTTTAATCAACTTAGTTTGTAAGCTCATCCTGTTTTGTTAAACATGAGAATTTCAGGGAAATTGAATAGTATGAGTGAGTATAGGGATTTGGAGTTCGTTGAGTTTTATTTAAACAAGTAACTGATCAATACTAGAGTACCATCGAAAGCCTAGAAGCATTGGACGATCATTTTATCTTGATAAGGTATTACTTAGTAGTGTGCTTCCTCGACGACCTTGTATCCGGTAGTTAAACCCAGGATGAGGGACTTTCGGAGTTCAGGCGTGTCGCATTTCAGAGAAGGTATCCGTCGGAGACATTGAGTATCAGTTTCTTAGTATTGTGTATTGATTGAAGCTGATTATTAACACCGTCGAACCACAGACTCACTGTTCTATATGTTAGGTGTTCACGCGGAGAATGAAAGTGTTGTTTTCGACTCTTGCTTGTAGGATCGTGGGTACGCTCAGATGAACGGTCCCACACTAGGACGAAACGGTATCTAGTGTTTCAGGCTTTCAACTTCACCCTTAAATAAGGTAATGTTACATTGCTTTACATAGCAACTAGCCATTACCTAGGTTATTTATCACCTGCAGATCATCGACACAGGTACGAAAAGTCTTGATAGACCATTTGTAGAATAGTATGAACATCGTAATTAAAGTCAACAAATTTGTTGATTTCAGAATTTTAGTATGCAATATATTCAAATTATTTAACCTACTCGTTTTTTTGAAATAAATAAATTATTGAAACGGATATTTATGAAGTAAATAAAATTTCTAAGACAATTAGTTCCTTTTGTGAATTTTGATAGAACAGTGAGAAGTCGTAATTGATCTGAAATTATGTAGTGCATTTGCACTATACATTTCGAACAATCTGGTCACACATATTTACTTGTGAATGCATTTTATATGAAGATTAATCAAACGTCAATTAAATAAAAGTTCGAATAGACATAAGGTGATAATTGTAAATGAAGGAGAGAGAAAATTAACGTAATATGAGATGAATAAGAAAGGGTAGTAAAATTGTCACATTACTCTACGCCTAAAGATTACCAGTTTAAATGCGGGTTTATAACAAATTGTTTCTGAACACATCAGTAGGTTTTTATTTTTCGATTAGCCAAGGCCTCCATAAACCTCAAAATTAGTCCTTCAACAATTCTATACAATGTTTTGAAGGCTGTCTTGATGTCAATCTTATGCCCTGTCTCAATCTTACCTAATCAATTACTGAACATTATCTACAGTAAATAAATATATGATGTCTTGCATTTTTGAGCCATGTATTTTCTCATTCAGTCTGTCAAGGTTGAATGAAAAGAGTTTAGGTCTAGAGAATCAAACTTGAAATCTCAGTTTAATTATCTCAAGTCATCTACATACATCTTTTGTGTGTATGTACGACAGTATTTCATATATTCTACAAACACCCAGCAAGTACAATGCATTCAAGCACACGAATCTCGTGTATTTATACATCACGGAAACCTCCATGTGACAGTCACAAAAATAGCACACTAAAATACACACAAGCCAAACACAGACAAGGATTTTCGTGATGGTAAATGAAATCTGAATGTCAAATGATCAGCTCATGCTCGCAAACATAAAATCCAAAATAAGGCGTTTAGCATGCGAGTTGTGGGATTCATACGTCCCCGATCATATATCAAGACGCTTACATCGGTCTCCTTCGATTTATGATCTGCACAACACCTCTATGTATTGGGATCAGCTGGATGTCCTAACGTGATGCTGATTTCACCAAAAATGCATTTTCCATCAACTGAATCGACTACGTTTTATCAATATTTACAAACTCTATATATATATGCGTAATATTCATTTGAAAAGGGGCGTGTTTCCATATTCTTTAAATGTTCAACAATCCACATAGAACTAACTACTAGTCAGTGAAGAGCTACATATATTTAGGAACATACATTTTCATTTCTAGAATTGTATAGAATCTCTGCAATACCAATGAAAGATCAAATATTTTCTCTCTCTCTCTCTCTCTCTCTAATCGATCTGAAAATATTAGTAAATCGGTAACCATTCAAATCGATATGCAGAAGAGCACATGTACATCGTGTATTCAAAGTGAAAACCTTTTTTTCAAAAGATCAATAACAGATACCGAAGGAAAAAACATAGTTTTCAAAGCATATTTTATGGATTATCGTCTATAGTAGCTCAATTGTTGTTCAGCTTCATATTGCCTATGTCCACCCCCCCCCACACATATTGATATCATTCACTACTGAATCAATCGAACTAAAATAAGCAAGCTAAATTACCATTTGATTTGCACAAAAAATTACACAAGCATTAACATACAATTTTATCAAACCGTATATCAATGTAGGTTTCAAAAATAAATTGACCAATTAGTTAATCCAATCAAATAGGAATTTAAGTAACTAAAATAATATCTGTTTGTTGAAATAGAATAGCGAATTTTTGTGTTGTTCAAATAGAATAAAAACCGATTGATCATTATTAAATTATAATACTTTACAGTAGAATTGAATGATATTTTTAGTAAAATAAAACAACATTCTATTTTATAATCGACTATTATTCGACAATTTAAAATGAAAATATCCAATTATCTGATGATTCCCAAATGTAATATCATTTAAATATAGAACTATGTATGTTTTAATCAACTTAGTTTGTAAGCTCATCCTGTTTTGTTAAACATGAGAATTTCAGGGAAATTGAATAGTATGAGTGAGTATAGGGATTTGGAGTTCGTTGAGTTTTATTTAAACAAGTAACTGATCAATACTAGAGTACCATCGAAAGCCTAGAAGCATTGGACGATCATTTTATCTTGATAAGGTATTACTTAGTAGTGTGCTTCCTCGACGACCTTGTATCCGGTAGTTAAACCCAGGATGAGGGACTCTCGGAGTTCAGGCGTGTCAAATTTCGGAGGAGAAGCAAAGCATTAACACCGTCGAACCGCAGACTCACTGTTCTATATGTTAGGTGTTCATGCGGAGAATGAAAGTGTTGTTACGACTCTTGTAAGTAGGATCGTGGGTACGCTCAGATGAACGGTCCCAAACTAGGACGAAACGGTCTTTTGTGTTTTCAGGCTTTCAACTTCACCCTTAAATAAGGTAATGTTACATTACTTTACAGTACAACTAGCTATTACCTAGGAAATTTATCACCTGCAGTTCATCGACACAGGTACGAAAAGTCTTGATAGACCATTTGTAGAATAGTATGAACATCGTAATTAAAGTCAACAAATTTGTTGATTTCAGAATTTTAGTATGCAATATATTCAAATTATTTAACCTACTCGTTTTTTTGAAATAAATAAATTATTGAAACGGATATTTATGAAGTAAATAAAATCTTTATAACATTAGGTCCCTTTTGTTAAGTTTGTTAGAACAGTGAGAAGACGTAATTTACCTGAAATTATGTAGTGCATTTGCACTATACATTTCGAACAATCTGGTCACACATATTTACTTGTGAATGCATTTTATATGAAGATTAATCAAACGTCAATTAAATAACAGTTCGAATAGACATAAGGTGATAATTGTAAATGAAGGAGAGAGAAAATTAACGTAATATGAGATGAATAAGAAAGGGTAGTAAAATTGTCACATTACTCTAGGCTTAAAGATTATCAGGGTAAATGCAAGGTGTTGACAAATTGTAACTGCACACATTAGGGGAGGTTTTTATTTTTCGATTAGCCAAGGCCTCCATAAACCTCAAAATTAGTCCTTCAACAATTCTATACAATGTTTTGAAGGCTGTCTTGATGTCAATCTTATGCCCTGTCTCAATCTTACCTAATCAATTACTGAACATTATCTACAGTAAATAAATATATGATGTCTTGCATTTTTGAGCCATGTATTTTCTCATTCAGTCTGTCAAGGTTGAATGAAAAGAGTTTAGGTCTAGAGAATCAAACTTGAAATCTCAGTTTAATTATCTCAAGTCATCTACATACATCTTTTGTGTGTAAGCACGACAGTATTTGATATCCTAGCTAACCAGATGGAAAAATATAGATACAATGAATCTTGTAGCTTGAAATGAAATCCTATCCCGTAATACAGAGCAAGCACAAGCTTCTGCATCTGCTAGTCTAGTAGGAAAATTATTCTATTATCCAAATTTTTAAAAGAATGAATCACAGTTATCTAGTAAGAGACATGAATTATCAACTTGTCAACAATCATGTAGTTTTGATGGCAATATTATTTGACACAATAACATGTCATTCTTTGTAGTTTGTGATCCAAGTTATTCAATGAATTAATACATTGATGAAGTATACATCTAGCCAATCGAAACTGAATTTCAATGCGTACTACATTGAATTATAATGACGCAAAGTAGACGTAATTTTATTAAGTTTAATTACATTAAGGAACCACTTGAACGCTATAAATATGTACATAAACAAAATAAATTGTAATTCAGTCGTTTACATAAAACGCCAAATAGTAAATTTCTAGTTTATACAACGACTGTACTAGATGGATAAGATGTTTGTCTGAGCAATCGTCTGCATCAAAATAATTGATTTTATGTGAACAAAACTAATAATAAACAGTGAAACGTTAATCAATGCATACGCATTAAACATTTGACGAATTCGTGTATTTTTGGCATAGATTTAATCAAAAATAGAATATCCGCCTACATAGGTTTGTGGTGCTGTGGTGCGAGCTACTTATAAGTAGTATATGACGTGAGTGTCAACGTAATGTCTGGCAGTAGAAGATGGGGGAAGATCAAGAAAGGAAGAGTTAGAAAACAATGGAATTTGTATGAAACGCATGAATAATGACAATGCATTGATGTTTTGCAATAGGAACAGTCCAGTTCGATATGATGAACTGTTATTTTGCAAATGAACGATTTACGATATGGTTTTCCAATTTTAGTGAGTAACTCTGTAATTATCGTTAAACACAATTCGGTTGCCCCACCTGTGTTCTCGTTCACTACATTGAAATGAAACCAAGGAATAATTCATGTTTATTGTGATTAAATAATTTGATAGAAGACCAAAGTAGAGCTGCTTTCGACTAAAACAAAAATATCATTTCATTATCATGGTGGCCTAATTTATGTAATGCGCGGTAAATGTAGGATGAATCAACAGATGTAAGCAGATCATAATACATGTACATGTAGATCCACACTATGCATACACATTCCTATCTGTGTTGATCAGTGTACAATGAACTTGAAGGATGAGAAATTATTTCCTAATTACATACATTGTAATACCACCACCACACACTAAGCTTTTGTATCATTAATAAATTTATACGAATCAAATGGATCTTTTACTTATATTCTACATAATATATTTCCTGTTATAGATAATTTTCTTGAGATAAGATAGTGAAATCAATAATAGTAATAATAATAGTGGTTTTATGCAATACTATGTGAAATTCTCAGAATTAACTCTCTTGGCAAGTTCCTCTCCTATAGTGTTTAAAACTAAATAAGATTACTGATACTAATATTGATGTTGACTACAAGGCCATACTTCACTGATGACTGAGTAGTGACTAATATCAAATATGTCAAAACATTCGTGATGTGTCAATGATTTCGATTGATCAAGTTGCAATGCAACAACTAGACTAAATGACTCGACACCACATGCACTGATGACATCTATCACTGCGAAGATGGTGGATAAGAAGTCGAGTCCTGCAGAGTACGTTAGTTCGTTGAAGATGATGATGAGTATGAAATATCATGAAATCTAACCGCCACGTGATTGGTTATAAACATACAATTGTTTGACTGAATACTAGAAATTTGAAATACCACAGTGTTTTCCTGTCCACGCTATCGAATGCTTTCTCATAGTCGACGAAGTTGATTTAGAGTGGTGAATTACATTCAATTGACTGCTCCACGATGATCCGTAATGTTGCAGCTTGGTCGGTACACCATCGATCCTTACAAAAGCCAGCCTGTTGATCTCGAAGTTGAGCGTCTACGAAGTTCTTCATTCTGTTTAACAATACCCTGTTGAAGACTTTGCGTGGTATTGAGAGAACAGTGACGCCTCTGTAGTTCTCACACTTGCTGAGATCTCCTTTCTTTGGTATTTTGATGAGGTATGCGAAACGAAAAGAGGAATGCCAAGGAACACATTACGCTGAGAAATAGAGAAATATATGAGAACAAAAATAGACGGAATTGGAAATGGAAGCCCAGAACAGAGTTGGCTGGAGAAAACTGTTCGGCGGCCTATGCTCCGTTGGGGGTAACAGGCGAAAGTAAGTAAGTAAGTATATTGTATTGTCCTATTCATTAAGGCCTAAATGGTTCTTACTCATTAATGTTTTGAAACATCGCCTAAGTTTCAATGAACCAACGTTTGTCCATAATCTACAGATCCCCTTTTAATAAAAACTGATCATCATTGTTACAAATTAGTAAACTATACAGGTGAATAAATAGCTTCATATTTAATAAAATCCCAAATTGTACCATGTCACATTCATATGATTTTGAGATGATTGATAAAATTTGTAGCTCAGGTGGATGATTGTGATGGCGTTTTGTTTTCTGTGTTGGATGTTTTGATTGTGGAGCTTTCATTGTTCCTCTAAACAACATCATCATCAGCACAAAACTTTAGACAAAACGTTAAGCATTCGAATTTTTCCGTGTAGCTTGTTATATATATGGAGATATTTCGAATACTTCACTTCTGTCCGGAAATTTGTGCTGATTACGATGTTGTTCAGCAGAACAATGATAGTAGCTCTACAACCAAAATATCCATCCATCTCAGAGAAGAAAACTCCATCACAGCAATGATAGCATTGACTATATATCATCATAGAATTTCATGGAACAACAAACATAATTGTTTACAATGTCACAAAATCCTAACATTGACAATTACCTAAGTGATCAACTAACTGTCTTATTGAAAGTTTTAAACTATCACTTCAAAGTAATTGTCACGAAGTTTTTTGTTTATGGTAATTTGGTAATTTATATATATATTATATATATATATATCTACCAATAAATAACACACTACACCAAAGCATTTCCAATGTTTCAATGTTCGTTTGAGCAAAAAAAAGAAATGCACGTGCTTTGAAATTGTTTTTTTTCTTAACGAAAACATTAGTACACGAAGTATTTGTTATGACAAGTTGGGTTTTCTTTTTGGCTATGAATAATCGGCAGTTTTTTGTTTACCGTAGTAATTTTATTAAAGGAAATAACAAATCTAGTAGATTACTATGTTTAACGGAGATGTGAAGATTGGTAAGTTACAGATTTGAAATCACGGATCGATCATAGTTAGACCACTATTAGAAACATGGCAGGACTTGACGGCCGTTTCATCCTGGCATGGGACTGACTCACCAGTGGCAGTGGCCATCAACGATTCCTGCAGCGTGCAGGTTTTGAACCTGGGACCTCCGGCCTTGCGCGCGAACTCTCAACCTCTGGATCCCTGAGCTGGTATCTGACGGTGTTAATGTCTAGTTTCGATCAGTTCACAGAGTTGCGCAACCCCACACTTTGTCTTCGGTAGTTACTGTATACACCTGAACAAGTTGAATTTCAATGGTTACGACTTCCCACTAGAACTTGGAGAAGATTGCCCACTGAGGTAGTCACTGGTGAGCACAGGTAATTGCATTACAGGGTTGTGAAGATTGTTAAGTTACACATGTGCAGGTTTGTGTGAAGATGGTTGAAATTACATGATTCATCATCACACAGAGTTATTGATAAACTGATTAAAAAAAAATCCGAAAGCGTTGAACACTTTGAATTCAAACTTTCAGTTACATTATTCGATACACATACATAGTCTGTTGATTTATTTTCCACTTAATATACAATTTTCTGCAAAGATGAACTACTCAGTAGCCAGTAACACATACTTTGTTTGATAACTTTTCAAATGTTGACAAAATCTAATTCTGAATCACCGAACTGATTAAACCAAATAAGATTGTAAACGTCTACATCGAAAAGATTTTGGAATAAAATTAATGACTTGTCTTTACAACTGAAGAAAAAACAAATCCGGTTTATTTAAGACGCATAATGAGAGATTCTAACGACAATATATTTTGCTCTGAGATGTATATCATTGTTCACTGATACACATTAAACTGAGTTACAATTAAAACCTTGTCATATGGAAAATATGTACTGTTGTTCTGATGAACTAAAATAGAATGACAACGTTTGTAAGCTGTAACTCTCGTACAGATAAACTGTCATCCTCAACAAATATCTTAATCTTACTAAACACTAGTCTAGTCATTCATAATCCTTGGGATTCCAGATAATGTTGAGCTTGATTCTGTATAAGAGCTTACAAGGTACAGTTAACTAGTACTGTGGTGCGCGCTACTTATAAGTTGTATATGACGTGAGTGTAAACGTAATGTCTGGCAGCAGAAGATGAGGGAAGATCAACAAAGGAAGAGTGGGAACACAATGGAAATTGTATGAAACGCATGAATAGTGAAATGTCAGACAATGCGTTGATGATGGATTGGATTGAAGATTTGCGAATTTCACCGTTTACGATATGGTTTTCCCGATTTTACTGAGTAACTCTGTGATTTTCGTTAAATACCTTTCGGTTGCCCTCACCTGTGTTCTCCTTCACTACAGTACCACTTGGCTTTCATTGATTTTTCAGTTGATTTACGTTTCTACTTAAAAAGAAAGTCATCTTCAAACTGAGTTGAAGCAGAAACTCAACCAATTGATTCAAACACTAAATTAACAAGGGAATAAGGTGTAATATAAACTAAATTCCAAATCACAAAGCAGTTACATCTTTTTTCTCAATCTTTTCTCATAAACTAATATTATTAACATGAACCTAAAAAGTATTGAAACATTGAAGCCTGTAATCGAAAAAAAACAACAAACAACATAAACTAGCATTAATTCAACTAACTTAAACTAAATTAATTTAACCAACCAATTGTGAGTTGATACAATAAAACAAAACATGTGCATAATAAATAATTCAGTTCATGAAACCTGCTGAAATATTTATCCTAGTGTGTGTATAATTAGGGTTATCTGTCGACGTAAATATTTTCAAATTGTTTCAATAATAAAAACAGTCTATATTAATGCTGGGCATAGTATGTGGCATATCTGATCATAAATGTACCAATTGTTTACGTGTTTGTGTGTTTGTTTGTTTATCTTGTCATATACTTATGAATAAATCTGAAAAAATGTTACTGTCATTTAGGCTATGATGTTTTTATTTTAAATTAGTTATGTTGATTGAATTCTATTCAAGTAAGGCAAGTTTTTTTTTTATCTCGAAAAACGACAATAATTATTATTTCATTTCTTTTTCAGAGTTGCTCCACAGTATTATAGAGGCTTAAAATAAAAAAAATGATTTGAACAATACTCACAAATCCATAGAAGCCCTGGGGTATTTACTTCGACATTGATGACTAACTTCAACAGATATTCCCATAGTGTTCTAGTCAGTGGTAATTGACTACTGATGGGAATGTAGAATAAGTTCAAAATGTCAGGTGTCAGCTGAAGTTGGACATGTAGACCACCAAGTCTACAGGTTCAAGTGTTACTGCATAATTTTAATTCAATACCTGTGAGGTTGCGAAATCGCACCACTAAAACGTCCCCATAATGAGATGGGACAGCTGTGCAATGCTTGGCTGGCAGTTTCCAACGGTTATCTGATTGCAAGCGTACTGAAAAATAATTAAACTAATTGTTTTGTATTTAGTATAATTGTTTTCTTGATATGAACTGAAGAAATCAACTAAGTACGACTGTCATAATTATGAAAGTTTAGTTAGTTTTTGAATCATTTTTTATAAGTGATTATCTCAGTTTCAATAGTAAGTTATATTACAAATAGAATAATCTTAAAATAACTATTTTAGTTATGAATTCTTCTATAGGACTATTTACAATTATATATATAAATTAACCCTCTATAGGCAAGGGTAATTTTACATTTGTTTTCAGGAGAAACAAGGAAATTGCCCATATGTTAACATTTCAACATAAACAGTTCGGCTCAATTCCTTGGTGCAGCCACATAGATACCTGATACCCTGGTGGACCATTCACACCGTTTATATACACTAGTACATATATAGCGATTATTTCCGATCCATGGTCACGCCAATCAATATGCACCGCATGAACGGGCCAATTCGACCCATCCCGCTTATATGCCTATCAAAATCACTATTGTTAGCAATGGTGATATGCAATACAGCAATACAGCACCCTAATGTAGGACTAGTGTATGGACAGAATAACATTTAATTTAATTGAGCCAAAATGTAGGCTGTTTATGGTTGAACAATTTAACAGTACAGGTATACATAAAGAAGCTAGAATTTTCTAAGTGAGTTTGCTGATAAAATATCTATCAAAAACTACATAATGGTAATAATCCTGATGTTATATTTCTAATCTAGTTAAAAGATATGGTTAAATGACAATCCGGACGGTTTGTAAACTGTACAACACTCACGTGGATTTTCAAAGGTAGATATCAATATTTTAAAGCAAGACAGGTATTATATATAGATAAGGCTTGCTGTACATACAACCGTTGTCGTCTTACAGACAAGACACAACCGAATTACAGTAAAAATGACTATTTTCTATATGGACTACGAGTTCTGATCGTATTGATCAGCATCGCTAACACGGGGAAACTGGAGACTAAAGCATTTCGGAAATTAGTGCATAATTATCAAAAAATCAAACTCAACAGTCTCCACAATCCTGTACTGATAATTTTTAGAAGCCTGGGACTCTAAAAAGCATTCATCAATCAAAATCGGAATCATCCAAATCTATCAGTCCGTATGAAAACTGGTTAACACCATCAACGTCAGAGTTCAGATCTGGAGAAGAAACAACCAAAATAAGCATAAACGCAACGATCAGACAGTCGTTGATAACCACCCAACCATATTTCAAGTCATTCGAACTAATCGTTAGTCAATTATGGAGATATCCTACTATCACACTTATGTTTGATTATATTGTTCAGAAAAAAAGGCGAAATCCTGACAGCTAATTCAAATAAATAAATAAAATCCAAATAATAAATAATAAATATTATTAAAGTATTAAAAGATTTATTTAAAAAATTTCTCTGCATTTTTAGCTTGCCCCAAGTTGATGCTATAGCTTAAATGCAGGACTAAAATTGTGACTACTACATAAATTTCAGTAGTATAAAACTATAGGTAATAAATAATTACAAAATGGTAAAAGTTAAGTTGATTTATATCGCTTTCGACCTCATTTCCACTTCTAACCTTATTCCGTCTATTCAGTTTAGATGTAATCATGAAATTTTTTATTTTAACATTGGGAATTTTTAGGGATCTCTCAATATAGAAACCAATGAAGTGCAAAAAATTGTTGCTTTATTTTTTTTTGTTAATGAATAAAAATACTGACAACGTTTAACACTTAACATAGTTCGTTACATATTACCATTAACATCATGTAGTACGTAAGATATTATTTAATTTTTTTTAATAAATAATTAAAAAAAGGTATACAACCGATGCCAAAAAATATAAAACATTTAACCATTGTTTTTTTCAACTAGAATTATAGAGATCAGTGTTTTTACGCATTGAAACCATCGGTCATTCATTCATTGTCAGACCACCGTTAGACATTTGTAAGCACTGGACAGCCGTTTCATACTGGTATGGGACTCATCAGCAATGCTCACCCATGACTCTTGTTACTCGCAGGATTCGAACCCCGGACCTTCGTTCTTGCGCCTGAAAGCCTAACCTCTGCGATTAGCAGAACTCGTGGATACGCGCTGCTAATGAGTCCCATATCAGAACGAATTGGCCATCCAGTGCTTCCAGGTTTATAATGACAGTCTGACAATGATTGATTCATGATTTCAATGTTTATATAACTTCTTAATAGCTTCCTAATTATTTTGTACTCCAAAAACCAGCAGAATCTTTTCCTTCAGTGAGTTAGGAAGTAATCAATTATGTAATTTAACGGCGATATGAGTTCTCAATCAAATCAGCTAATGTTCCCATTTTCTCAAATTGTATATACATTCATTGAATTTTATTCACTAACTAGTGTCAACTATTTACTCACTCAATCAATCCAAAGTTATTTATGAAATGGATATTTCAAAATAATCAATAATTCATTATTATTATTGTGGATATTGAATTGATCATCAGTGAAATCATTGACTGGTGAATAATTTCGTCTTTGTCTGTAGGCATGTTTTCCATCTTGGATCGGTTTTAAGAGTCCTATAACAGTTATTTTACAGTTAACACAACGGGTTTACAAGTCATAGTTATCAATAGTTACTTTATATCACATTCAGGACTAATGATCCGCACTGATCATAAAATGAAAGGTTTATGAATTTCGGGCAAACTAACATAAGCTACTGTTAAAAAAAAAGCTAAAACATCCATTCAAACTATGGGACATTTAGACCAGCAATAGAAAACTGTAAAACTGTAAGCTAAAAATCTTATTTCAATTCTCTACAACATAGCAGATATCAAAGTATTTTAGAATTTCTTAATCGAAATTTGTCACAAAGACATGGAAAAAAGCCAAAAAAAAATTTTTCTCATGGCTGATCGGAAAATTATTGATTCAAGCTGCATGGTTTTGCCAAATAAGAAACAAAAAGATTGAAATGTCATAAATTTTGTTTTTTCAGTAAAATTAATTTTCATTGTTTCGGTAAAATAAAATACAAAAAAAAAAAAATTAACTGTATTATTGAAAATTGAAATGAGTCAGTGAAAACAAGTTTATTTGCTCTTGATAAATTTTGTATGCAAATTAGAAGGGCGCTACAATTAAGTGAAATTTTAAAATCATTAATCATGACAAGTTATATTATGCCTTACACTTTAAATAATTTATGAAACAAGCTTCAATAGTACAGTATGTTAAACCTCATTGAATGGATTTCCAGTTTGTAATATTAGAAAACAGGAAGCTACCAAGAATCAATGATAACTGAGTGCTTTTACTACAGCATTAACAAATTTCAGCCAGATTGATGCCTTTAAAATTGAATTAGTAAGTTTCTAAGTCAACAATCGAACTAATTTTCCATATTATGCTACTGCACTGTTCTTTTACTCGACTTGAAATATGAATTATTGACATTTGATCTACTTAGAGTGCGGGTTATTTTAAAATCAAAGATAAATGATTATTTTAAATAATATCTCAATCAATAGAAATTTCTATTTTGACTGTTTCATAACTTAATGGAAGTTACTTTTTTCAGAGTAAATTACAAATTTCTACTCATTGGGATAATAACGGGCAAATGCAGAAACTGTAATTATTCTATTTTATTATTAATTTTCCAGTCAATGTTCAATTTTTTTTAAATTAACAAATCTCAACTTTGATAATTGATATTCATGAATTATTTTCAACATTTTATTGTGGGAACTGATGAGCACTGGAGATTGATTTGTTGAGAATAACTGAATTCGAACAAATTTTAATGACAGACTAAAGTTGACTAGAGAAACTACTGGAAACAAAGTAGGATTAAAACAGCATTTTTATACTATTCATTTAATTATTATTAGTAAAACT
This sequence comes from Schistosoma turkestanicum, assembly GCA_944470395.2. Classification (NCBI taxonomy): domain Eukaryota; kingdom Metazoa; phylum Platyhelminthes; class Trematoda; order Strigeidida; family Schistosomatidae; genus Schistosoma; species Schistosoma turkestanicum. The sequence continues at coordinate 63,150,662 of OX103979.1, forward strand.
TCTAAACAAATTTTATCATCTACCTAGTTAGTTATATTTTTGTCAACTAAATCTAATAACTTATTAAACTGAAAGTAGTTCAAACAAGTGTCTGTTTCATTTCTGTTAGTTTGAAATTATTATTTAACGCAAATATTACCTCTGATGGGCTTAAGATTTAGTCACCCTGTTACAACGCAGAACTTCGTATGTACGTCAGTTCAGGTTGCCATACCGCATTAGCACAGAGACGTAGCTGTCAGTTTAAACCCCATAGTGGTAGGGATAGAGATGGTCGGGCTAGCCTATAGTGATGAACCAACTGAGCTATATTGGCTTGAACATATGTTTCTGTAGGTTCTACCATGCTAGGCAGGTCGACTGGAGAACGATTAGACTAAAATCAGCTATTCAAGGTCTGAGGGCGAAGTCGTACTGCTGACTGCAGAGGGGTATGACAGCATTAATATGATTCTCTCAAACAACCAGCATCTACAGTGACACTGCCTTCTCACAAGGAAGGAAGGGTTAGAAAAGGTCGACCGTAAAAATGTCATACCTCACCTTACCTCACGGACTTCCGTCTCCGGAGGTAGGGGCTTTTATAAAGAACGGAACACTTCAAAAACTTCTCATAAAAAGGGCGTGCGTGACCGGCCTCAAGCAGTTGTCCCTTGGAGTTAGTAGTCACGCTTCCATGTTTCCAAGACCAACACTAATCTACCTTCCTTTTCATGTCCCCGAAGAAGCACCCTTCCATGGTGTGGACAACCGCGAAGTAACATCCGCCCTCATGTTTGTAACAGCATGAGACCAAATCGGTCATAATCAAATCCTTTCTACACCCAATAACTTCCCCTTATCTCCACCACTAACTCTTTTCACATTCCTTTATCACACTGCACCGCTGATGCAAACGATTCGAGTACCCGAAACGTTATTCCTGGTCTCCCGAAACCCTGTTCTAGACTACATGTTGGAGCTTTTAATGTACGGACATTGTGTCGAATAGGGTAACAGGCTTCATTATCTAGGACTTTAGAATCTCGCGCCATCGATGTACGCGCATATAGGATCCGAGTAGCGTCATTCACTGGACCTCACCATTTCAAGATAAAGAAGCAAATCGGTTCTCTCTTTGTGTATCTGGAAGCCCTGATGCTGCTTCCAAGTGCCAATGGTAAAGGTATAGCATTGAGTCGTAGGGCAGAACTATCTGTCCTAGACTGGATTCCAGTAGGTAGCCGTTTGTGCGCTATCCGACTGAACTGGACAGTAAGGACGCGGAAAGATAGGGTCATTCTCCGTTGCCTCTTCATCGTATCTGTCTACGCTCCCCATGACTGCCGTTAAGACGAGGTGAAAGATTAAAATATACCCAGTGTTAATTTACTCACAGACATGGGTATCACATGGTTAACCGAATACCGATAAGTAGAACAGTACGTGATACCATCATCAATCAATCCTCGACTGAATCGATTATATCAATACGTAGAACAATTTATCTGTTTTTTTCTTCATTTATTATTGATAGAATAATCAAGAAAGTTAGGCGCAGAGAGGTTTCTAGCTTTCAGCAGCATTATCTTCTGTTATAATATCTATTCAAAACAAGGTTTATTATTGGACCTGTGTTGGGGATGTTAGATCCACAGAACTCGCATGATAAATGCCGTATTTTGGTTTTCACGTTTTGCCAGCATGGGCTGATCAGATGACATTGAGATTTCTATTCCCACCAGGAAAATCCATGGCTATAACTGGCTGTTGTGTATTTTAGTGTGCTATTTTTGTGACTGTCCCAAGGATGTCTCTATAGAGTATAAATAAAGGCGATTTGATGGCTTGGATGTATTATGTGCTTGCTGGGTGTTTGTAGAATACACTTTCTACGCTATATCAAGACTTCTTGCTGATACAGTCAGGACAATCGGATCAGAGTAGCCTACTTGGACGCTGGTTAATTGTTTTGTTCTCGTTATTCATCTAAGGTGAACCCGTAATAATTTAAGCATACTTCGAAACGAGTATAACATACACACTCTTAACAGATAAGATTAAGAGGAGATTTGACCAGGTTGATAAATTCGAACCATAAGATCACTTATTATAATGTAAAATTTAATTTCAAAGTATATTTTGCCAATATAACTATATCAATTATATTTTTGGGGTAAAAGTTGCAATGAAAGAAAGCTAGCATCTCTTATTTATTATTAATGTTAGGCTGTACCTTCAGGTCACCATAAAGACTAGTGAAATTCTAACAATGTTAAACTTTAAAATGGTTGCTTGTTACATTAACTGCTGGATCCTATGTAATAGATTGAGCTAATGTGGATAGATCCCATGCCAATGAGTAAATGTTAGATATAGACTGAAAGATATGTCACTGATGTTTGTGAAATATGAATAGTAGTGGTTGAGATATGATTAGACTATCCGAAGGACACTTATATTTATGAGTGAGTCTGTGTGTACATAACTGCTTCTGTTAACCGATATATCTTCATTAACACTGTTGTATGATGGATCGGCTATCTAGATTTTAAGCATAAACTTTCGAGACCGAGGGTCCTTGATCCATTTCTCGTGAAGGTTACTTACTGATGAGGAGTTTCATGATAGGTTGAATTTATTTACATGCGATTTTAATCTGTCTACTGGAACCTATCATTTTCAGGCACGTAATCATTTTACTCTTGATAAATTAAAAGCTAGATCTAGGTGGAACTCGTCGTTTTCAATCTATCATATTGATTGATTCAATTTTAGTATTCAATTTTTCACAATATTAATTAATATTTTCGAACTTAAAACTAAAGAGCGTGATAAAGAAATTATTCGAAATAATCGTCCTTTCTAGTACTCTTCGTTCTCGAATACTGAATAAAATGGGCTTACGTAAATACATGAAAAAAAGTGAACATAATTAATCTGTGATGTTTTATGACAATAGTAGTGAGAAAAGGCTAAACCGCCTAAGATTATCCACATTTTTATCTTGCTTACTGAGTTTATCGTATTCGTCACTTTCGTTTATCTTTCCATCTGTTTGCTAAGTGAATGAGAATTTTCCATACTCTGTTCTGTAATTTTTTTAACATAGTGCAGAAAAGGAACAGTCGGATCACTTGTTATGTCGTCTACAACTATGTGTGCAGGAGACTTAAGTTCAAAGTCTTCCCTTAGCGTGGCCGACTTCAGGACCAATCAACCATCAGTAATAAAATCTGAAGTTTTACATAATGGACTGACTTTAATTGAACCCTCATCGAGAGATCTGTAACTCCTAGTTTTCATCACTGATTGCATATATAATGAGGCTCATCACTGAGAAGTTTCATACAGAAAGATGCAAAAGAACTAATCAGCTGTTGCCTAACACCCAAAATTCAAACAATATACTAATATTGACTATTTAATCCTTGAATTCAAACAGTCTACAATATTGAATCACGGCAGAGTCAGTGAATGATATATTGCTGGTATGATGAAATGCATACACTAAGTCCTATCCAATATAAGGTGATAAATAAACAACCATGATGAATATCATTACTAATCTGACTGAGCATCAGTCGAAATAGCACAAATCACAACAATAACAAAAACCAATTTGCTGCAAGAAATTGAAACTTATAAAAGCAACAAAATTAGTCAGATTTACGAGTAATTTTTTGAAGTTATTCTACAGTGAATATCAAAAGTCAACGAGTAATCAATCAATCTTTTATTACCTGATTCTTTCTTGAATAAACGTGATAATGCATTGTTCTAATTAGATTCAATGTGACTGTTTAAACTATTAGAATAAACAGGCTAAGCAAGAGAATGATAGATTAATTGAGATTAGTTTGTCAAATGTCGGAAATATTATTTTTTTTAAAATAAAGGAATATTTTAATAGGAATTAATCAAAAAATTTGTCGATTGCGATTAGTTGATATCACCAAACAAACATTGACAAGAATGATACTGGTTTCAGCTTAGTTCGTACCTTATTATTTCAAATTATAAAGCTTCGTGATACAATCAAAAGGTGTTCTTCACTGACAAACACCAGATAACTGATGCTTCATAATCGGTATAAAAGTCGTATAGAGTAAAATATATAAAATAACTTTGTGTATTCAGTGATGATGGTAACTGGTATTTCATGTGCCTATTCTAAAGTATAGAAAAAATCCAATTATTTATATCTGATATTTTTTAAAGCCTTATTCTGTACACCTTTAAAAGTCATCAGTCAATAACTGTCAGACCACCATTAGAAACGTGGAAGCGCTGGACGTCCGTCTCTTTCTGGTATGGGACTTATCAGCAGTGCGCATCCACGACTCCTGCATCTCACAGGATTCGAACCCTGGACCTTCGACATTGGGCACGAACGGCCTGCATCCAACTGTGTTAATGTCTAACTCTGATTGATCTAGGGATTTTGCGCGACCGAACCCATTTGTGTTTGTTAGTGTTACTGCCTAAACCCAACAGGGCTGAACTCCACTGGTCAAGTCTTGTCACTAGAACTCTGAGAATTTCCTCTCGGAGCTAGTTACGATATGTTCAATTAAGGTTATGGATTTGAATGAACTCTTCAGAAGTGATTTCTGGATTAGCTTTCATAATATTATCTAGTCATTGCCATTTTTTGACAAAATATTGATTTAAAAAAATGGTCTAATCATTTGAAAGTTGAGTTCTTGTCTTTTTTAGGCAATTGTCATGAAAAATGAGACTGTTTAAAGTAATGTTGTGACGCTATAAACTTCCGGTTCTGAAAATGAGTGTGTTTCAGTCTTATACTTGTGTGATTGCTAGTCGCCTTCTTTATATTATATCTAGGTACCTTTCATGTGCTTACTGAGTAGTCAGTTGAATTTTTATTTTCGCTTGCTATGTTCTCTTAAAAACTTTCTCATATATATATGTTACTCTCACACTCCCTCCAGCATATAACCTACGTTCATGCTAGATACAAACTTAACAACGGCTGAATATTATACTATGAACAGTAATCCTGAGCTGCTTCACAAACGCCTTACAACAGTCTCTGATATTACACTTATATATATATATATATATATATATATATATATATATATATATATATATATATCCGAACAGGTGAAAAATGCTTGTATACTAAGTCTATCATCTATGATATCGACTAAACTCGTTCAATAATTCGTCCATTGATGAATTCAAACAAAGGTGGATTTGTTTGCCAAATCAAATTCACGTACTAAATGATCAATCCATTCCGACTAGCCAAACTTCACAGTTCATCTGTTTACCGAATTGCATCTGTGAAATCAATCGTTCTCACTGCATTTCGAGTAAGAATTCCCTTTATTGTGTTGAAATCTATTATTCAACATGCAACTGCACTGGTTAAATATGATATTTAAAATCAAACATATCTATAAGCAGTGAAATCTAGTGTAGTTAGTTCTAACATGATTTGAAAAACACAGACATAGATTAACTATCTGTATTCTATTTTAAAAATAAAATCTCGAGATATGAACAAAATATAAAACAGAGTAAAAAAGCATACTGCTTTCTATTAAATCGTCCCTTTGCCTTGAATTAAAAATGCACAGTTTTAAAAACATTGATTCAAAATATGAATATTAGTGATCATTTTGCTGAATTTAAAAACAAAACTTTAGTTTGATATTTATTGTTGAATTCAGAAGTTATCGAATGATTAGTAGAGGTGTATAAGGGCTGTCAGTGAAACGTAAGTTTCGTCCTGTTTGGGACTCATCAGCTGGATTTTATCACTTCTCACAGCTGATGTTCACTTAGGGACTTGAACTCACTACCTTCCACTTCAAATGTCATCGCGTCATCCACATAGCTACTAAGCCCAGATGGCCACCTGGCTGTGCGCAGACTGGTGGAGAGTCTGATCGATTGCACCCCTAAACATCGATTGGTAAATTCAACCAACTAATACGAATGAATAATAATGAGATTGTTTTCAATCTAATATTCATTATGCAGTGATATCAGCTAACTTACCATTTCTAAAGTTGGATTATGCGTTTTCCAAATACTAATTAAAAAAATCAATCAAGCTCTATTTTCGATCCGAGTGTATAATATTTGGCATAAATATTTACATAGACTAGATTTTTAACTGATGGATAGACTGTTATGTTCGTCACTAGATACGCTTAAAGCTATTACGAGTTCACCTTAGTCGATAAACGCGAACGAAAAAATTACCAGCGTCCAGGTAGGCTAACTTGAATCTCAAACTGCAAAACAGAAGACTTGGTAGGTTTAGAAAGTATATTCTACAAACACCCAGCAATCACAATACAATCATGCACACAACTCTCGTTTATTTAAACATCATAGAAACGTCCTTGGGACAGTTACGAAAATAGCACACTAAAATACACAACAGCCAGTTATAGCCATGGATTTTCGTGGTGGGAATTGAAATCTCAATGTCAACTGATCAGCCCATGCTGGCAAACGTGAAATCCAAAATGCGGCATTTATCAAGCGAGATCTAGGTATCTAACATCCTCAACACAGACCAACGAAATTAATGATAGTTAATCTTAAATTTCAGCGGAAAAATTTATTTATCCATATCATTAAATAATAAATATTTCAGTATTATTAGCTAATAACATTTCGTGATCAACAAAGGTAACTGATATTTATAATATTACGAAGTTGTGAAGATTAGTGAATTAAACAATTGAAATCATGAATCGATCAATGTCGGACCACCATTAGAAACCTGGCAGTAATGGACGGCCGCTTCGTCCTGGTAAGGGACTCATCAGCCGTGCGCATCCACTACTGCTGCACCTCACAGGATTCGAACCCGGGACCTTAGGTCTTGCGCGAGAACGCCCAACCTCATATTTATAATCCTAACTTGTAAATCTAAATCCCAAAGGACCTTAGTAAGTAGGGCTAGTTTTCTCAAGATCTTACTCGCTCAAAAAGTCATTCATAAGTTATAATTTCCCCAAAATCTTTCTCGAGAAAAATGTCAGAACCATGTTTGTTCAACAGATGATCTTGTTACTTTGATTACCATTTTTTGCCAAACGAAAAAACTCAATATTTGGTGGTCTCAGGCAACCTACTGAAGATGTTGGACATTAGGTTCTGTTCTGTTCAACCACTGTCAGTAGTGTTAAGGAAAAATGCAATATTGGATTTCATAGTCTCAGGTCTTACTATGGTGTATACTACCCGGAACTTGATATCTTAAGTAGTCTGGAATGGATCTGTAGTGAAGTACCACTCAGAAGCACAAGTGTCAGATCCAAATATATGACGCGATTAAAGTGTCTTGGAGACTGAAGGATATGTGAAAAATATACAGTCAATTATATACGTATTTTTCAAAAAAGAAGTCTAAAGATAAAGTGTACATAATTTACTGGTAGACAATGGCTTCCTTAGATTATTGCATATTTTTACTTGGTTTTTTCACATCTTTGCTGCCTTACATTTATGACCGAAGTTAATAACCTAACTAACTACTTTCCTCATCTGCAAAAATAATGTGTATGTATACCTAGTTAATTTTTCTTAAAAAAAACAACTATGCTAATGGCTGTAGATCAAATGTTTAAATTTATTCCAAATAAATGGATTTTCTTCATTATTCTGTAATAAAGTAAGCTTATGATTTCATTTCCTCATTTTTGATTTTAGTTTTCATTTCATTTCCTCATATTTGTCTTCATACATACATACATTCTTCCGTTTTCTTTCAAATCTCGCGCCCCCACCTCTCACTCTCTCTCTCTCTCTCTCGCATAAAGTGAACTCATGATGTATTGCTCTATTTGTTTTTCATTTTATTAAGAAGGAAGTAGCAAGAGAGTGAGTGAGTGAGAGAGCGAGTGAGCGAACGAGCCAGAGAGAGTGGACAATAGAGAAATCGACTACCTTTTTCCAAATGTTCGCGAAAAGAATCACATTAATCTTATTCACAACATAATGAAATAAACTGAGAAAGTTGCAATGATTCTCTGTTTTGTTATGAAATTTTTATTTTGTTTATGTAGATTAATTACTAATCTTTTTTTTTTCTTGGAGGAAAGTTCAAAAATAACTAACTAATGATGATGATGATGATAATAATAATAATAATAATAAGAAGAAGAAGAAGAACAAAATTGAAAATTGATGCTCAGAATTTTGAATTATTTAAAACATATGAAATTATCATGATGTGAATGGTGGACTAAGGTACAGTTTATTTGTGAAATAAAATCACTGCCATTATTGGAACGCTACATCCATGGTAAAAAACTGTTCAGTGATATCAAGTGTACTAAACTAAGGCATGAAAATAATACTCTTCAATTGCCAATTGGCTATAATATTGAATCACAGCATAGTGACAAGGAGTTATGATATGTCTTCGTTCATCAGTGAGTTATTGATTAACTGACGTTAAATGCAACACACTTCAAATTTGAATATGAATCTGATTGTGCATAAATCTTCATTGAGTTTCATTGAAATCATGAATCGATTCCATTAGAAAGCTGAAATCACTGGACAGCCACTTTGTCTTAGTATAGGACAGATTAACAGTAAGCACTCGCGACCTCTGCACATGGGAATGAATGGTCAGAATCTGGGACATTCAATCTCGCTCATGGACACAACCTCTAGATCCCTGATTGAGCATCTAATGAGAGGCTGTAACCAGTGGAGTTCAGCCTTATCGGGTGTACTACTACCGAAGACAATAGATAGGGTTACGCAAAGTATTAGAGATAAACACCGTTGAATTACATCTCAATAGTCTAGAGGTCAAGTATTTGCGCACGAGATAGAAGGTCTTGAGTTCAATTACTGCAAGCGGGAGTCGTGGATACGCACTGGTAATGAGTCTCTTACTAAGACGAAACGGCTGTCCAGTCCGTTCAGGTTTCTAATGGTTATCATAAATTAATTAAAGTCATTACCATTTACAGTACCATAAACTAGTGAGTGTATGAAGAACAAAGCTTCGTACTATTAGCCTAATTTGAACTAGGCACTGTCAAATGGAGAATCAATATTTGAAAGTGAATTTAAACAGGTGCTCATTAAATACACTGTGTAATATTCTTCGTATTATATAATTTTATACAGTGGGAAAATGTTCACCATCGGATTCCAAGTCACTAGCTTCAGGATGACTTGTCCATTAGGAGGTTTGTCAGTTTTTAAATCCGTCTTAAAAGTTATAAGTTCAATATTCTAATGGGGAATTGTTAAAAGTTGTTCATAATACTTAAATACTTGTAACATCACTCAGCTAAGTTCTCAGTACAGAAAATTATTCGGGTAATACACAAGTATCAGCATTGAAGATGAAACGCTAAAAAATGAGATAATTTATTTATTACTAAGAATGAACGACTTGTAAGGGATGATAACTGATTCTTGGTAGCAAATTTCTCTCTAAGAGGATTAAAAGTAGATATCTGAAAAGAATAGTAGATCTGTTTTACATAGAATCTTAGCAGTACATACTCACAGCGAGATTAAGAGCTCTAGACACTCTAGCACAAAACAAGTTACACTTTCATGAATGCTATGAAAATTCGAAAAGCAAAATAATTTTAAACTGCTTCATAAATGTTCATCTGATAGCCATGGTCACCTGAACATTTTATAAACTGAGATATACTACTTAAGTAACCACCTAGATTTTACGATAACTTATCCAGGCATAAAAAAATGCCAAGAGTTCTTTGGTATGAATTAACCATGACATTTGAAGTAGATATTTAGAAGTGATAAAAGTACATTAACCTTAATTTGACGGGGTTCTAGTAATTACAGTTCTTTTCTTTGAATGTCAAAACCCTTAACTTTAGTCAAAATAGCTTTGATTACGACTCCAATAGATTTGTTTACTGGTCATCGGAATGAAAGTATCCACTGACATAGTTTGGCGAATTCCGAATTTTCGCACTCCCAAGTGGATAGATTTATGATCACTTTACATAACCATTACAAGTATAGCGTGAAAACGGGGAGAACTACCAAAGCTATCATCCAGAAGATACAAGTGTTTATTAACCGTTGTCTACGCAAAATACTTCGGATCCGTCGGCCACACACCATCAACAACAACCTTCCATGGGAGAAAACAAACCAGATCCCAGTGGAAGAAGAAATTAGGGAGAAATTTCAGAAGTGGGTAGGAAACATATTGTGGAAAACACCCGACTGAATCACAAAACCACCCGTTGCTTGGAATCTTCAAGGCCAAAGGAAAATAAGAAGACCAAAGGACAGATTACTCCGAGAAATTGAGACAGACATGAGAATAATGATTAACAATTAGACAGAACTATAAAGGAAGGCTCAGGACAGAGAAGGTTGGAGAATGCTGATCGGTAGCCTATGCTTGCTTCGTTGGAGAAGAGTAACAGGCGTGAGTAAGTAAGTAAGTAAGTAATACATTTTATGCTTAACACTTTGATTTGTTTCGTTTCAAGAGATTCTGTATTCCCATTTGAGTACCTGTGTGAAAATCAACACTAGGATCCGAGTGACTCTGATTAATGAAGCTCAAATCGGCAAAATTATATATGTGGCCTAGATTCACTGATAGCCATGCAGCAATCTATTTTGTAAAAAACGCATGTGACCTAAAGACAAGATTAAGACAGTTCACATAGGATACAAAAACTAACATAGCTTAGTCAAAATGTTCAACAACACAATCACTTCAATCATTGCTACCAACTATAATACACTTATTTCTTGGTTTACAAATTTGTAATAAGCAACCTTTTTTTATTGACCTAATTCGTATGCATCAAAATTTATTTATTCTCAAGCATCTAGTCACATGTGCAACAATACTTCTTAATAGAAAATAGTAATAATAATAATAATAATGAGAACCTGTTGTCCAATATTTAGTTAGTTTGTGAAACTCATAACTTCTTGATCAACTTGTATAAATATGATATAAAATTTAATTACCTAATTGTCAATATTTTGTCAATAATCATAGGTAGGTTTTTTTTTAAAAAAAAAATATCCACTTCATTTCACCACTCAATCACTGAGTGAAATCTTGTTATCTATGGTAAAAAAAGAAGTTAAGCATAATCATGTTAGAAATAATATACATTGCTGCTAAGTTGTGACTAAACACACACACACATACTAAATACAGAACTTATCTATCAGATAGATTCATTTCAGATACATTAGCGATCACATGATAGATAATTTGCTGAAGTAATAATAATGATTATTTCATGTAAATTTGCTTTTTCTTTTCTCATTGCTACGTATATTACGAAGATAATCATCTTTTTTTTTTCAATGTTCAATTCAAGGACGAATGCGCTACAAATTCATAGACACGTATATTCTATCCCGGGTAAATCTATTATTGTATTGTATTAGATTCATTTTTACAGATATCTTGAAGGATTTTTTATGTTTTCATCACACCTATCTGTTATGCAAAAAGGTATCTATCACATCTGTATTGGAAGTGGTATAAAGTTATTTATTATACTTACTCTGTATCAAATAACCAAGAATGTTCAAGATTCGACACAGTAAGAAAGAATATACTGGGAAAAATCAATGATAATTAAATGAAGCGCTTAGGGTTGATAAAAATTTATGAGGTTAATCAAATGTGTGTATTCATTTCGTTTTTTATAAAAACAACCAAAATCTTGTTATCTGTCCCCTCCTGTTTTTAGCGTAAATCATTCTTGTGCTAATAATATCTTGAAACGATCATCAAAAATATACTTTTTATTGACAGATAGATAGATAGATAGATAGACAGGCAGACCCCAACCAGGTAGCCTACATCTACCAACATGACTCAGTCCACTTGTCAGTGGATTTCTGGATTTCTGCCATGTTTCGGTTTAGTCGCTCCTAACTTTCTTCCAACCTACTCCTACACCACAAAACATAGCTCGTCGAGGCAGTCGGTGGTTAAGCATTCGTAACACATGTCTCAACCACTTCAACTAATGAAGTTTCACTACTTCATCTATTGATCTACCACCCCTACCTAGAACTCGTTTCTTAACGACAGTATTGACCCCGAATATGTCGATTGATCACATTCGAATAGCCATACTTACTTGTATGATAGAAATTTTAGAATGAAATTTATGTACAACATTTTTTGCAATCGATACAATGCTTGCAGATTAATAATTTTATACAAAAGTGTTCATTATTTCTGAAACCATGATTATCTGGCTGCGAGTAATTATTGTGTAGTTGAAAGTATTCAGTAGGAAACCATGATCTTGATTTCTGTATTATTTGGTACTTGTTAGCAAAGTAAATTTACAATCTTGATAGAACTGATACTCTTAGTGATATAATGGAATATGGAATATGATCTAGAGATCGACTGATGTTCTATAGAACCGGAATTTCTTGATTGCTGTAATCAGTGAGTATTCACCAATGTTTTGCTGTCTAAATTTTGGTGATAATAAATTTGTATCGATAAGAGATGTAATATTAACGGGGTCATTTCACGAATTCATCAGAACTGGATGGTAAGTAAGCATGAATGTAGTACATTTTGGGATTTCATTTGGGGATAGTAAACAACTTTAACTTAACAGTTGTCATGTTAAAACTTGTTTATTTCAACCGTCAATCTATGGACAAATCAACTGTTTGACACTTTAGTTTGACATTTTTATTGTGATTAGCAGTTTTTTTGCTACAAATAGTCGCGTATCGACGCATTTGTATAGTGTACAAATATGGTGAGCCCACAAGGCCTATTCCAGCCTTTGGACAAATTACCTATTCCATTCTTGTCGAGTTTATTATTCACATACAAATCATTCGCTTATAACTTCATTCTTTCGATTTAAATGTATGTGCACATGCTTATTTTGCTTATAACAAGTCTAGCCTATTATTGCCTAACTATAAATACATAGTCATGTTTTATTGTATGATGAAGTTGGCCCACTCAACGTGTTCACTTCCCTTCGTTTTGCCTTTACGCTTCATATTCTCATGTTTGTCTGCGTGAATGATTGCATGAAATAAATTCATTCACAAAACCTACGTCACACAAGCGGAGTTCGCCTAAGGAAAAACTAAAAGGAAGATTAATTTCATAGCATACTCGATTATTCATCCTAAATGCAGTCAGATCTTAGGCCACTAAAATGGTGAGCCCTATTTCGAATTCTACGCAGCCATTAAAACTTCTTTCTAAATGCATAATTTGGCATGTTTTGTTAGTCTGTTCAGTGTGATAAAACTGTACATTTCTAGGTTCAAATTAAGAATTGACTTTAATAAAGCCTTATTTAGAAACTAAGAGGCATTATTCAACTGTTTCAATCCAGAATAGGACTCTACATTAGTCCTCATCCACAACTAACCTAGCAGTCGAATCGGAGAGCCTCAGTTGTCACAGTGAACATTTAGGCTTTAGACCATTGAGTTAGCATTCGACTAGTTATACTGTGCTAGAGTTTTTTAATACTGGTGGTGAGTGACAGTACCACATCCGATATAGTTGAAATCAAGTGATCATATCTAGAAAATGAATATTTGGGACACTAATGTATACAATCATTTTTACAATAAAATCAACTAAAAAAATTTTATGTATCATGAAATATTGACAAATTTAAACAAAACAAGAGTATGATGAGTAAAATAACATGAATTCAACACTATTTCATATCAGTTACAAAAGGTTCGGATTCAGACTGGTGATATGCCATAATCAATGAAGTTTAAGTCCTTTTTTCCATATTTATAATGTAGGGAAGGAGAACACAGGTGAGGGCAACCGAATTGTATTGGTTAAATAGGAAAACCATATCGAAAATCGTTAATTTGCAAAATATCAATCCATCATATCGAACTGAACTGTTCCTGTTGCAAACATCAATCCATTGTCTGACATTTCACTATTCATGCGTTTCATACAAATCCCATTGTGTTCCCACTCTTCCTTTCTTGATCTTCCCCCATCTCCTGCTGCCAGACATTACGTTTTCACTCGCGTCATATACTACTTATAAGTAGAGCGCACCACAATACTAGTAATAATAATGTAAATTTAGGATGTTCGCAACTGATTAGAAAAAGCCTTGAAATTATGAATTCCTTTACACTAACAAATCTACTAGTATCGTGATGATATGGTCTAAGGGATCTGTGAAAAAATTGGATGATTTATTTCACAAACACATTGATCATTTCGTCTACAAACGTTATATCTACCTGTTCAACTAAAGTTCAATTTCAAAGTGTAACATAGATTTCCGTTTAGAATTCAGATGTGAAGTGCATTAGTACAAGTGTTTTAAACACACATTTGTTTTTCATGACAATTGTTAAGGTCAGTTTCAATGTTTCAATTTTTCAGCGTATGATTACACGTTTCAAAGAAAATTTATGATCGAAAGAAATCCAACTAGTTGGGTAAATTTCAAGGGTGAAGGACATAACAACAGATTCAACAATGTTTCCGCTAACCTATCTACCGCTAATCAGTTGGCAGAAATTATTTTCTATGTTGATTGGCATCAGTCATCAAAAAAATAATAAAATGAAACTGATATAAATCAGTTTTACCCGAGAACTTATTGATCTAATTGTCATTAGATTGATTGTTCTCAATTATGAACAAAAAACAATATATTGGAAAATACTGCACTGACCATTTAAAACTACTAGTTATATCATCAGTTGAATGATTTAGAGAATGTGAGATGGATGATAAGTTACACATAACAATCAGTCCATTTGATGAATTTGGATAATAAGATGAGAAGGAGAAGAAGAAGAATGCTGTCAGAACTGAGTGTGATCTATTTATGCAGTAGTATACTGAGAACAACCTAGTCACATACATATACTTGTTAAGACGTGTTACATATGAAAGGTAATCTGTAGTTTTGTATGTTTTCTCTAAGCTGAAAATGTTGAATAATCCTGTGTGTTCAGGTATCATTATACACAGGAAAATGGTGATATTTATTAGCAGTATTAAGGTCAATGATGCTGTGGTTTGACTAGGTTGTAGTTGAGAGTAATGGCGATACTTGAACTTCTGTCACCAACTTGAAACATTAGTTATTAGTAGTTCGCAAGTGCACTCAATGTCTTTCATACCAAGCATTTTATGATTGTAAGAACAAGTCAAGAGGTGGTCACATTTTTGGCGCTTTCTCATGGTATGGCAAAATAGCTATATAAATATTGATGGTATCTGTTGAGATGGTGGAGAAAACTTGTAGCTCAGGTGGATGATTGTGGTGGTGTTTCGTTCTCTGAGCTGGTTGTTTTGGTTGTGGAGCTTTCATTGTTCTTCTGAACAACATCATCAGCACGAGCTTCAGATAGAAACACCACCACAATGGTATCTGTTGAGTCATAGTGCAACTCATTATAGTTTGATACATAACTCAGAATTGAAACAATCGACAATTCTATTGTACCAACCACTTCATTCTTCATAAAATTGTAAACTGTACCATTAAGCAGAACATATATCTAACTCGGTCGCATTTTTCTAACTGAACTGCATTTTCCAATCCCGCATTATTTCGATGCATATATATTTCTTTCTTCTCGCTTACATTTCCTCATAACAAAGAATGTGATTTCTTTTCATTCCTTTTTATATTCATTTAGTGTATACCAATTTTGAATAACTAATGCTACCAGATATTTATTTAAACATGAGACAAATCTATGCATGTCACAGTATAATAAATAACTCATTCATTGCACAACATACACTTCAATGGCTAGTTTCATTGATGAACGACCGACCATGTGCGTGTGTGTATCTCTCTCTCTGTCTCTCTAATTTGGTAAATAAATAAATTTAAAAAAAAAACACAACATTCAAATCATAATTCCCAATCTTGTATTGTTTTTCTTTTTTTGTAACTCATTAGAAACGGTGCACACTTTGAATGGATTGGATTACATTGTAAATGATATAAGAGTATTGAGATTACTACTTAACAAATTACTTCATAAATATAACATAATATATACCAATCAGGGTAATTGGGGAAAATTATCACAGCCCGTAGCAAACAAACAAACAAACAAACAAAGATAAAAAAAAACAACGAAATGATCTGCCAAACAGAAAGAAGTAATTACATTGAAAGTATAAGAAAAGGAAAAGAAAAACAATTCATATTGAGAATTGAACAGATCCAAATCAATGATACTAATAAGGAATGAGCATGAATAGAACATACTACAGAGAATAATAAAAGAAGGAGGAGAAGTAGGGAAAACACCAATGACGGGAACAACGGCGACGACAACAGTGACAACGACAACTTGAACAACAACAACAACTAGAACAACTAGAACAACAACAGACAAAAGTGTCCCACACAAATAAACAACTACATTAATTTTACATAATTCAATTTCATAGAAAACAAAATTTTTACTAAATTGGCATAAAACTCAAATAATACTGATGCATTTACATTAGATTAATTACTAGTCATGTCAAGAATAAAGTGTTGATTGTCCAGGAGGACGGACAATAATACTTTATCATCATCATCATCATCATCATCATCAGAATTTAAACATGGTGCCAAGGTCATGATGCACAGAGAAATGGTATTTTCAAACAAATAGTCATATTTTGTTCAACTTTATACTACTGAAACAAGAAAATGAATGAATGATTGATTGGAAAAAAAAATGCTGTTTCAACAATTTGTACGTACGCACACACACCCACATATAGACAGACAGACAAACATACAATGTGATTTGTGAAGTGGTCATGGCAAAAAAAAAACAGATATACAGAATAAATTATAATAAAGTAAAGCGAGCATAGGCTGTCTAACAACAACAAAACACGTGAATGTACGCATGAAATCAATAGAGTGTTTTTGATTACGTCACAGAGAGTATCCATAAAAAATCAAGAGAAAAATTGAAGAAACAAAAAAAAAATCGACAAAACTAATTGGAAAAGTGAAAAATAATCATTAATTATGATTACATTGACTGTACACACACACACGCGCACGCACGTGCACGTGCACGCGCTCTTTCCTCCTCACCATCCAAATCCCACCTGTCTACAAATATGTTGTATGTACTGCAAATAAGCGAAAAAAATTACATATTAAAATTTATCTATACTACTGGTAGGTGTAGTAGGTGTACAGTCAGTCAATCAATCAATCAATCATACACTGATAACTAACTAGATTATCTTATATTCTGTTGTCTATTTATCAACCACAACACAAAAAGAGACAGGTGTGACGGACAATACAACTAGGCAAACATGGGCATGTGTATAAGAATATACCTTTACACACACGCGTGCACACACACACACACACTGACACCTGAAAGACAATAATACTAGAGAGTTAGTGGATTTACATGAACAGATAAAACAAAATGCAAATCAACTGTCTTATAAATGTATATACTATTTTGATTCAAAAGACGATTGTAATTTAATCGGTGGTTCCTGGCCACCGACTGTAGTCATCGACGATACGGAAGCTCTACGAATATTAGGCGATGTAAATGGTTTACTCTTTGCAATACGTTCCGCCGAGTCTGGATTCAATGTACCTAGTGATGTAATAGGACCAGGTGTGGGTGTGGTTACATTTTCTGATAGTGTTGATCCGGTAGCCGGTGTCGTCGTTGCTGTTGTTGTTCTTGTATCGGTTGTTGTTGTGGTCGTTGTCGCTATCGTCGTGGTCGTTGGTGTTGGTGTTGGTGTGTCTGATTCATCATTTAATCCATAGAGTGAATGATCAACTTCACCATTTTCAGAGAGAATAAGCCAACATGTACGATTACGTTTACAGCCTTTGAGTAATGGTTCGAAATTTTCCGAAACTTGTACAATAGCCTGTTGTTTGTGTTTCAAATAAAGACAAAAAAATATTAAAATATTCGACATTGAATTAAAAAGAAAAAAAGTGCACACTATTATTATACACAGCTAAATAAATAAGTTTTGTGACATCATACAATCACTCTAGTAAAGTTTAGCAGCATCTATCTTATGAAACAGAAATTAGAATACAATTGTGCCTGATAGTAATCTATTCAATATTATTCACACAAAAATATACACAATGAATTTGTTTGACCAATACTCACACTAATAACATGTTCTTCATACTTAGTGAACTTTATCAATGAACTTACTCTTCAAGATAACACTATTTTTGTCCGACTTTTGAGCAGTAGAACTTTTACTAGGAAACTGACTTAGAATATACTGACGATATAGTTCTGTTTCGTAGAGACGCTGACAAAATACAGTCTTCTGACCACCTTAAGCAACACTGCAAGTATGTTCAAAATGTGATTCTCTTTCCCGAAATGCAAAATATTACCTCAGGATTGGCTTTTATCGGCACCTGAACTAGGGAAAGAGAGTGAAGTAGTTAAGCATGTTGACCACCTCCCTTATCATGGAAGTCTCACCAGGTGTGTGAAGAAATCTCGGCATGGGCTCAGAAGGCTTTTACCAGCCTGTGTCACTTATGGCGTAGGTGAGATATTCATCTACTAAACAAAGCAGGAGTTTACTACACAGCAAGCAGTTCGCTACGTTCAACTTTACGGGTGTGAAACATGGCCAACAAGAATAGAAGATATTCGCACACTACTGGTATTCGATCATTGGTTTCTTCAAAAATTTGTTCGCACATCCTGGAATCATCGAGTAGGCAATGCTGGAGTTAGGAATAGGGCATTAGGTATTAGGTAAGGATGGAAAATCATTTGACGACGTACTGAATCTCCATCTGCCTAGCCACCGACTGCCTGGATAAGCGATACTGTCTGATGTAAGAGTATGCTGGAAGAAAACTAGGGATGGCCAGACCAAAACATGGTACAAATGCACGAAATCACTGACAATTGAACTGAGTCATGTTGGCAGATGTAGACTATCTGGTTGGGGTTCACAAGAGGATACTAACCGATGGTTAGAGACCTTAAACGATATGACCGTAAGTCGTTTGCGATGAGGCAGGTGCATCCACTCTTTGTGCTCTCTGAACTTTTAATCTTCTGAATTCCTCATGACATATTGTTTTCTCTTTTTATATATATCTCACTGAATTATACTTCTTGAACAATAGCTTCGAACCCTAATCTTCTCCATTACTGCTAATACCTCTACTACTATGGGATTTGAAAAGGCAATCCCATCTCTCTGTGCCAATGTGGTATGGCGACTTTTACTGATGTATACACGTACCAAGTTCTATGTTATAACTGACTGACTGATAGATTGAGAGAAGTCTAGGAACGGTAAAACTAAAACTTTTCACCAGACGATGAAATCATTGCCTACTGAGTTAAGGCATACGGATAGGTACAGACAAACTCGTTAGGATACAAACGATTAACGTGACAGATAGTTGGAGACGTTGGATTACATGGTTTAGGAATGGTCATAATTATGTAAGTGTTTTCATTAATTGTTTTACCCGTGGATCTCGAATCTCAAAATTGTTTTAAACTTGTTATTATGCCAACTCATTCTTTCTTCTTGAATCGTATTATGCATATTTACCATTGATATTATTAATAACCTTACTGATTTGGCATTTGTTTTGACAAATTCATCTCTCTCTACTAATATGATGTGACAAGTTAAACCAAGACATATATTTTCATTGAACTCATGAATCGATCATTGTAAGTCCAACATTAGAAAGCTAGAGACATTTAACAGTCTTGATGTGGGACTCATCAGCAGTGCGCATCCACGACACTGCCCGCAGGAATCGAACACAGGACATTCGGTCTCGCATGCAAAAGCTTAACCTCTAGACCACTAGGCCGGCACCCAAAAGTGGTAGTGTAACTTTATTCAACTTTGTTGCGCAACCTCAACCAGTGCTCATTAGTGACTAGCTTCGTGAGTTAATTCCTGGAGTAGCAGTGAGAAGACGTAACCAGTGGAGTTCAAGCCTACCGATTTAGAGGCAGTTATCAACCAAAGACAACAGGTGAGACTGAGCAGCACTATCTCAGATTGATTAAAGTTAGACATTATCAGCGTTGGATGCTGAGGTCGGATGTGCTGGGTTCCCGCGAGCGGCAGTCTTGGACGAGAACTGTGGATGAGTCCCATACTAGGTAGGATGAAACGACCGTCCAGGTTTCTAAAGGTGGTCTAAAATGATTTCAACGTAAAAAATCAACTATCTCCACAACTCTATAAAGAAAAACATACATTTTCAGAGTTTTATATTGCTTAAAACTGACTATCTTTAACGATAAAAAAAATAACTTTTTACCCTTTTCTACTTAATCACATTGATTTCTATCGGAAATATACATTTAGACGAATTACAATCACAATTATATTCAACCTGTTATGAAATGTAATTAATTGTGTTAGGAACAATTTTTCAAAAAAAAAAAAAAACAACAGAACAGTTAAAAACATTTACCTCATAAATAGGCATACAAATAGTGTCAATAAAGCTGACTTGTAATTTTGGAAGTTCATTACTCCGTTCACGATCCATCAATGCCTTGATAATAATAATAATAATAATAATAATAATAATAATAATAATAATAATAATAATAATAATAAGTGATCAAAAACACCAATAATACCTTAAAATCAACTTAACAATCATACAATCTCGAGAAATTAAATATAATCGAAGATTATTTCCGAAACAGATGAATTGAAGCTACGAATGGAATTCATAAGGCACATTTTACCCTGTCTACAACTCATGAAACTGAATGTACATACATTCACCTAAAAAATTTTATTGTTCACACACTGTCACTTGAATCCAATAGCTTTCTTACCAAGTGTACCTAATGTTCTATTCATTGAACTATTATTAAGTCTAGACAGTCAGTCAGTAACTTAGTCGACAGGTAATAAAACATTTTATGTTTTTTTTTAATTAAAAAAAAATTAAATTAAGATGAATTTTTAACAGACACATGAATGAATGATTATTTTTATATCTATGCATTGAACTATTAAATTCATCCGATCGGTTATTAGTCTGTAATTTTATATTTGCACATTTGTTTATTTGATAGTCTACTAAGCTTTCTCTGCATATGTATGGTTAGTAGATTATATCAAACATCTGTAGTGCAAAGAAATTGAACATTGAACACAGGTAGACATGTAACTTTGAGAGTAGAAAAAAAAATCTATTCAATCTATTTAAAAAAAATTCCTGATAATGTATTGTTTTTTTAAAATTTACATATTGAAATTACACACTATGCCAATTGTCTGTAAATAATCAATGGCAACACAAGACAAAGTGAAAATGGGTTTTTTTTTATTCTAGTAAATATACAATGCAACACTCAAATGTAACTGAATTCTAAGTAAGTCAATAAATAAAAACAATATTTGAAATCAATCAATCAATCAATCATTGTTAGACCACCATTAGAAACCTGGAAGCACCTAAAGACGGCCGTTTCGTCCTGGTATGGGACTCATCAGCAGTGCGTATCCACGACTCCTGCTCCTCGCAGGAATCGAACTCGGGACCTTCGGTATTGTGCGCGAACGCCTAACCATCGGACCACAATGATTGGTCAATGGTTTCAAATGTGTAAAAACACAAACCTCCAAAACTCTGCCCCAAAATAAAAATATGCCTCTAAGTGTTGCTAATCAACAATGCAAACAGTAATAAACAACCCTGTTTACAAATACTACCAATAGACAGTCGTCAACATTGGAAAAAAACGAAAAAAAAACAGCGCCCCCCCCCCAATGATTTTCCCATGAGCAAACAATTTCAATCTCTGTCAGTGTACACAGGGGACCATATAACCCAGTGAAACCAACAATCAACTGATCCAATACAATTTAATGTTATGCATATATGGAGCAATGAACTTTGTGAAAACAAAGACAAAAAAAAATGAGGCGTAAACAAACTGATCAGTGGATTAATTGTTACCAGAACGAGAGTGCATGGTAAATATGGAAAGGAATGAACAGAGGTGAAGAAGAAGTAACCATAACCACAATGAAACAATGAAAATTCACTGTGATATAATAAGAATAAAGAGTGATAATAATAATAATGATAATAATAACAGTAATAATACATGTATACTGACTATTCGTGTAAGGCGTTTTAATAATACATATATATATATATATATATATATATATATATATATATATATATAATATCCAATTTAAAAATGGTAAATAACACCCATAACTAAACTGAACAATAAATTTCATTGTGTACTTCAATTTAAAAAAAAATTAAGAATATTTACGATGTGTACATAGGTGGGAAAAATGAAATGAGATGGTGAAAATAAATTGATAAAGACAATGATAATTATTTAACACCTTTCAGTCTTGTTAAAGTCCATTTATTTCAACACACATTGAAACCCAACGATGTAATAATCAGTCTGTTAGTGATGAAAGAATGCCGTTAGGCTTCCTCTACTCAATTCGGAGTAACACTTGTAGGTGACTAAGTAGTGGCTAACTTCAAAATAAGTTCACAAAGTTCACATTGTACTGGGAGTTCAATAACAATTTGAATCGTACGATAGTTGCGCCCTCCCATGACGATGGACGATAGAAGCATTGAATCATTTAATATTTATAGTCACGTGCTTGAAAAGAGTGCTAAAGGAGTGAATTTTGTGCTTTAATACGAATGTGAGTGAACACAGTAGAATAAAATATCCATTTAGTTTGTATTAACTAGGTTTTATTTTAAAAATAGTAATCCAACTGATGTTAGGACGTAATGAAAATCCATTTTATAACTCTTATTAAGACTAACTAAACCATTGTAATGTAAACTGCAATTATCAGCTGGAAAGTAGACAAACAATCACTGCTGACTAAACGCAAAAATAAATCACAACTCAAACGTTAATCCGGCAATTTATGGCACATAAGAAATAATATAGTTGGATTGAGTAGATGCTGAATGTCGACCAAGTGATACAGTCAGTCAGTTGCAACGCAGAACTTCGTACGTATGTACATAAGTTCATGTTGCCATACCACATTATCACAGAGACGCAAATGTCAAATCAAATCCCATAGTGATAAAGATAGTAGAGCTAATAATGGTAATGAAGTAGTCGTGGAGATAAGAGAGGTACTAGGGGGTGTAGAAAGGATTTGGTTTTGACCAATTTGGCCTCCTGTGCTGTTACGGGTATGAGAGCGGTTGTCACTTCCCGGCTGCCCACATCGTGGAAGGTTGTTTCTTGAGGAACCTGAAAAGGAAGGTAGATTAGTGTTGGTCTTGGAGATCTGGAAGCGTGACGGCAGAGCCCAACGGATAACTCCTTGAGGCTGGTTACGCACGGCCTTTTTAAGAGAAGTTTTTTGAGGATTAGCTCCGTTCTTAAAGGCCCTTAGTGGGCACCCTTACCCAAGGAGACGGAAATCCGTGAGGTAGGGTGAGGTGTGACATTTTTAGGGTCGACCTTTTCTAACCCTTCCTTCCTTGTGAGAAGGCAGCATCGCTGCAGATGCTAGTTGTCCGAGGGAAACACCTTACTGCTGTCACACCCCTCTGCAGTCAGCAGTACGACTTCGCCCTCAGACCTTGGGTAGCTGTTTTTAGTCTCATCGTTCTCCAATCGACGTGCCTGGCATGGTAGGACCTGCAGGAACATAAGTTCCAGCCAGTATAGCTCGGTTGGGTCATCACGATAGGCAAGCCTGACCACCACGTCAAGGTATCAGCTTCGGTCGGGGACCAGTTGGAGTTTAGTAACATTGTATAATCGTTTTTAAGTAGTGGAAAATGACAAATTAAACAGTTGATTATCACAATAATAATAATAATAATAATAATATCGATGTAGTTTGTACTATTCTAGCAGGAAAGTTAACTTTTCACAACTGACTGATTTACAATGAAACATTAATAAACTAAAAAATCAAGTGTCAATCAAAATTACAAAATGAAAATGAAAATAAAACAACGTAGCCGTTCTAGGCAATGGAACAATTCACTGAAAATGTTTCGTTTGGTTTTTTTTTTTAAGGCAAAACAAAACCAAACAAAAAAAAATACAAACAATCCCAGCTACACACAAATAGAATTCATTCAATCAATGAAATAATGTGTATGTATACCTAGTTATTTTTTCTTAAAAAAAAAACAACTATGCTAATGGCTGTAGATCAATGTTTAAAATTATTCCAAATAAATGGATTTTCTTCATTATTCTGTAATAAAGTAAGCTTATGATTTCATTTCCTCATTTTTGATTTTAGTTTTCATTTCATTTCCTCATATTTGTCTTCATACATACATACATTCTTCCGTTTTCTTTCAAATCTCGCGCCCCACCTCTCACTCTCTCTCTCTCTCATAAAGTGAACTCATGATGTATTGCTCTATTTGTTTTCATTCATTCATTCATTCATTCAATCGATGAACGTAGTTGGTGTGTAACAAGTGATTGATTGAATTACAAACCTAGTCAATGCATTTTTCTCGGAGGCAAATGTTTGTTTGTTTTTTCGACTTTCACACATATCGATATTGTTGAAAACAATGAACACAGAGACAGACATGTGAGAATTTCATAGTTCCATAACTGATAAGTTTGTGTATTGGATATTGCTGATATAGTTGATATTGGTAAATAACACAGTGTATTTGTATATTAAAATGAACATGAACAACAATCAAATACATGATGCAGTGATTGTTTATTAGTTATTATAAAATGTAAGTAATGAAATGTTGTTTTCGCAATTATTCATCGCTGCATTCCAGTGATCAATTCAACACTAGCCTTAATGTCATCTACACGTACTAAAAATAAAACATTTATGGACTATGAAAAGAGAAGAAACTAGATCATTGTAATTAATTGAAGTCATAGATCAATAATTGTCAGACTACTGTTAGAAACCTAGAAGCATTGGTCAGCTGTTTTGGTGTAAGCAGTTACCTACCTAAGACAATGGCAGATAGTCAGGCGATATTGGGGTTTGATTAGAGTTAGATTCTAACACTGGTTTGATGCTGGCTTACAAGGTCTAAGGGTTAAGTGTTTGAGTGTGAAGTTGAGTGTCCTGAGTTCGACTCTCATGTACGCGTCTTGTGGATACGCACTGTTGTTTGTTGGGGACGTTAGATCCTCAGAACTAACTGGAAAAAGTTCTAATTTTGTAATTTCATTCTGAAATATGGAACTTCTGTGTTTTCGTTCTAGAGATGCTTAGTTGACCTTCAACTGACATTTCCCCCTGGGAAAATACTTGTCTGTCATTGGTTGATGGATTATTTTAGTACGCTGTTTTGTGGCTCCCACCAAAGGCGTTTCTATCATAGTATAAATAAGCTTGCTTTGTGTGCTTAGCAACCTCGTATTTTCTGGGTACCTGTAGAATACATTCTCTACGCCTTACTAAGACATCTTGTTCTAGTTAGCAGGGCCTAGGACTATGGTATTAGAATAGAATATCACCTATAACATTTGTGTTGACTTTTTTTTAATGGATTTTCTCTGATTTTTTTTTAAAAAAAAGACAAGATGTTGACGATTTCAGTCGACAAAAACTCGACGATCTTCAAAAATGATAAAATTCAACTTTGTTTTATTAAGATGGCATAAGTTGAAATCTAAACGATAAACTAACACCAATGATATGAACTTTTATAGAATATGAGGATGTCATAGGTTCTTTTAGTTCAAGCCTCCGATTGACCTCAGTTAGTCAACCCACGGCATTGAATAGCTGTTTTGCCACTTCTTAGCACACTGTTCATCCCCCCCTCCCTACCCTACCCTGGATTGAGCGCCTAAAATACATTCAATGCCGCCACAACGAGTACTTAACAGTTAGACCAGTAAGTAAGAATGCATTTTAGTTTTTTTTCACATTATTTTATAGGTGTGTGCAAACATCCAATGCGTATCCATAATTTTTTTCATACAATCCACGCACACACACACACACACAAAAACAGATTTCTTTTACAAAGACATGTAGTCTTTGTAAAATGTAATTATCTATAAATAGTGTTAACACTAAACTTATTACAGTAACCAATGCCAGTGTTTATAATAATGAAATACTACTGATGACGACAATCAATCCTTTGAAAGTTAACTATTACGCTTCATTAAGCATACATAGATAGAAAGTAATTAGAATGAGAATAACTAAAAACATAATTAGTGCATAAGAAAAATGTACGCATCGGACTTATTTGATTTTCGGTATTTTTTTTTTTTTAAAATTATTTTACAAAGTATTATTATATGTATTGAAATATAGACACACAGTACCTAGAAGCAGAATGCAGAATGTACATTTCATCTAATTTAGAGCTTATCAACTAGATGTAACTGCATTTCACAGTTGATGTTCACTTCAGGATTGACGCTCATTATCTTCCACAGTAAACCTTCAAACGTCGTGGTATTCTGAATTGCTCTGCTAGTCTCGATCGATCTTAACTTAAATACTCATGATGGAGTTCAGTTCTCTGAGCTGGCTCTGTTTAGGCTAAGCAGCTTTGATTGTCTCTCTGAACAACATCACTGTCACAAATGTCAGGTAGAAGTGAAGTGTTCAAATTGCTACCTGATGTTTTTTTTGGTTTGCGAGTGCTCATCAGTTAATGACCATTAACAAATTTTACCAAAGTCAGTGTATTGTATTTCAAGAGTGTTGTTTTTATTTAAAGATTTCCCTTGTGTTGTATTGAATACAATCATGTATGTCATCGAAATGACGATAGACTTAAACACGATTCACTTATTGATTGAGTGATTGATTCAAAATTATGAATTGATCTAAGTTAGATGAGTGATTTTGTTCTGGTGACTGAACGATCGTTTGGTGCTCTCAAGTTTACAAGGGATAATCAAATTTAGATAAGTTCATATTTTTAACAAAAAAAAATTATTCAACAAAATTCTCATTCCTATTGAAATCATGAAAATCAATCATCATTAGAAACCCGTTGGATGCCGCCGGCTCAGTGGTCCGGAGGTTAGGCGTTCTAGCGTAAGACCGCAGATCCTAGGTTCGGTTCCTGCGAGTAGTGGGATTCGTGGATGCGCGGTGTTGACCAGTCCCATACCGGGGGACATAACGGACGTCCAGTGCTTCCAGGTTTCTAATGGCGGTCTAACGATTGATTGATTCGTGATTTCAATCATAAACAACATTTCCCATAATCCCATAGTGAAAAATTCTCACTACTCCATACTGACTATTGATTTGGAATTAGAATTTCTCATTGAAAAAAAGCCAACAGAACAATTCAATGTCTATAAATATATGATAGAAAAT
This sequence comes from Schistosoma turkestanicum, assembly GCA_944470395.2. Lineage (NCBI taxonomy): Eukaryota > Metazoa > Platyhelminthes > Trematoda > Strigeidida > Schistosomatidae > Schistosoma > Schistosoma turkestanicum. The sequence goes on from OX103979.1 coordinate 63,177,975, forward strand.
GTATACAGCCTTACTGTCAATCTCTTCACAAATCATAATACTGAATGTAAAAAAATCATGACATGTTCAAGAAATCATTGATCAAGAGAGAGAGAGAGAGAGTGAGTGAGCCAAAAAACAAACACTATGAACAAAAGAAAGAAATTTGACTTACAGCTGGTGTCACATTCAATCGTTCTTTTTCTAAATCACCTTGTTCAAAAAATTCATTGGCAACCATTTCAGCTGTCTTGATTGATAAACGAAAATTAAAATGGAGAAAAAGACAACCAAACAATAGAATGGAATCATAAAAGACGATTGAAAATAAAAATAGAGACGGAAATTTATATAGTAAGCAAATTCCAATTTCTAATTGGTTATCATTTTGAAATCTTCAGTTAACTGATATTCTTCAAAAGAATTGAATCAGTATATAAACTCCTAGATATGGGACTATTTAGTATAAAACTTAACACCTACTGAGATCTAGAGCTATATATATATATGTGTGTATATATGTATAAAATTCCTATGTTAAAAACCAACAAACATACTAATAGTTCAACTTATAATCAATGAGTTCAATGAGTCCGAATCGACTGGTGAATATTTTCAGCCTCGAGCGACCTAACACATAGTTTGATAATCATTGTCTAATATCGAGGTGGTTGATTTTATTCCCAATGGAAAATTAAGAATTCTGTATAGAAACGAACTGCGCCGGTAGAACGTTCGGAGCTATTACCGGTCCCAAGACCGGATAAAGGAGGAGGAGTTGGACATGGGGTTTGCGCACCCATTCCAACTAAAAACTAACTTGCCAAGAAAGCGCTAACCAGAAAAAATAAATCAAACCATTTTAACTCTGCTCTTGGAGTTGGAAGAAGAATTATGACGTCTCGTGATGAAAGCCAAGTTCCCTCGGAAGTCACGAGGCCAGAGCAACCATTCTTTCAGATACAAGAGACGTCCAAACATTGTGGGAGACTGGAACACTATTTCAAGTTGCTGCAGAAAGGTGAAGATACAACCTGCAGGTGCTTTGAATCAGCGAAACACAATGGACACAGGTAGGACAATGTCAAGACAGTTCTACTGTATGGAGCGGAAACTTGGAGGACTACCAAAGCCATCATCCAGAAGATACACGTATTTATGAACAGTTGTCTTCACAAAAAACTTCAGACTCGTTGGCCACACATTATCAGCAACAACGAACTGTGGGAGAGAACAAACCAGATTCCAGTGGAGGAGGAAATCAGTAAGAAGCAGTGGAACTGGTGGATAGGACACACACTACGAAAAGCACCTAACTGCATCACAAGACAATCCCTCACATGGAACCCTCAAGTTCAATGGAAAAGAGGAAGGCCAAGGAACACATTACGCCGAGAAATAAAGAAAGACATGAGAAGACTGAACAAAAACTGGAAAGAACTACAAAGGGAAGCCGAGGACAGAGTTGGTTGTAGAAAACTGGTGGGCGGCCTATGCTCCATTGGTGGTAACAGGCGTAAGTAAGTAAGCAAGTAAGTGTGTGTAAACGAATCATTGATGAGGTAACAAATACTTAGCCAAAAAGCAAGGCTGAATAACAGTGATTATGGACATTCCTAATCTAAATTAGTGATGTGCTTGAGGATTTCGAAGTTAATATTAGTAGATTGCCAAATTAACGTTGAATGGAACACACAATGGTATTCACAGCCACCACCACATAGAGCGAAGTAATCAGATATCAAAATGACAAAAACAATCAACATTTTTTTCCAAGTTTAACCGACTACTTTAAATATAGCAAACATTTAAAAGTACACAAACAGTATAGACTTACCAATTTTTGTACTGGCCATGGTTTAGTTATGGCTGACACATCACAAGCTGTCATAAACATACAACCAAGTAGTAGACGTTGTTCACGATCATTTTTCCATAAATTTGTAGATGGATCATGAGTTTCTTTTAAATTATGCAAAGTTTGTTGAAATTTCGGTAGTCTAGCAAAATATCTTGATAGATCTGTGGCTAGTATAGCCTCTCGAATTAATTTCACAACAGTATCATATTCTGGTCTGGGTAGATTGTATAAAAAGTTATTACCCTAGTGGCAAAATAAAAACACTACAACATGTTTCTCATAGGATTGCGCTTATCAATCACTGCAAATTTACAAAATTATTTTCAGTGTGACAAAAAAAAAAGTACAAACAATCATCACTATGATTTTGACTGCATATAAGAGTAAAATTTGAACAAATAAATAAATAAATGAGTACACCGCTAGTTGGTCGGTTATGGACAAAAATTGAATACGAGTCGAAAGAAGCTGCATATGTGCTTGATTCGGATTCATTTCTTTAGTCATTCAATAATGGGATAATCTTACAAAACTATGCAATTAACTAGCCGGTCCTAGCATACTTGTAAGCTAATTCACCATGAAAGTGACAAATTACATGATAGTTGAACATGTTTACCTCAAATTCTAATTAATTTCGTCACTCAACGCTTGGAATTGCATGAAACAAATATCACCGACTTCATTAAGAACTCTACGTAAATAACAGCAAATTTTGTCTATTGGATGATTCGATCATGAACACACACACACTACTTAAAAAGAGATTAATGACTGAAGTGAGCATGAATTTTTTTTTTTTACAATTTAAAGACCATAATTAATTAATAGTCACAAAATAAAATGCAGTGAACTTATTAAAAGTTAGATAGATAGATAGATGAATGATTTGTTTGTTGAAAGGCTAAATAAACCTCATTGCTCTACTAATCGGCTTTATATAATGAAACAATAATTTATCGTTAACTATAATAATCAAGCAACAGATGAATATACTTTATTGCTTCATCTTGAGAAATTACCTATCATCACCTACAACTATCGTTGTCTACCAGTTATCGATCATTTTAAGAAAGTAAGTCTACATCGAAGAGGATTTCAACTAGGATTGGGTTAAAAAAGCTAAACAGGATATTTTCCAACAGAATAATTCACTTGATCTTATTAACATGTAGTGATGGTACTCATTGGTTGTTATTATAATAAACTGAAAATCATTTCTTAATTAACTGCTATGAAAGTAAAAAAAATTTTATTCTTCTTTCACTAACTATGAATTCATACACATCAAACTTTTAATTTATCCTGCTAGAGGAAGCTAGGTTCAAAAGAAACTTTTCTCGTGAGTACTTAAATGAAACCATATTTGTTATGAAATATCACAAATGTTAAGCCTTCAAATAAAATTCACGCAATTTCACAGCACAGAGCAACTATAATAACCATTGAAATCAACCATGCTGGAGGTGAGACATCATTAATCAACCGTAATGAATAATCAGTGGATCTTCACCACAAATCGATGACTGACATTCTAAATATTAACCACTGATTCGTTAGTCATAAAAGTATAAACCGTGAAACAAGCCTTAGATTTATGAAGTTTCACCTATAATGCAGTCATCAGCAGATAGGATTGACAGATTTCATCACTGTACTTATACAGTGCTCTCTGATTGCCGATAGTTTTTCATCACAGTTATGAAGATTGCTATTTTACATTGAAACAGTAAATCAATCATGGTTAGATCACCAAAAGAAACCTGGGCGCACCGGACGAACGTTCCATCCTCGTTTGGGACTCTCGATAGTGACCAGTGTCGGGTGTAAGCAGTAACGACTGAAGACAAAGTGTGCGGTTGAGCAAAAAATTTTAGATTGATCAAAAGTTAGACAACAATAGATGCCAGCTCACTAGTTTGTAGTTTAAGCGTTCGTGCGCGAGACCGAAAGCTGTGGTTCTGATTGCTGCGGATGAGGGGGTCATGGATGCGTACTGCTGAATAAGTCGTCCCGTACCGGGATGAAACGGCCCTTCAGCGCTTTCAGGTTTCTAATGATTCAAGACTCCAATAATTGATCGGCTATCATCAATTTAAAAAGGGAAGGCATTTTCAAATATAATAATATCATAATATCATTTCAATCAGTTAAAAACTCATGAACATGAAAATCAATGCACTAATTCACCTTTATAGTTAATATCATCATGAACTGATTGAAATGATGATGTTCAAGCACTGATGTAGAATATAATTTAGCTAATGGAGACATTGTTTTAATTTGAAACTGATTATCTGTACCACGATGATCAATATCATGCGAGAGACAAGCAGTTAACAGGGCTAAACATTCCAAATCTGTGAATACTGACTGGAAATCACCTTTCTGAAATAAAAGAAAGAAGGGAAGAAAGGAAAGGAAAGGAAATTACGACAGTTCAATGTAGCAGAAACAAAAAAAAAGGGGAGGTGGAAGACAGATGGAAAAAAAACAAATGAACGGAAACTATGACTGACAATAATAGCAAATAATAATAATAATAATAACAATAGTACTAGTGAGAATTTTAATAATCCTATAATTTCCTTTTGAATAACATCAATTATCCACACCTATATAGACAGACAGATACATCATTGGTTGTGCATTTAAAATGAGCGTTTGTTGAAATTAGTTTTTCTCCAATATATCGTAGAGAAAAACATACACACACAGACAGTGGCGTCAATCATACCTAATACGCGTGCGTATCAATGAAGAACAGAGAGAGAGAGAGAGAGAGAGAGAGAGAGAGAAACCAACATGAACAATTAATACTTCTTCCAGACAGTGAACTATGCATTGGCCTAGTTTTCATTCAAAACAATAATTGATCATGAATAATCACTTTGACATAGGCATTATTCATTGATGATGGATGGATGATGTGAAAGGTTTTATCAAACCCATTGGCTGTTTATTATTATTATTATTAATATTATAAGGAGTAGCTTTAACAACAATAGACAATGGCGTGATATATATTATATTTTGAAGTACTATTAAACAATGGCTTCAGGCTTATTGAAGAATGAATAATATTAATAATATTATTAATAATAATAATAATACAGACATTGCATAGAGCAATATTTTACAGACAGACATCATGCACTTCATTTCTTATTCTGTCTTTTCTTCACAGTCAGACGTGATTTTTAATTTCTACCAATTAGTTAGTCAGTCAATATTTATAGGGAACTATTAAAGATTCATTATAATCTATCGTTTTCGTAGGGTGTGTGTTGTATATTCTCTAAGCCAAATGATATAATAACTATAGAGTTGTCTGTGTTATTTTAAGCAACATATTGAACAGCCAACTACTTCATGTCCAAATAAATGGCTCAATTAATTTAGCTGAAAATTAGTTTTGTTAGAATTATTTTGTTTAGAATTTATTGTCAACTATAGCATGTAACAATCTAAAGCTTAAAGTATATGTCAGTAAAGCAACTGAGGCGCGGTCAAACTCTTGTAAATACATTCACAAACATGAATATACGTAATTTACATTATAGGGTTGTGCGGATTTCTCGAGTCACTTTGGAATCGTGAATCAATTAATATTAGACCATGGTTAGGCGTTGGCGCGCAAGACTGAAGGGCCAAGGTTCAAATCCTGCGAGTAGTAGGAGTCGTAGATGCGCACTACTGATGACTCCCATGTCAGGACGAAACAGCTGTCCAGATTTCTAATGTTAGTCTAGCACTGATCGATTCACGATTTTAAAATAAATAGGTAAGTCGAAAACGACATATTTAATCTAAACTTATTTTTTATCGAAAGGAAAATGTTGTGATGTTAAAATATGAGTATGTTACGCTTAAATCTAAGTGAGAATCAACATAGAGATTGGGAATTGTTAAATTTCAATCACCTATTCGATCTTTCATAAATAAATCCTGAAGATTCACGACATAGAAGATATAGATTATGGTTAGTATTACAATTTATGCTCACATAAAGTAGATATGCATGTATTTCGGTGCTGATATTGAACACTGAGACTTGATACGTTTGTATTCAGCTTTAGCCGTCAGACAGTTATCAACTGAGCTACTGAATCCTGATTATCAACAAGTCATTACCAATAAATATTCAGTTTGTGCATTTAACTTACAGCCAGCAGTACAAATTTGTTATTAGCCACGAACACAATTGTATACAATTTATGCTAAAAATGATAATAACACCCACTCTCTCGAACACTACTTATTTGAATACAATTAACAATTTTCAGAACATTATTTGAAAAACATTTTCTTTTTATAAAATGTCTTAAACAGCAATCAAATGCCATTCACATTCATTCATCTAAGCAAATGTATACTACAACCAATTGTGCATTTTAGACATTTCTTTTCATCGCCTAATTATAAACGACGTATGAATTCTATCGTAAATGCTTATTGTTTTGTAGACGAACAGTAGATAAACACTAGGAATGAATCAATAAACCACCACAGTGATGCTTATTATTAAATCGCTGAGTAGTAGTCAGTCAAATTCATGATATAAAGATTGGCAGGTAAAATAACTTTTATGGAAACATAACTAAAATTGAAAATTTTCTAGCAATTATTACACACTTACATGCTAAAAAAAAGTTACCCCAGGACGTATTATAAACAGAGTGCCACTTATCAATGAATTATAAAGTGTCTATCAGTCATACAACTCCCGAAATGAAGTTTGAATTCTCGTTTTTAGTTTCGGAAATGTCCATTCAAATAAATGAACTACTATGGGGATCGTTCTTTTACCTTGAAGTCATGAATGAAACATTGTTAAACCACCATTAGATACCTGTATGCACTGGACGGTCGTTTCGTCCTGGTATGGGACTCATTAGCAGTGCGCATCAACGACTCCTGCTACTCGCATGATTCAAACCCTCAAACCTTCGGTCTCGCGTGCGAACTACTGAGCTAACCATCCAACGGTGTAAATATCTGACGCTGTTCAATCTTAGGGCTTTGCACGATTTCACCCGTTATCTTTGGCAGTAACTGTCTACACCCGACAGGGTAGAACACTATTGGTCACGTCTTCGCATCAACTTCTTACAAAGCAAAACATTTATCAACCATCGAATATTATAAGCGGGAAAATTAGAATTTCAAACCAATTTTTCTTTGTTTTGACGTAAAAACAAGAAAAAAAAATTAGAAATACTGGTCATAAGAGAAAAAGAACTTTTTCTGCAAGAAATATTGAAAAATAAAAAAGTACTTTCCTACATTTATAACGTCAGCAATTGTTTTTTTTTTTTGATAATAAAATTGTAATCAATAATAAAATGTACAATTAAGAAAAAAAAAAAGAAAGAAATTAGTTTTATTATTATTTTGACGAAAACAAAGTACACGCCAGAAATAATCCGACTGATCAAATGTCTCCGTAATTATTTAAAATAGTTAAGGGAAAAGAACTGAAATAAGACATGATGATGATGGTGATGATGTAATAATTTAAGCTGTAAAGTTATTTTCATAGCAAGAACTAACTTTAATTGAATAAATATTAAAAAGCAAAATGCATTCATAATGAAACGAAATGGGCCATTTAGTTTTGTAAAACTTTCAACAGCTGTCTAACTACAGAAAAGTAAGAAATATATATGCTCAGTCCTGCCTTTTAGAATCATGAATAATGGACTAACTAGCAATTAGACTTGAAAAGAATTCCCGAAACTCTCAAGTGACACGTCTAAAAGATCGAAATTCAATCACAAAGCAATTGTAAGACAAGCGTCAACAGTGATAATGTATAAGGGGTAGTGCAAAACCATACATAGATTGAAGTTGATAAAGTAGGTAATGGGATGCAGACGATGTGGTCTCAAGGTGATATCCTTATCACAAGATATCACTGATTGCCCTGGTCCATATATCTTTAGCGGTACTACTATAAGTGCTTACTCATGTGAAGTGGACTTCTAGACCAAAACAGCTGATTGGTGTTTTTTGGTTTTAGATAGTTTGTTTTTGCTAAAATCAATCCGCGATGTAAACCATCCTCTGATTGAACAATATTCACAAATCTAACTAACATATATTAACTAACTTTAGCTAGTTAAAGTACTACTAACATGAGATAAGGAGATAAGATCTAAAGAAGCTTGATTTTACGCTAAAACACTTTCATCTGTGAATCATTGGAACACAGAACACAAAGTACTGATTATCATTATTTTAGCCTTTACTAAATCCGAAAAATAAATCTTACTCCAAAAACATACCTGGGTACATCCAGAGATTTTATTAAGTAGCTTCCTTGTTCATAAGAAGTATATGTTTCACGTTATCCTCGTGAAGGCAGTAAAATTCTCAAAATAACTCAATATAATTAAAAAGCAATAGGTTTTTGCCTGTGGGGAAAAAATGTTTGCTTAGGAGAATTGATGATTGGCTAAAATAAATAGTTGAATTCGTGATAAGAAATCGATTCAATAGCGAATGATAGAAAGTGTTTCTAAATATATTTAAATCTCTAGATTATAAGTATAACAAAAATTAAAAGTAACTAAACCCAAATTCAAATAGTTACCTAACAAATGATGGACGAATAAAGGATGATAATAATATAATAAAAAGATTTGGCTAAAGTTAGCTCCGATCCAGTAATCTAACTACATCACTTATGCTGAAAGAAATGAAAATCTTGTGTTGTTTGTTCAGTAGTGAAGAGAAGTAGGCATAAACTAGGAAGAACTCGTTATTCAGAATTAGTTCCAAAACTGTTTTTTTTTCTAGCAATATTAGAAGACTGTATACTGAAAGCTATGCACAGGTGATCGCTCACCATGTGATATGACCAACGATATGTTTGTTTTAGCCCATTAGCGTTGATCGAATTCTATGCATCAAGTTGCAATGAGATTACTACACGTCTAAGTGAGAAACGCGGCGATCTGGACACTACCACTGCGCGACAAACCCAAAGATAATATACACCTCAAACTGTGGAGCTAGATGACGAAAGTTCGAATACGCCTGACAGCATGAGTTCCATCAAAAATTTTGAGTATACCTTGGTAGGATGCAAACACATACCTCAAGCGTTTTATGTCACCTAAAACTATTTTTTTAAATAGATTAAAAGTATTTTATTTATGATATCTATACTGAGAAGACTTTTACTCAAGTGATGATGGTTATCGAAACACAACACAACAGTATTTAAACATAATTCATGCTACATGTTTTTACAGATATGTGATTCAGTGAAGAGTTCCTTTTTCCGGCAAATTCACTTTTAAAACTGTACAGTCGCAAATATATAGTTTTTTTTCACATGGTGATAATTAAAATCATAAAACATGTACCTTAAACATGACTATAGTGAAGCAAATGAGATAGTAAAAAAATGTTATTTTGATTAAGGGAAGCAAGAATAATGTTATTGTTGAGGAGTTGAGTATCCAACATGAAGATTAACAAAGAAATAAGAACCGGAAAGGTATGGTTCAGTGTGATCAGATAAAATGTTCGAGTTGAGATGAACTGTAATCAGGAGAAACAGAAATAAAGCAGTTGGGGATAAATGGTCTATAAAGAAGAAGAAGATAGAAATGAAGCAGACAGTTATGAAATATAAAATTGTCGCTTTATTTTTACGAGCGATTCATATCATGGTATAAGAAGCCGTTGGACCAGTTTCTTCTATACACATAATTCCGGTCCTTCCAGATGTGTGGCATATACTTTTGATATGCCAAGACGATGGCCATCCAGTGTTTTTAGGTTTCTAATGGTGGTGTGGTCTGACATCAATCGATTCATGATATACATTCATGATATATATATATATATATATACTCTTCCGAAGATTCATTTATTATCAAGGCATTATCTAGGGTATATAGACTTGCAATTATATCTAAGAGAACATACAATTTAAAAAAAAATAAAAATACTAGAGATAAAATCCGATCGTCTAAAAGTTAGCGTTGTAAAGCAAGCGCTTTCCCTACTTGAGCTATCTACATTCAAAAATCAATTTACTAACATAACATATACACTATGCTAAAATTGAAAATCAGTTAGTTAGTTCCCTATGAAAATGTTTCGAATAACATACTTCTTCCGTTTTTTTTTTTGATTTCGGTGTCCGCTTTGTGTTCAAAAAAGAACACAGAAATGAAAAAAAAAACTGTAACTACAAAACAACGAAGACGTGAAAAAAAGCCACTGAAGAAAAAAATAGTTTTTGGGGGGAAGAGAAAAATCCCAATTGTGAACACTTCTTAACGAAAAAAACAAAAAAACAAATCTATCCAAGTGTTCTGCCAGCGTGTACGTGTAAGTGTATCCATGAAAAACCGTAAATCATAAAATAATACGTTGTTTTTTTTAAAGAATAAACACGCATTACTTACTAGTAATATACAAAACATTGTTTGAGTTACATTGAATGCATGACGCCAATTGTGATAAGTGACTTCACGATAATTTTTACGTACTGATAACAGCCAACGAGCAAAGGACAATTGATCGAAATGTATTGATTTCATGAAATTCATTTCACGAAACATTCGTATACACGCTTTCAATGTATCTTCATCTGATAATCTATGAGTATTATTATCATTATTATTGTTATGATTACAATTTATTGTTATACATTGGTTTGTTTTGTTTGAATGAACAAATAAAATAAAATAAGAGTAAATGAAACCATTAGAAATAGCAATTGTAAAAAAAAAATGCAATTTACAATATCGAATCGAAAACATTGTTTTTTTTCTAAAAACAATTCGTGAAAATATTTAATCTTTAAAGATAATAAATAATAATATTCACAGTACTTATTTATAAATCAAGGAATTATACAAAATTATATCATAAAACATTGAATATCTTAGTGGGGGGGATGAGAAGATTTGATTTTCAAATTGTGTCGATAATTTGGATTCATGAATTGTAGTCCGCCATGAAACTCCGCCAGTAGAACCTTCGGGGCTACTGCCGTTACCAAGCCCGGTTAAAGGAGGAGGGGGGTTGGACATGGGGTTGGCGACCCCATTCCGTCAAAAACTAACTTGCCAAAAAAACGCAGCAGTAGGTCTCAAAATACATAAAGGAAAAAGCAAAATTCTCCAATGCAACACAACATGCACCAACCAAATCACTCTTGATGGAGATGCCTTGGAGGACGTTAACACTTTTACATATCTTGGCGGCATCATCGACGAGAAAGGTGGATCCGATGCAGATGTGAGTGCAAGGATCGGCAAAGCACGGGCTGCATTTCTACAGTTGAAAAATATCTGGAACTCCAAACAACTTTCAATCAAAACCAAAATCAGGATTTTCAATACAAATGTCAAAACAGTTCTACTGTATGGAGCGGAAAATTGGAGAACTACCAAAGCCATCATCCAGAAGATACAAGTGTTTAGTAACAACTGTCTACGTAAAATGCTTCGGATTCGTTGGCCAAACAATATTAGCAACAACCTACTGTGGGTGAGAACAAACCAGATTGCAGTGGAGGAGGAAATCAGGAAGAAGCGATGGAAGTGGATAGGACACACATTGCGGAAAGCACCTAACTGCGTCACGAGTTAAGCCCTCACTTGAAACCCTCAATGCGAAACGAAAAGAGGAAGGCCAAGGAATACATTACGCCGAGAAATAGAGAAAGATATGAGAGGAATGAACAAACATTGGACAGAACTGAAGAGGGAAGCCCAGGACAGTGTTGGTTGGAGAAAACTGGTCGGCGGCCTATACTCCATTGGGCGTAACAGGCGTAAGTAAGTAAGTAAGTAAGTCCACAATGAGTTTAATAAAAATTAAGCTGAATTAAAGAGAACAGTTCTGATGTGTCCTAATAGCTACTTGACGCTTAGATTGTAAGATCAGTCTTATGTAGATTGATGTGTGCATGATTTTGAAGAAATACTTTTTTAATAAATATTCAAGGAATAACAACTTTTAGTGAAAATAATCGTAGTAATAATATGATTTCGAACCAGTTAGTTCCATGGTACTGTATATATTCACTAGTAAATTACTTGAAAGTTTTTTAATAGTAATATAATGATTCTTGAGAACATTTTTTCAAAACAACTTGACAAGATTTTCGTGTACTGTTACCGGTATGAGGGTAGATGTCACTTCCCAGCTGTCCACAACTTGGAAGAGTGCTTCTTCAGGAACCTGAAAAGGAAATCGGATTGGCGAGCAACATGGGAGCTAAGACCGCAGAGCCCGAGGGATGACTTCTTGAGGCCGGTCACGCACGGACTTTTTATGGGAAGTATGTAAACTGTTAGCTTCGCTCTTTAAGTGGCCTTACCGTTGGAGACGGAAATCCGTGAGGTAAGGAGAGATGTCACATTTTTAGGGTCGACATTTTCTAGGCCCCTCCTTCCTTGTGAGAAAGCAGCATTGCTGCAGATGCTGGTTGTCAGAGTGAAACACCTTACTGCTGTCACACCTCTCTATATCCATCAGTAAGACTTTGCCGTCAGACTTTGAGTAGCCTCTTTAAGTTTTAACCTTTTCCAGTTGAAATACCAGGCATGGTAAGATCTAGAAGAACGTATGTTCCAGCAAATACAGCTCGGTTGGGTTATCACGATAAGCAAGTCCGACCACCACGTCAAGGTAGCAACTACGGTCGAGAAACTGAAAAGTGGTTAATCATCCTAGTAGAATGTGAATATGATTAACGATTGAATGAAGACTATTTAAGTTTAATTAAAGAATATTATTATCATAGTTAAAAAGAAATTACAAGAGAAATTATGCATCGAGAGATTTGTTAGCTTTATCATTCTTTCAGGAAGTCGATTTTTGTGAAAAAGAAAATGAATGAATTTCATTACAAAACACTGTAAACTTGCTACATACTGCGCACCATTTTTCCATGCGAGCATCAACACGATAAAAAAATAACTGAATAAAAATAGTGTTGTTTCCATGGTATACTACTGTAGTGCATTATAACATGACTGGCGATCAAGATAACGCTACCGCAAGACTGATCACTCAGTCAATATGTTATGAACAGACTGGATCATGTTAAAACTAGAAACACAATTCGTAACCACCTCTATAGAGGGTAGACTGGCGAACAGTTTATCTGGCATCATTACATGCAGTCTGTATATTCAATGAGTCCAGAATAGAAATCAATTAATGGGAAAGGAATTCACAGATTGAATAGTCTACAAACTAAGTTTATTTCAAATCAAACAAAGATGCACACATCTCTACAAAATGAAGTGGGAATAGAATACGCCTCCTAGATTCCACTGTTAGTTGTTACTAAACAACAATTACTTGACGAACATTTCTATTTCTTCACCTAAACTTTTGCAAATATATTTTGCCTAACTCGTGTAAAATACCATCCATATCAGTGAGTGACCTGATTTAGTGAAAATAAATAGAAAAAACCATTCAATAGAAAATAGATGACGTAAAACACATGCACACACACACACACACACACGCAAGCAAGCAAGCAAGCAAGCGCGCGTATATTATTACTCCATTGTGCATTCATGCATTGTTTTACGATACCGCATGCCAATAAAATAGAATTGTTCATATTTTCAGAATAATAATAATAATAATAATAATAGTGAATAACAGAATAATAAAATCCGGATTAAAAAAACTGAACAAAAAACTTCAATAGAATTATGATTTAATTTTTGTGTAAAAATAAGTAGTCCAAATGTATCCAAAAAGATGTTTTTACACACATATATTGAAAATCTAATATCACTCTATGGATGTGGCATGATTATTTATGATAAATCATTGCATAATCCTAATAAGCTACATTTATTGTTATGTGTTTAAAATTAATTGATTTCAGTAAAGGTACAATCATCGAATACGGAGGAGTTCCACGCTAAGGGAACAAACAAATGTCTATTTCTCCAAGATTTTCATAGAAAATCAAATGAGATCAAATTATGTTGAATTCAATCTACTCTTTTAAATCAGTCTCCATAAAACGTTTTCCAATGAATCTCTAAAATACTCGACTAATTGATGATTTACTTCAACTCTAGGGAGTTGTGAACTAATGAAGTTCAGATATGTAGAGAGTGAAACAATTAACGCCAGTCACATTGGATAATTGTCGTGAGATACCCACATAGTTATCGATTTCGGGAGTGTATCAATGCATGACAAACAAGTAATAGCTGGTTGGCTAAGAAGCATTTACTGTTAAGACCAAAAAAGTTTGAAGTCCACTCACTATCTGACGAGAACATGAGCGTGCACAAATTGATCAGTATCTTGCCAGTAGGAGACATCTGTTTTAATGTTTCCAATTGTAAATGACACACCAAACAAAATTAATCTTCAACGAAAACAGGCTACAAATCTCCATGAAATCTCTTGAGTTAAATGGCTGATTGATTTAAATAAAAGAATTCAATGTTTTAAGGATTATTTTATTGATCCTCAGTTTTATTATCTCAATCAGATGATAATAGTCATCATGATAAAGAATACTAACTATACGTTTTATTTATCTATCAGATGATGCAACTAAAAGATTTTGTGACTCATAATATTTGAGTAAAAAAAAACAGAAATAATAAATGGAATGTAACAGAATGAAACTACGAAATTCAATGTACATTCCATCATAAATAGAAAACAAATGATGTATGACAAGTTTACACGTAACTCACTAGTACCTTCAGGAAACTAAATACTTGATCACCTTAACCCCTGTGAGTTATTTGGTTGCTGACACAGCAGACTTCACGTGATTCTCCTAGATAATCATGCTGACAGGCAAGTAAGCTAGTTGACACGTGATGTAGCGGCTCAGTAGCTGAGTCTTCCTGCGCGTTTAGTTCCCTGTCTCAGTCACTAATCTGGTATGAATAACGACAGATGCTCACAGTAACATAAGTCATTGATTCCAGATAAGGTAAGTTCTTTTTTGACTTGAAAATTTCGAGAAATTCAGGAATTTATTCCTAAAAAGTTGGAATCCATCTTCCTTGTTCGTGTACAGCTAGGTGAATAATATAGTAATTCAAGCGAGGCGCCTGTGGATTCAGGGCAAAGTTGAGCGTCTTCTTAGTGTTTCTAAAATGACGTCCTGTTTAATGAAACTGTTAATTAGAGTTCGTTCATTTGTATGCACCACCAGAAGAGTGGGACCTTAATCATTTAGCTAACAGAGGTCTTTATATATGTGTGTGTACATACCGCATACATATTACTAACACTGAGAAGCAAACACCAAAATTTTATATTTTGGAAATACAACTCCTAGATTGAAGCAAATTATTCCCAATTCAATTCCGTACAAGTAATCTCTTCCATTCAACAGAAAACAGAGTGATCATTATAGATGTCATACAAGAAATCAACGACTTTACAAAATGATGTTATCTTTCAAAAAACAATAAAAATTATTACAGTAAACCTTCTTTTATTAACAAAACTCGATATCTTAAAACCATTCAAAAACCTTTAGAGCTAAAATATTCAAACAGTTGAAGAATACCAGTGATAAGAACACTGAAAAGAGATTGACTAATTTCTAGAAAGCTATTTACGGCTAGGACAGCTTCCTGGTAACAACCTTAGACTTTAAATCTGAATGACAGATTCGAATCCCAGAAACAGTTTCAGTTCCATCAATATATTGCAAGATACAACTTGTAAGCGAGTGGCAATCAGCACCACAGCCAACAGTTGACAATCTTCTTCTGACAACAACCTTCAACCAACTAACATTCACTAATCTTAATAAAAACAAAGCATAATGATATTTTCTCGAACGAAAAAATCTTATCAATAACCTACCGTACATCAGTAAATGAAAATTTATCTAAATCATAAAATCGCATTGTTGGTATTAATGATGTGGCTAAACGTTTCGCTTCCGATGTCGGCGCTGTAGCATGATAGGACAAAACATCCATGATAACTTTTTGTTTTGCTGCACTTCGTATAGCTTTTTCATATAATTGACTATTTGAAATACCCAAACCAATGAATAAAGCAAATGCTTCAAATAAAAATTCATCCGAATAAGTAAATATTCCAGACCAATTAGTAATGGATGAAGACACTGTAACGGAGGAGTCTTTGGATGATGAACATGGAACAACATTATCTGCCAGTGGTTTACAATCGAATTGAGGCGTAAATTGTTGACTGAAATTATTATTATTATTATTATTATTATTTATTCGCCAATCAACAGTTGATTTGTTTGTTATTATGCATACAGCTAATACTTTACCATCAGAATGTTTAATTGGCATACAGAGAATAGAACGACTTTTCCAAACTGGATCTAAATCTTCTTCAAGCTTAATTATTGTATAAGTTATTTTGTTGTTGTTGTTGTTGTTGTTTAGGAAGGGAAGAGAGAAAACATCAACAGATATGTTATGAAAAGTCAGTAATGGAAAAGAATTAGACATGTATTTGAACAACATATGTAAGCGAACAGTATTGTTTTCAATTAGATCGTTATCAGGCTTTACTCTAATATATACGAGTATTTATATGAAACTGCCAAACTATTCAAGGCAATTTATGAGTCAATAATCACAGTGAAATAGATTGCGTAACTATACACGGTTAGGTAAAAGTACACGTTGATAGTAGTATTGATAGCGGTCATAATATAGATAAATCTGAGCCATTTCGAGTGATCTATCGTATATCACCATCATTTCCCAACGGAGTTCGATCCCTTCTCTTATACATAAAGCAGAAGAGATACGAATGCGAACATTCTTCAGAAGAATTTCGTGACACCTCTATCTCTTCCGTGGCCGGATATGACTGAACTAACGCTTAAAAGATAATTTTAATTTAATTTTATTATTATTATTAGGATTATTTTCACATCCTGCATTTGTTGGTAATTTTCTTCGTCTTCCCGTTTATAATCTTCACTAGCTGATTCTTTACACACTTCTTATTACGTAACTGTTACAATGTTTTGTGATGATTAGTTTAAGTCTATTTATCCACGTGTGCCCCACTTTTTCCAATGTTGAATTACTGAAAAAGTTTTGTTATCATATTTTCTTTTTCTTACTACTATCAGTATACCTATCTTCTTACCATCAACTAGTACTTTTACCTACTATGTGTAGTTTCATTGTGATTATTGACCTAAATTGCCTTGATTGGTTTAACATAGTCATATGAATATATTCATGTATATAAGAGGAAAGACCTGTTTACGATCTAATTGAAAACAATAATGTTCGCTCACATGTGATGTTCGAATTTTCACAATGGGAATCTTGAATATTTTAGAAATTTATTTGTTCTTGTTGAATGTGCTTGTTGAATTTTATAGTTTATATTATGGACTGATTATACTTTTCACAAGAAGCGCAGTATATGATCGATTTTTCAGCAGTAGGTATTTACGAACCTAACAACTCCGGTTTTACTTGCGAATGCGTCTCTTTTAGAACACTCAGCCGCTAACCAACCATTTTGTTATATTGTGTTTCTCCCACTAATGCTATCAGTGAATAACTGCTTTAGACTTGACACAGTTTAACTTCGTTTGTGACCAATTTGGTATGAGGGGAGATGGCACTTCCCGACTGCTCACACCGTGGAAGGATGCTACTTGAGGTACCTGAAAAGGAAGGTGGATTAATGTTGGCCTTAGAGACCTGGGAGCGTAACCGCAGAGCCAAAGGGACACCTGCTTGAGGCCCGTCACGCACGGTCTTTTTTATGAGACATTTTTGAAGTATTAGCCCCGCTCTTGTTTAAAAGCCCTTACCGCCGGAGACGGAAATCGTTTGCAATGGCGCAGGTGCACCCACTCTTTGTTTTATCTCAAATTCTAACCTCCTGAATTCCTCATCATCTCGATCTTTTCCTTTCTAAAGTTACCTTACTTAATTATACTTCTCGGATCATATCTACGTACCCTAGTATTCTCCATTACTGCTAATACTTCTACTATCGCTACCACTGTTGGATTTGAACTGTGCTGATGCGGTATGACAATCTGAACTTATATAATCATGTACGGAGTTCTATGTTGTAACTGACTGACTGACTGACAGTTTAACTTTGCTGGTGATCGATGTCCAGCATTTCCTAGCTTTTAATTATTGCCTTATTAAGGTTAGTTCGTGATGTTAACTATATAAACTCAATAATCTCCACTTGTACATCAACAATTATTAACCATATTGTCAAATAGATTAAACGTGAAATCTGTTTATCATTTTCGAAGAAAATAAATGTTAACAATCCCCTCAATATTTCATTCTTTTTTTTTTTAAAAAAAAACCCATTATCTTATTCTCTTCTCTATAAATGTTTATTTATTTTAAAAATCCACGCAATCACATTGGTCAAAATGAGTTGATCATTGATATAACAACTCTTATCATCATCAGATTCAAGATGAATATCGATCGGTAAGTTACAGTAAATAAAAACAAAATCATCCATAATAAAAATTGATAATTTTTATCATAATGACTTACAGTTTCGTCAATTGTCTTAGGTTCATTATTGTTGTTGTTACTATTATTATTATTACTATTAGTAGCAGTAGTAGTGATACCATTGGCATTGACATGAAGAGACTAAATTAGTAAACAAAATCAAAAACACAAACACACACGGGGACAAATAAACACTGATAGATTTATACACATATAAACAATAAAGCATAGAGGAGTATTGATTGACAGACGCAGAAGCAAGTTACCACACACACACACACACATAAATCAGGGTGTATACAAAATGGGATTCGAAGCAAATTGCTGACAGAACGAAACCATGATCAATATTATCATTATTATGAATGATATGCGATTATGATCGACTGCCAGTTTGTTTGGTATATCATAATAAAAGTGTATTGAAAAGGCCGATCACAAAGTGGCATAACTTGTGATAATTAAAATAGAAAAACATATTAAAAAATCACAACTGAAATGAGTTGTGATTATTACTTGAAATTACGGTACATTGCAACATTGTAGGTTGAAAAAAATTAGAAATAAATTTAAAGTTAACACAAATTTAATAGCCGGTTACCGGATATATAATTTTACAGTTTGTTAACAACCGAGGAGGGAAACTGTTGCCGGTGAGTTGTTCTTGGCAAATCGACCTTATAATTTATTGGACTGTGTACTAGTTAGTAGTAGTATTGGTAGTACTATTAGTAGTATGGTGTTAGAGGTATTCGACCGAAAGTTCTTGATTTAGTGTGGAATTCCACAAAATACTTATATGAGATCATGAAGAAAACACGTATTTTCAACATATAATAAGTGGAACGAATATTGCTAGCAGAGAAGATCACAACACGTATTTGGTCCTGTTTGGAACTTGTCAGCCAAATATAACTGCTTACGAAAGTTTTTATCAACTCCGCGACTCGAACCAGGTACTGACGCACTATCTACATACTGAACATGTAAGAATTCACTCACTGCTCAGTGATCAATCGAATATAAATGGATCAGCTCTACAAGGGGTCGACTAAAGCCTGAATAGCTCAATGAAAACATCGCTGTTAATGAATCTTTGTAACACAACGAGCTTCAATTATATCACAAACGAAAGGTAAATTTTGTTGTTTCGTGCCAACGAACACGATATCTAGATTCAAGGTTTTCAGAGGACTACTTCCAACTGACTAATAAGTCAGTATTATTTTTTAGTGAAAAGTTATTTTGATAGATTTAAAGCATATTTTGTACAATTTACAGGTAATTCTAATCAAGCATCTAACATCATCTGAAAAATAGGCAACACAATTGAACAGTTATGGTAAGAAACCCTTCAACAATGTATATAGAGATAATCCAGTGGTATTTCAGGTTACAAATCACTTCCAACTTATAAAAAATCTCCAAATACAAAATCACTTAACGATGATTAGCAGCTCCGAGAAATATTTCAAGGCGTTTTAGTTCATAGTTATAAAAAAACTGAACACATCAAACGGAAAATGAAGTATCCAATTATTTATTCATGACATGAAACAAGTATGATGACATTGCACAAAAACAATTCAGCTGAACATTTAAACTATACAACTGTGACTAAATAATTTGAAAATATTATCCTTGCTAATATGAAATGTTATAGTCTAACTGGTGCATTGGAAAACTTCACTGTAAAATTTGTCAGCGTTGCATAATTTTCGATAGTTCTTCCTTCAGTTCACATTATTCAACGACATGTAAACCATGTCAAACCAAACGAAAGAAAAAAAGGCGTCAACATTATTTCAACTCACTTCACCAGTTTGTAATACATGAATGGCCAAATCCAATTGAACAGGAAATCGAGCTTCGTCAATACTTTGAATTTAAGCAAAAAAAAAAAAAGATATAGAAATATATTAATACAAATAAAATTACGAGCTATTTGCATGACTGAAATGTATTATAACATGAAATGAACTTGTAGCAACTGACTGATAGACTGATGATCTGTGTAGTCAGTCATAAGGGCAAACTGTCTAATTTGTGTTTGTGCAATTCTCATAACCAATTGATAATGATATCATTGAAAATCGATTATTGTCCCCCGTATGCATTCGCCTCATTGTTTTTCTTGAAATTCTTAGTTTTTTTAAATGATTATGTCCATGTAAATAAAAAATGCCTATGTTTGACTATTTTAGTCACACATTTGTCTTGTTAAATTCATCTCTTTATGCTTGAAATAATACGAAACTTTGAACTGATTCATTTATATATATACATGGGCGATGTGCTCTGTTGTGTCGTATAACTGACGAATCAAGTCATACATTATAAACTAAGTTTGAACTAAGGTACAATTAAATTTTCAACTAATAACAATGCACTTTAAGGTAATGAAAGAAATCAATATTGACATAAAATATTAAGGTTTACACCTAGATAGTACTTATTTCATAACACTGTTAATTATAACATAAAAAGCAGATTGACAAGAGCGAAAGTGAAATGAGTTCAACTAACAGCATGAATAATAATAATAATAATAATAATAAAAAAAATAATAATAATAATAGTAAAGAAAATCTAAAATAACTAAGAGAGCAAGACCAATCAAACTATTTTAGACGAATATTAAAAACTGAACAGTTGTTTTGTTCCTGTGTAGAACTCGTCAAAAATGTACATCTAAAACCTTACTGGAGATCTAAACTGGGATTCGCAGGCCTCGCGGTGAGGCGGACGTTGTGACCGGTAGAGTTCAACCCACAATGCAAGTGCCTACCAAAGACAATGAGAGGTGGTTGCAAATTAACGCTCATGGAGTGAAGTTAGACATATAAACCATTGGCTACTGGCGCAGTGGTTTGGAGGTCAAGCTCTCAGTTGTGAAGTTTAAAGGTCTGAATTACTTTGTGTTGGTATTAGTTAGTCAACCAGTCCAAGACATAGATTAGATCGACAGTATGTGGACACATAAAACGGTTATATGTCGCTGTTAGATAGCATGCTCTAACTAAAGTTTCTAAACCAATAGTTATTTATTTAAGTTCTCTAAATAAAACCCATTTACAAACACATCAGTTAGCTTACATAATCTTTAACTGAAGTTCAACATAATAAATCTACTATCAGACGTCTATAAACATTGAACTAATAAACAGTATTCATTAGAGAGTTATGGGGATTGTTGTTTCGGATTTAAATCATGTCAGAACACCGTTAGAAACCTGGAAGCATTGAATAGCTGTTTCGTCCGAGAATGCGACTCACCAGCAGTGCGTATCCACAAGTACGTCTACTCACGTGGGTCGAACCCGGGTGCGTCGGTTTCGCTTGCAAACACTAGGTTCGA
Organism: Schistosoma turkestanicum; assembly: GCA_944470395.2. Taxonomy (NCBI): domain Eukaryota; kingdom Metazoa; phylum Platyhelminthes; class Trematoda; order Strigeidida; family Schistosomatidae; genus Schistosoma; species Schistosoma turkestanicum. The sequence goes on from OX103979.1 coordinate 63,199,660, forward strand.
TTCCCGTGAGCGGCGGATTCTTTAGTAGTGATTAGTGATAAACTGTGAAAGTTTATCAAAGATTAAAATCAAATTTTTTGACGATTCATTCAAAATGAACGTATTACGATTAAATAAGGTCGAGTAATTTATCATTATGCTGAATTTTTGTTTATGTCAAAAATGACAAGACCTCATTACCTCAAATATTTAAGGTTTACATTAGTTGAATACACTTAAAATGTTGACAGTTTTAGCACATATATATATATTCGGCGTGTTAGTTTTAGGTTTTACCGCCCTAACTTCAAAATATTACTAGACATTGTAAAGTGTTGAGGTGACGCAATTAACTGTGTTTATGTCAGTAACGACCAGAAAAAAAATTAAACCGAAAAGGAATAACTGATACAAAGTTAATCATGATTAAAAGTGACCAACTCAATTTAGCAATGGCTGGATAGATTAAATTTTTCATCTCACAGACTTTATGCAAACTGACGGCTAACAAAACTGTAAAGAATTGATGTTAAAAACTACCAAACAGATTCCAATTGTTCTTTGAAAAAGTATTATGAAAGAATATGAGGCACTTTGATGATGAGTCCCATTTTCGTCGAATGTATACACCTTCAGGACTTTAATGGACAATATTTTCAAAAATACTAATTTAAATCTAAAAACAATTCAACCCTCAGTATTTTCACTGTATCAGTTGCTGACAGATATATGAATTGGTTGGCTGACAATCGGAAACGAGTTCCTTATGATACAGTGAATGTTTCTAATGATATCCAGTTAAGCTATATAATAATAATAATAATAATAATAATAATAATAATAATAATAATAATAATAATAGTAGTTGAAATAATGATAATAGTATTGATAACAAACTGGTTATTGTCAGCATACAAGTTTTGGAAAACTTATAGAATTTTCACAATTTTCAAATCAGGAATTTATCTTCGTTAGCCAGTTATTCATTCAAAGGTTCTAATTATCGGTTACGATAATCTCGTTGACCTGAAGCAGATAGTCCATACCTGTTAATATGGCTCACTTTAGTTGTCAATCACTACACAAACAAATCTTATTTCTTAATTTAACAGCCCTTAGCTTTTTCTCAGCATACTTTTTCACTATACGACATCACCTGTCGAAATAGGCGGTGGTTAGACATGTCCCAGACATTTCAGATGATGAAGATTTACTACTTCGTCGATCAATTTTTCATCTTTGTTTAGTAACTGATTACTAACCTAGTAATTGTTTGCTCGGTAGTTCAAAAATAAATGAGCGATGTTTCGAAGATATTCTCGATCGAATTTTAGTAATCTATGAATACTCTCTATTCTTAACAACCGGATTTCACAACTATAAAGCCGCAAAAGGCGAATTACAGCACAGTAAACTTATCCTTTGTTTGATAAACAGATATCCCGTCTAAGCTAGAAGTAGCTCAAGTTAATAAAAACCAATCTGAATTTCTGAATAGGTCCTTCGATTTCATCGAATAGCAACTTATGAGGACTGATGAGACTCTCAAGATAAATGAAACGGTTGAAAAGCTCAACTAGCATCATTAAAAACCTGAGAGAACTGGACATCCGATTCGCTGTAGTATGGTGCTCAGCAGCCGCATACAGTCACAACCCACCATCCGGAGAACGAACACAGGACATTCGATTTTACGCACGAACTAATATCACCGATTCACAATCTTTCACTCTATGGATGGGCGCACACCTTCATTTTATTCATTTGCAATAATATTTAAGAAGAGAGCTTTATTTTACTAAAGCTGTAAAGCTACTACCCGATTAATATACAGGTGAATAAATTTAAATTTCATTCAAATAGGTCTTTTCCGTTCTAATAATGATAATGTTTTTACTGAGGAGATTGTTAAATTTTAAAGTTACGAACTAATATCAGTTTGAAAATTAATGAGATCAAGTGAGTGTTGGACAATCGTTTCATGCATCATTCTCGAAGATATGTCGGAATAAGGAATGTCGGAACCAAATGACAATAAATTTTCAGATTCTTCAAACTGAATTAAATCTGATGCCAGTTGAGTGGCTATCTGGGTTAAGTAGCTAAGTCAATAACAACGTGGTGGCGTTTAAAGCAAACGTTACTGAATTCGACCTCCGGGGGGGGGTGAGGAACATGGACTCTGAGATGCAGGCACATCCAGCTGCCAAATCCCAAATAAGAAGAAAGGCACGTCTTGGATCTGATTACTAGCCACATTCTATCTACTCTATATATACAGAGACTATTTTCAGACTATTTTCCAACTTTCGTCAGTAGTAGTACAAAGGAGCTGGTCATAGAGTATTATTTGTGAGAAGAGAGAAAACAGTATTGCTTTTTTCATAGTTTTCAAATAAATAAGGTTATAAATAGGCGCATGATTGGTCAAGGAGTGAATCTTTCAATGAATCAATGGTAAGATGTGGGATTTTATCAAAAAAAAGGAATGTCGACAATAAAATATACAAACGATGAGACGTATAATTACTGACCACAATAATAAATGGGAACAACAACTAAAAATCTTCTCCTGTGTTCAAAGGCGTATATGACCTTAAACTTTGAGTATAATGCTATACATAAATATATGTATGTATATATTTGTCTATGGATAAACTGTGTCTCCATCAAAAAGTTTTTACTACTTATAAATCATCACTCGCTTATAAATATATAGATACATATATATATATATATACACCACACACACCACTACAAACTTATTTGTTTAGTTGTTCGTTTGTTTGTTGGTGTTGTTTTGTTCAAGAATATGAGGAGAAAAAAAATAGAGGAAGAGTTAGTAAATAAGTTTGTTTATGCATTGCGTGTACTTTAATGCTACTACTACTCGTTTAACTTATATATGTTATTCCATTTATATTTACAAAAAATTAATGCTCTGTTTACGAAAAAAAAATAGATACATATGCCATCATCATCATCATCATTACAATGAATCACGAAACTAATAATTATGGTTGAAGAGTTTTAGAAGAAAAAACAAAAAACAACAAAACCGAAAGTTAGTTGGTGAGCAAAAATTGGATAACGAGATAATAGTAGTAGTAGTAGTGACCAAGAGTTTTCCGAAATACAATAATTTCAATAGGAAAACAATTATGAATCAACAAATCTGATATAGAGGTTCAGTGTTATCGCGTGCACTGGGTTCGATTTCCGTTTGCATGGTCGAGGATGCGCAATGCTGATGAGTAACAATACTAGGATGAAACGACCGTTCAGGGCTTCCAGGTTTTTTAATGGTGGTCATTGAAAATCTAGAAAAGTTGTCAAATTTATTTTACTTGTACAGAATTGTAATTTCTGATTGTGGATGTTGAAGATTGAAAATAATCAATCTACATTAGCAGATGCATCATCTGGAATGGATTTTCTCGATATTATCTATCTATTAGTTGCAAGAATTTCCGAAGGTTGAAAGGAGGGATTCGCAGTGGAATCCGTAACACTTGTTTCGTCTTATTTGTAACCTATTTTTTTTTCAAAAGAGACTGATCAATTAAATTCCTAATATCAACAATATGGAAGCACAAGAAACACATGTAAGAAAAATAAAATTCATTCCTGTTGCACAAACCAGTAACTATCAAGACTCAATAGTTGGTGTTTTAAGTGATAAATACTGAATCCACAATTTATTATCAATATCAGCATTGAGATGTGAGTACATCTAGCTAATAACTACTGAATAAGATGAAACATGCAGCTTAGATTTCACTGCCAGCCAATAACACTTGTAATTAAAAATTTTTCAGTGATTTAAAAAGGGCAGAGTTTTGGATGTTTGTGTTTTTACACTTTTGAAATCATCAATCAATCATTTTTAGACCATCATTAGAAACCTGGAAGCACTGAAAGACGGCCGTTTCGTCCTGGTATGGAACTCACCAGCAGTGCGCATCCACAACTCCTGGATCCTCGCAGGATTCGAACCCGGGACCTTCGGTATGGTGCGCGATTGCTTAACCATCGGACCACTGTGCTGGCATCCAACTATGTTAATGTCTAACTCTGATTGATCTAGCGATTTTGCGCGACCTCACCCATTTGTCTTTGGGCAGTTACTGCCTACACCCGACAGGGTTGAACTCCATTGGTCACGTCTTCTCAACTAGAACTCCGAGAATTTCCTCACGAAGCTAGTCACTAGGATTTTACCCATTTCACAATCGTTCACTACTGAAGGCATTTGATTCCTTCACCAAAACGGTAAATCGATTAAAGTGGACTACGATATTTTCTAGTTACATCATTACACTTAACAACAACTTGATGATAAAGTGCATGTAGCTTGTAAACTTGTCATTGAAGTGACGTATGGTTATATATATATATAAATATCTGCATACTTATTTATTCAGTCACAAGATTAGGCATGCAGGCAACAAAAAAACTAATCTGCTATGAAAGCTCTATAAGCTAAAACCCAAAAGAATTTCTATGATCGATAAATAGTACGTACACTAGCTATAAACTATAACAATATTAATAGTACTCATTAAAGACAGGTGACATTTAATCGATTTCACTAGCGATGAATAATTGTGACAATAATAATAATAATAATAATAATAATAATAATAATAATAATAATAATAATAATAATAGTAATAACAACTGTTTACAGAGAATATTACAGGTGGTGGAAGAGAAATAAGGTTTTAACAAAAAAGCTACAAATATGTGTACCGTGACTTTAAGGCATAGGATACAAAGCAACATTATAAACAAGTATTCACTAATGGAATGAATATATTATTCATCTTTCTGCTGACTTATGTTGCATGAAAGATTGAAGCGAAATTATTCAAGAGAAAAATATAACAACAAAAATAGATATTATTGAAACCATGAATCGATCAATGTTAGACCACCATTAGAAACCTGGAAGCACTGAACGACCGTTTCGTCCTGGTATGGGACTCGTCATCAGTGCACATCCATGACTCCTGCGCCTCGAACCCAGGATCTTCGGTGTTGTGCGCGACCAGTGAAGTTCAAAACTGTTCGGATGTATACAGTGTATGAGGTTGCGCAACTCCGTGAATTTGATCAAGTCAGACATTAACACCGTTAGATACCGGCTCAGTGGTCTAACGGTTAGGGCGTTCGTGCATTATACAGAAGGTCCCGGGCTCGAATCCTGCGGGGTGCAGGAATCGTGGATGCGCACTGCCGATGATTCCCATACCAGGACGAAACGGCCGTCCAACGCTTCCAGGTTTCTAATGGTGGTTTAACATTGATCAATTCATGGTTTCAATAATGAAACTTAATAATTTTCACAACAACCCCTCAATGAAAAAAATAGATATTTTATAATGTAATTTGATGGAGAAATGTAATTTGTAAATTGTTTTCTGAGGTTCATGCTTATTGGTAGAACGATTAACTCGGAAGAATCAATATAAACTTTTTTACAACAAACAAATGTCCTGCCAAATAGACTGAAAAGTGGTAGTGTTCTTTTCTCTCGTTCGTATCAACTCACTTACTAAGTAGAGATTAGTTTACTCTTGGCTTCAAAGCTTCATACACATAAACATTCAAAGTGTCAGTGAAATGTACTACTACTGTAGTGAAGGAGAACACAGGTGAGGGAAACCGAATTGTATTTATCGAAAATTACAGAGTTACTCAATAAAATAGGAAAACCATATCGTAAACGGTTAATTTGCAGATCTTCAATCCATCATCAATCCATTGTCTGACATTTCACTATTCATGCGTTTCATACAAATTCCATTGTGTTCCCACTCTTCCTTTATTGATCTTCCCTCATCTTCTGCTGCCAGACATTACGTTTTCACTCACGTCATATACTACTTATAAGTAGCGCGCACCACACTACTACTACTACTACTAATGCTACTACTATTACTACTACTTGCAGTTGCCAAAAGCCAAAATAGGTAAGATAAAGTTTCAACATGTGACTTCGTGATTAAAAAATTGAATATCATAAGCATTGAAGCAACACTTCATACAGTTGGCAGTTATAAAAAAAGAGCTGAATATGATAATGATAATAACCATGTGAGACATAGACGAGATCCAGACAAATAAATAATATCACATGTCAATTAATAAATAATCATAAAATTCAATAATACTAACCATTAGGCAGAAAAAAAAGCATTTGCAGTAGTATTTATGTCTTTCGACATGAATTGATGACGATAGAAGTGTCTCCTCTAAAGAAGTTTATATTTAGTTGTAAAGTGAATCTTCGATCTGTGAATTTTTTTTGTTTGCTTACCACTTCTACTATTATTACCTCTACTACTATGCGATTTGAATTGAAAATGCCATCTCTTTGCGGTAATAATGTGTGATAATTTGTTTTGAATTTAGGAAGTAATGACTTAGGCGGTTAATGCATTCAACTATTAATCATTAAGTAGATAATAAGTTTGAACTTTGCTTTATCTAGTTACCACTGTATGAGCAACAGGATAGTAAAGAATCATTATTTAAAAGCATGACTAAAGTGTAGCTCCACAGTTCAGTATTTAGATCTACAGGTGTGTTTTTTTTTTTGAATGAGTCACCTATGGATTATAATCAAACGAAGTGACTAACAAAAAAAGAACAACACACAATTCAGTACACCTCATTTATGAAATCCACAATAAGTATGAGTAGTCAATTATTCGCTTGTATATTTCTACGAATTAACATAATTACAGACAGAAAAGTAGCATGTATACATGTATCATATTGGATTCATACTAACAACAGTTCGAACAGAATGATGAATGCAACAGGGTTTAATTGAAAAGAGAGATAAAAATGAAAGTGAAAAGATATACACTTGATAAATGCCTTAATTTTGGGTTTCATGTTTGCGAGCATGAGCTGATCAGTTGACTTTGAGATTTCATTTCCTACCAGGAAAACCCTTGATTGTGATTGGTTGCTGCGTATTTTAGTGTGCTATTTTTGTGACTGTCCCAGGGACGTTTCTACGATGTATAAATTAACGAGATTCGTGTGCTTGAATTCATTGTGCTTGCTAGGTGTTTGTAGAATATACTTTCCACGCTATCTCAAGACTTCTCTTTAGCCGTTTCGAGTCAACGGATCAAGGTAGCCTACCTGGACGCTGGTTCATTATCTCGTCATGTAGAACGTCATATTAATTACTAAACATATCAACTACACTCTAAGCTAAGCTGTTTGAAATAAACATAAGAAATTACATGACTGGAGTATTAGGAATAACAAACTATCAATCAAGTCGAGGAATTACAGTATTTTGTTTGTACATTGAACGTTTAAAGAACTGTGTTTTTAATTGACCATTGAATCAAATTGATAGACGAGAAATTGACTTAAGTTCAAACCTTTAACAAAGTCTATTCCCCCCTATGATCACCTGCCTTATTTTATTATTTTCTTATTATAAATAGACATCTTTACTAATGCTCGCGGTTATTGATATTCGCCCTCTTCTTTTTTTTTACTTGACGTTCTGCTTATTTGTCACCACATATATAACAACGCAAAAAAACATGACCTATTTCCAACTTTTCAACAATAGAACAAGACAACAGAACTACTCAAGAAAGGAGAGAGAAAAAGCTTTTACTAAGTCAATCATTTCATAAATAGATTTTAGTTTTATCAATATTTTGATAAAAATTTATTCATTTTAAAACAAAAGACAACAAACGAACAAAAAAATGTTGATGAAACATGGGTCGAAAAATAAAAGCATCATTGTTTAAGTTTTTTGTTCAGATTTATTAAGGAAATTTTAAATGTTAACATTGATCGAGATCAGTTAAACACTTCCGATGTCACCATGAAATTCTTCAAAAATAAACAAACTTCAATTGAACGAACATGAATAATAATCATAAAAATAAAATAATCTTAGTTAGTTAAATTATTCAGACATGAACTTGGAGATATTTAAAAAAACAAACATTGTTAACTTTTATATTTTATATCAAACAGGAAAAAAAGGGAGACTGAAGAACACATTACGCTGAGAAATGGAGACAGACATGAGAAGAATGCACAACAATTGGACAGAACTAGAAAAAAAAGGTCCAGGATAGAGTAGACTGGCGAATATGCTGGTCGGCGGCCCATGCTCCATCGGGGGTAACAAGCGTAAGTAAGTAATCAGATAGTGATCTGACAAAACTATTGAGAATCAGGAAGCAGTGGATAGTTGCTTTGTCTTTATAAAGGAATCCTGAAAAGTGTGTGTTCACAACCCTATTTAGCAGTAAACCCAGAACCTTCAGGTTTTACTGCAAATGCTTTATCTTTAGACCACTTGGTCGTCATCTAATGGTTTACATTTCAAACTTCAATCAATTTATGAAACTGTTAAACTATTTTCGACGTTTAGTATTCAATAATTGTTTTATTTCCGACATGACTGAACTTCACGAAAGGAGCGTAAGCGAAAAGTCATTATTGCAACTACCACTATTTCTACTACTACTTCTATTGGTAATAATATTAATAACGATAATAATAATACGAATGACCTTTAGATATGAAGGCAATTATATAGAAAACAAGATTCTATTTTGAAAACGATTTTGTAACGTTTTTATTTATTGAACAGTATGATACACTGAAAAGGTCAGTCTTTAACAATAAAACTTAATCTCCACAAACATATCATCTTAAAATAAACTTTGTCGAATCAATTTCTTATCTAACACTGATAATGATGCAATCAAATTACTTCATCAGTTCAAAATTCACATCTACATCCCCCAATCGTTTAATGCTGTGCTTCAGTTATGCCAAGTAGAAGAACACACTGGATCGGTGATCAAATCATTCGACTTTCAGTTATCAAATCCCAGGTTCCGACCTAGTTTCACTCATGCCTATATATCTTAGAAAACTATGTAGAAAAGTGTCACTAACCCTCAACACTTAAAGTGTAGCTCAAAATTAGATACATAAATCTCTACTTGGAAAATGACTTGATAAAATTTAATCAAACATAAGCTTAAAAAAAAAACAATGATTATTTAATAAAAGGTTTTTCAATAAGGATTCAACTACATATATGCATATAAAACCAGTTTTTTCGAACAATGTCAAACATACCTATGCTTCTTTTTCTTGACATCAGGTGAATCCGATTTCTCGTTCCATGCTAATTCAAAGATTTGCGAGAAATAATCATGAAATGGTCCCATCTTTTTCATTAATAATTTAAGAAACAGAAAAAAATAAAACAAAAAAAAAAGAGTTAAGCAGCAACAAAACAATCTTTTTTTTTATATGAAAGCAGAAAACTTGAAACGATATTAATGTCTAACTTCAATTCATCTACGGTATTGCGAGACCTCATCCAACACGGTTGAACTCCACTGGTCATGGCTTCTCACCAGAACTCCGAAAATTTCCTAACGAAGCTAGTGACTAGTGGGTACATGATAGTTTTCATTACAGGGTTGTGGAGGTAGTGCTGATGAGTCCCGTACTAGGATGAAACGGCCATCCCATGCTTCTAATAGTGCTCTAAAATTTATTGATTCATGGTTTTTTTTAATCTTTTTGTGTTTATAAGAACATCAAACCAATCACTACACTAACAGAATACCCATCTATTTACTATCAATTGGTAGTTTAACCTATTGTGTGTGTGTTATACACGCTATTTTATTAATGATCAATGAATCGTAAACTGCCTCGATTGGCATCCTATTTCTTGTATACCCATATACAAAGTTTCATTAGAATCTTACGGTAGAAGAACCTGATAATGATGTAAATGAAAGAAAAAAATCAATTTCCATACACGTCATCACTAATGAATAGAGTTTCCAGATGAAAAGATATAATCTATGAAATGAACCATGCAGAAATTAATGACTGACTGTCTACATATCAATCACACTATCTCGCTACATACTAAGTTGAATAAAGTCTGAAAAAAAAATCCAGGTTCTTAAGAAGTTTCAATGTAATTTTAATTAGTTTGAAATTTGAATGCAATGGATTCAATCTAGTGTATGTATGATTGAATAAATGTGCTTAAATTGAAAAAAGAAACAGTTATTCTCCATATCCAATGCTATTTTATTTTCAGCATGAAAAAAAGATTTTTAACTGACATCATCAACATCAACATCAGTACATGTGACTTGAAACGAGAAAAAAAAATCCAAAAAATATGTGCACCTTGTTTCTTCTTATTTCTTTTTATCTTTTCTACAAATTTTACCCGATGATCACCGATGTAGATAACTTTAAATGATATCAAGTTTGTGTTTACTATGGTAGTTGATTTTCTTTTTTGCTATGTATGGGATTTTCATCATCAAGAAAAGAACAAATTTTATTACATGAACAATTTATCACTTTTGCATGTTTTTTGAATGCATCGTAAGCAGATAAAAAATAACCTCAGCAAATCATTTTTGATCTTTTTATCACGATAAAAAATTTATCGCGATCATGAACGGATGACATTTGGGTTAGACAACCGTTTCAACCTAGTGTGGGACCGTTCAAGAGTATGTGCATCTATGAAACCGCACACAGGAATCGAATGCAACGTTTATCTAACTTATTCTTAGCATATAATGTATGAACATTCTAAAATTCTATGATTTGATTCGTGTTATTTAAATTATTTGAGAGAATATACAAATATAAATAACTTATATTAACCAATCATGATAGTAAAATGGCATAAAGAAGTAGTCAGCCAGCTATGGTTGACGTAGAACATGACATATGTGCAACAATTCATGTTCCCGAATCACAACACAGCGAGATCAATCAAAGAGTAGAAGAAGTAGTCACGGTACCAGTGGTAAGCGGTTTCAAGATTCAATGTCTAAGGGGACGTACACAGTGAGTGCACCTGAGATCTCTAGCCATTAGTTACAATATCTAACTCACGGTATCTATTTATAAGGACATTGACCGATGGGCTGAGCTATGTAAGTAGGTGCAGACAACCTGGTTAGAGAATCAGTGGTCATTATTACTAATGGTTAGAGACCTTGAATGATATAGCTCCAACTCGTTTCCAGTAGGACAAGTAAACCCACTTTTGTATTCCATTAGATCTGAAGTTTCTAAATTCCCCAATAATCGCTTTCTTTAACTAATTTATATACAGTACTGTGGCAATCCCTAACTTTCTTCCAACTTACTCATACACCACATAATATAGCCTATCGAAGTAGACGGTGAGAGAGCATACACAACACATATATCAAACACTTCAGTTGATGAAAATTCACTACCTTAAGGACGGATTTGCTACCTTTACCTGTTACTCTCCACCTAATTTACTTCGGAAACACCTACGTTACGATACTAGTACCCTATGAATATTCTCTATTCTTAATGGCTATGTTCTATATCCATAAATTGGAAGGGAGTGAACGGTTGAACAGTAAACTTGTCCTTTAGTAGGTAAACGGATATCCCGCCTAAGATTTATAAATGAAACAAGTTAACATATATTCTGAATGAAAAATTAAATTGTTAAATATTTTAATTAGTACACCCTAAAAATAATAAAAAAGATTTATTCACTTTGTATTTGTTTCTTTCAAATAAATCACAATAGAAATTTTAGAATAGAAATGAAACAGCTAAACGACGTGTTCACACACACACACACGCAAAAACCAACGACTAACTATTATGAAATGGGAATTTCATTGTATAAATTTAAAAATCCCATTCTACCCGTCATATTTTACAATGAAACTAGTGAAATGAAAAGAACAAAAGTCATTCTCCTTACATCAAATCAAAACAATAAGAGGCAGAGGAAAACGTGTAGAGAAACAATTGCATAAAATAAAGAAGGAAGGTAAATTCTCTTATTCAATGTACCGTTATTATTAATGAATACAAAAGTTAGCAACTTGTTATAAGTTAATTTAATAGACGTCGAAATAAATGAGAACACAATAGTGCTTAATTATCAAATTATTAGTTGAATATTATCGGAGCGTTTAAATTACTGGTCATATAACTCAAGATAAGCATAAATCTTTCATTGACAAACGCACATACCGATCTGTAACTGTAATTAGTTAATGAAATGAGATAATCAGTTGACTAGCTTCCCAATGGAGGATATGACTGTGATTTTAGCGAACCATGGCTTCATTGTTAATATGTTCCACTTTCAATCAATAAGTTGAAATTCGGAGCCCAGCTCCAACTTTATTAGTTTATACAGTTGCATGATACTATTAGCCATCACACATGGAGTATGATTGAAAGTTGAGTCTACGAATTTATGCTTAATAAATGAACTAATAAGTAATAATCACGATGATTATGAGAAGTTGATATGAAAGATCTAGAGTATCTATTAGTCAAATATGCGCATATATGGATGGGGTTTGTTTTGGTGGAGATTTTGAATGATTCGGAAATTTTATGTTATCAGAAACAGATATTAATTAAGGAAAACCAATAAAAGTCATTAAGGAGTCGAATCGTTGATGTGCGTTTTTTTGGAGACTATCCATTATTAAAAAATACAAATACCACGACTGTAGCTACCACCTTGACATGTTGGTCATGCATACATATCATCATGACACAATCCAGCTAAACACTTGTTTCTTTAATTCCTACCATGCTAAGTGGATCGGTCGAGGGATGATGAAACTAAAAGCAACAAACTCATGGCCCGAGGCTGGAATTATACCGCTAACTGCACTGGGATATGACAGCACTAAAGTGTTCCTTTAAAAGAACTAGCTTCTTCAGACATATTGTCTCTCCATAGCAAAAATCCAACCCTAAAGATATCATATTTCACCGCTGGTGGCGAAATTTTCGTAAGCAGAGTTATCACATCGAAAACAATTTACAAGAAGGCTATGTGAGACCCAATCCGAAATGCTTACATTTCCAGCCCATCAATACTCTGTTCTTTGACTAGTTCCTTCAGAATGAGTAAGTAACCTGTCAAAAACTAACTATCTATCAAGTAACAACCATGCTCACATCTCTAACATCAGGAGTCATGTGATTTACCTTCATATAAATAGAATCAATAATATTTTCTATACACACACAAAAACAGAATGCATAGTCAGTTCAATTCCAATGTCCTGTTTATGGTAATCTTATGTCCATTTAAATACTTATCATAATAATATGAATAGTATTACTTATAGTTTGAATATAAACAGCATGAATTAATGATTTGAACTTGTAAGTCAACTAAGTTTTCTTGCATTATAGGGTTGTGGAGATTGTCAGATCACTTTGAAATCAAATATCGAACAATGTTAACATTAAGTCCGTTGGATGCCGTGTCAGTGGCCCATAGGCTAAGCGTTCGCGCGCAAGACCGAAGGTACTGGGTTCGGTTTCTGCAAGTAGCGGGAGTCGTGGATGCGCACCGATGATAGGTCCCATCATACTGGAACGGAGAGGACGTTCAGTGCTTCCGACTTTTTAATGGTGCTCTGACAATGATCGATTCATGATTTCAAAACAACTCAGCAATCTCTACAACCGTACAATGCAAAATATAAGTTTCATTACAGCCTACTTGGTTAATTTTAAAAATTTTAACGCCCCTAAAGGTTGACTGCATTGAATTAATGAAAAGTTATATATTTAGTCAATGAATAGTCCATAATATCATATATGTTTAATGCTGATCAAATTCTATAAATCATAACGCGTTTAATGACCACCTGAACTAGTGATAAGGAGTGAAGTAGTTGAGCGTGTCAACCGCTTCACTTATCTCGGGAGTGCTGATGGCCTGGTGACTGACGAAATCTCAGCACGGATACAGAAGGCTCGACTGACTTTTGCCAATTTACGTCATTTATGGCGTAGGCGAGATATCCGTTTGCTGACTAAGGGACGAGTGTACTGCGCAGCAGTTCGCTTCGTTCTCCCATATGGATCAGAAACATGGCCGTTATTCGTAGATTATTAGTATTCGATCATAGATGTCTTAGAAGCAGTGCTCGTGTTTCCTGGGGCAACCGATTACCGGTAGTACTCCTACTATCTCTACCACTATGGGATTTGAACTAACGATTGCGTCTCTATGCTAATGTGGCATGGCAATCTGAACTGATGTACTTACGTACGAAGTTCTACGTTGCAACTGACTGAATATATATATATATACATATATAAATGCATTACTTAAATATCACGTTTTCAATCATTATGCTGAATGGCTTAAAGACAATCAGTAAGAATCTCTGGATTTCAATTTCACGCCACTTGGTACTTGTCAAATAAAAGAAAACATATCTGTAATTCATTTATGATTAATGGTATAGACATCGATTTCTTAGTGATATATATTTATACATAAACTTTAAAAAATTTGTTTTTCATCCTTATTTATTTTTAAATCTACAACAGTTTGTCAAATGATGAACACACACACACACACACACAAGCATACAGCCACATGTAAATACTTGATGATAACTAGCGAGATGATTTATGTTGAAACACTTTATTAAATCAGCAGCTTATAAATTTTACTCGAGATTTAATTCTATGCCTATATGATGTATGCCTATTTGTATATAATAAATTTAACCAGGTCAAATCGATCGATCGATCGATCACTGTTGTAAACAAAATCCGCTAAAGAATAATCATCTTTCTATCATATTGACGAAGTTGTAAGCAAATCCAATTGGAATAAATCTAATATCTAAATGAAATGATATAAAGACGATTTCAATATATTTTCAATGATGAGAGACCACCACCTATTGCCGAATCAAAACAATATTTACATGCGCTATATTGAAGAATGAATGCTGATTAGCTGAATTCAGCAACATTTCTATTTTGAAATACTAAGCGAAAATAAATGTAAGTTGACAGACAGGAGAATTGATTTGTGGTTAGGTTGAATTCTAATGGAGATTAATTAGTTTAAATAGAATAGAAGAAATATTTGTGTTCTAGTTGAAAAGTGACTACTATAACATACTGCACCTGTTGTATTGGGTCTATGACTATGAATAATTGCCGCCTATGAACATAGAAGATATGAGTAAGTTGGATGTAATTAGTTATGGTAAAACTGGAAAATTGTTTGTGATATAGTAAGCCAATCAGAAGTGGTCTGATAAGAAAACGATATGATGATCTTAGTTAGGTTATCATTGAAAATCTTAGAACAATTGACAACCATTTCGTTTTATCAAGGGACTCCATAACAGTCTCCATCTGCCAATACAGGATAGTCAGGCATCCACTGCTTTACATTTGTAAATTTGATCAGTTCAAGGTGAGACCTGAAAGTCCCGAGCTGGATTTCAAGTAGGGTTGTGGATGTGTACTGTTGAGGAGTTACGTATTGACATAGAATAGCTTTCAGGGCTTCTTGGTTTTGAATCGTTATCGAACTAAGATCAATTTGTAGTGTAAGCTATATATATATATATATATATATATATATATATATATATATATATATATATATATATATATATATATATATATATATATATATATATATATACAGATAACATATATACACATCACATGACTGATAGTTCTTTTCAATAAGATTTGTATAAAGCATCATGAGTATCATTCAAACAAAAACACTCAGTGACAACAACACTACTTACTCAAAAGCCATTATCATTAAGAAAATAATGTGATGAATATGACAAGAAAGTGTGTAATATACAAGTAAATAAATAATCATATGGTTAATTGTTTACATAACAATCAAAACTGTGTGTATTTGTGAGCGAGTTTATAATGATGGCTTTCATAGTAAAGTATACTTTATAACCTTAAGATGTTGATTTTTATTCGAATAAAATTGAAAAAAGGAAGAGGGTAAAGAAGTAGTAGAATATGTCACATTGTTGTGTCCTAATTTATTTTTATTTTTCCACTGGAAATTTCATTTCACTTATCTAAAACCATCTGTATATGTGGACACAATACTATGACTCCGAAAGCCGTGCTATGGTCGGGCAGGAAAAGAGTTTGTTCCAATTGCCCTCCACTAGGCCATACTCATATATAGCCACTACCAAGGAAGTCATTCGCACTGTCTTTTCGTCGTAGTAGGGTTGTTCACGAAATTGAGATGACGAAAAGCGAATGTTCGACAAGGCTTAAATCAGGTCGGTAGATACAAGTAATCCAGTTAGACGAGCTGGAAAACCCTGTTTCCAAGGCATTAGTGTATATGTGCTCCAGTCTCCTGAAAGAACAAATGGAGTATGAACCCATTCTCGGTCACCGGACACTATGAGACCGTAACTCAAAACGTTGCTCTCTAGGTCACATATATATATATATATATATATATATATATATATATATATATATATATATATATATATATATATATATATATATATATATATATATATAACACACTTCTCTAGAGCATCCTAACTTACTGGATGCATGTTCTAATATGATGAAAATAAACTCATAAAATCGGATCCTATTTTGTTAATTACACAAGCATTGAATTCGAATTTCAAACAACTTAAGTGAAATAAAATTATGCTCACCGGTTGAGTTTAATAGTTAATTTATCAAAATATTGAAAAGATAATACTACAGACCTTTAATTCAAGTTAGCTTATTAACTTTTCTATAGAAGTTTACGCATCATTAATGGGCTTACTTAAAGATTACTGCAAAACAAATTAGGACTAATCAAGAGACATGAACATCCAATAATTACATCTAAGTGTTTTCTTATCCATTTGTTTCAGTAATATTCTCAAGCTTAGTTCCAAATCATTATTCATTCTCAGTAAATCGTTTCACTCTCTATTTATCTATGTTTACTGTTTTCTGACTGGTCACAAATGAATTGAAATGTTCAGTTCATTCGGCAGCATTCTTTAAAGTTACCAGGATTATCTATTAAGAGTCACAACTTCAACTTTCTTATTAAAAAATCAAGTGATTAAGCTGCCTTTTCAAGTTTCTAATCTTCCTGTGATCTAAACAATATCGTTTAAAGAAATTTTTTTATAAACTCTGAACTGGTCACAGTAGCAGCTCTCGAAAAGTACACGGGTACTACTGTGGTGCTGTGGTGCGAACTACTTATAAGTAGTATATGACGTGAGTGAAAACGTAATGTCTGGCAGCAGAAGATAGGGGAAGATCAAGAAAGGAAGAGTGGGAACACAATGGAATTTGTATGAAACGCATGAATAGTGAAATGTCAGACAATGGATTGATGATGGATTGAAGATCTGCAAATGAACGATTTACGATATGGTTTTCCGATTTTACTGAGTAACTCTGTAATTTTCGTTAAATAAAATTCGGTTGCCCCACCTGTGTTCTCATTCACTACACTACGAGCGCAGAAGAATAAAAATTATTGACAAGCAACACATGACCTAACAAGTTGAATAAATGTAAACATCCGAAAGGAAAATGGGCATACAAACACATATTTATATAAAAGAAATAATTCTATTTGTACGGCGGTTAGTGTTGTTAGTCTGCTAGAAATCAAAGGTCTCTTAACATTTTGGCACCTGTCAGGATGGAATGTTTAAGTTCTTTAATGAAATATCGCTCTCGATAGAGTTCCAACACTCACATCACCCAGCTTTGCAGTTTGATATTTTACCACTGATTTATTCGAGCAACGACTAATATGGAATTTTACAGGGAGAATCTCGCCCCCAAGGATTCCAGGTACATCAACTAGCGCGCAAAACTTGATTACAGAATTTTCAACCAACAATTTCCTTCCAATCACCAAACACCTCGACGTAGTGTAAACAGTATAATCGCTTAGACTATTGTCCACATTTTAGTCCGATAGACAGAACTCAACCAAGATTGCATGACTATAAAAACATGGCACCGGTCACCAATTTAATGACCAATATGATTCTACGAACTGTTTACACGAGTATAAGAAAGATACCATATTACTATGATGAAGAACTCTTATTTTGAACAAAATCTAAAGTCTTAAACTTAGGAGTTGTATGGTTTCTTAAACTAGGATAAAAACACTCAAACAGGTAGGTAACAAAATAAATAAACTTATATTTTCTTTTTATGCATTCAACCAATTTATATGACCTGTCGCAATGTTAGAAAATATTGCTAACTATGTAGGTTATTGACTAACATTATTATTATTACTATTATTATTATTATTAGATTATTTTACTTTAAATAAACTCATCTAATTATCCTTCACAAATGCATAAACACAAAACTGTAAAACGTAAAAGTTATTGATATGATTTCGTCACTGAAAGTGAGTAATACTACACTGACCGACAAAATGCTGATCAGCATACTAGATAATGTTACTACTATAATTAGTCTCTAAAGATTTATGATTGTAATATTTATGTGACTTAAATAACGTATTATGAATTTGACTAGTTGAACTTAAATTTTATTTATAGTACAATATAAAAGTATCATTTTATTCAGTAGATATTATTTATAAAGACTGAGTATTTCATAAAGATTTGGTTGATTAGATCAACTTTAATTTAGATTCATTTTAATGTAACGTCGACAATGAGACTGAACAACAATATTATAACTCCTTAAAATACTAAAATGTTATTAAGAAGTGGGGAAAAGATTTGGTCGTGAACAAGTTGGTCTCATATGCTGTAGGGAGAGCATGAAGGCTGCCCAAAACGTGGAAGAGTATTTTTGGAGGAACATGAAAAGGCAATTGGATTAGTGTTGGTCTTAGAGACCTGGGAGCGTGAACACAGTGCGCAAGATACAACAGCCTGAAGCCGGTCACCCTCGGTACTTTTGTAAGAACTTTCTGAAGTATTAGCTCCACTTCATTCTTCAAAAAGCCTTGCCACGTGAGACGAAGATCGGTGGGGTAAGATGAAGTGTGACATTTTTGGGGTTGATCTCTTCCAACCCCTTCCTTTCTTGTGAGAAGGCAGCATTGCAGTATATGCTGCTGTCATATCCCTTGACAATCAACAGTACAACTTCACCCTAAGACCTTAAGTTGCTGCCTTTAGACTTACCGTTCTCCAATCGACATGCCAGGCATGGTAGGACCTAAAGTAAACGGTGATCCAGCCAATATAGCTCGATTGGTTCATGACAATAGGCAAGCTCGACCACCTCGTCAAGGCAGCAGCTACGGTCGGGATTAAAATATGAGAATGCCATATTGTCAATGACAAATAATAACTATTGATTGTCGAAACATAATCCTCTCAAAGTTATAGATTATGAACAAATGATCAATTTAAACCTGTTAAAAAGCAGTAGAATTTCAATTATTTAAAAATACACTAATTACTTCTATATATATATATATATATATATATATATATATATATATATATATATATATATATATTTATACAGAAACATGAATTACTATTAATAGGATTATTACAATTATCGTTTTACATTAAGCAGTTACCATATTTTAAATAATGAACTAAATTCTTTCAATGACATGATATTTGTTTAGATTTCATTTTTAGAAATGAGGATAACTATGTTTTCCTAAACTGTGAATAATGTATGTTTAGTGAAACAATATGTTGCTAAGGCATTCATATATATATATATATATATATATATATATATATATATAAAGAGAGAGAGGTAGTAGCCTTCTAATTATATACAATTGCATGATATCATTTCAATTACTAAGCAACAGCCTAAATACATTTCAATATATTTCTTTTATTTAACATTGTGTATAGGCTCCGAATTACAATTACCTATCTAAATCACATTATCTTACAACAAAAATTTTGTTCAATTGATGAAATATATATTCATTTGTTTTCTTTTCATATTTCAGAAAAATGAAATTTCATGTTTGATATTTTACAGCATTGATTTTTTCCATCAAAGCTATAATACTGTGTTTGATTTCATCAAAGAATTAAAAAAAAAAAAAATTAGGTTACTAGAATAAATAATTATTCTTTATGTCATATTTTTTTGGATAAAGTTTAATTCATTCCTATTGCACAAACTAGTGGCTATCTAGTTTAAACCAGTAACAGCTAACTCTACTCTAGAGAGGAACTAGTTTTGAGTCCCAGTGTAAACAACAATACTAGGATGTGTAAGATCCATCCATTTTTGAGGGCTTTGTTTGTAAGAATCCCTCTAGGTATACATTAGCTGATACTTAGTTATGGCGGAATCCATAATGATTTGTTCCTCTTTTGATTGTGTCGCTTGCATTGACTGGAATTGTGCATTTCGATGGTGAATTGAAGCACTCTGTGTTATATAGGAACCAAAGATTATTATTTTTCGAAGGAATCTGATCTATCCAGAAAAAATAGAATGACACTTATTTGTTGCTGTTTGGTTTGATTAATTGAACAATTGTTGGTGGAATATAACTGAGTGGTAATATTTGTTTAGGTAATGATGTATATTTATATTTATGATGAATATTAGAACCGTGATTTATCCAAATCACTTGTTTTGGTTTCAACTGGACAAGGCATGTATCTAAACTACCTAGACAGTTATTCCACAGTCCAAACCTCAGTTTGGATCCTACAGGATGTGCAAAAATACATCCAACTGACGAGTCCCAAATAGGACGAAATGCAAGTTATGCATCTGAGCAATGATCACGATCTATTTATTTTATTATTTGTTTGTTTTATTGCTAAAGTGCAACTATTCATCTTCCATATGTTTTATTGACATAAATAATTAGGTCAACTTACAATCGAATACATTAAGACAATATATTAAAAAAAACAGTGTATTGATTGATTTTGTTTAATCATGTAACAAAAAGTAACTAAGTTCTTAAAACAATATCATTAAATAAAGTAGAAGATGGGTTTTTTCTCTCATAAAAATAAATAACTCGAAATATGATTAATGCATCTTTTTGTTTGGTCGAAATAAATTTCCAGCCATACTAGCTAGTATTACTGTAAAGAGGTTCGTAGAAATTTTTGAGCCTGACAGTTTATATGACGATGTGATCTTAGTTAGATAATTATTGGAAATAAGGAAGCGTTAGACAATTGTTTCCTTCTAGTATGGACTACTCAACAGTGCGGATCCACATACCGCCACACATCAAACCCAATACTTTCAGGTTTTGGTTGATTCCATCTTGTGAATATTAGCCAACGGATGTCAACTACAAAACCTGAAGGTCATGAATCTTATCAACGATAGGGTCGTGGATGGGACTGCTGCTGAGGTATCTCATACCAGGACGAAATAACTGTCTAATGACTCCTGGTTTCCACTGACTTTGTAATTAAGTTCAGTTTGTGATGTAAACATATTAATTAGGTTGAAGGTAACGTTATTTAAAAAGTTTCACGCGAAAACACTTGAAGTTGTTAACAAAATTCATAATTTTGGTGACTGATCAATAGTAAAAACATGCTATACCTACAACCCTAAAGAACTTATCAGCCAATTAGTAACAGTATTTAGTTATATAACCATTTGTAATAAACAGTAATAAATTTTAGCTAGTAAACAGCTTTCATATGATCAATAAACGCTTGTATATAGAGAGATATTTGTTAAAGTGAACGAAAAAGTTCAGAGTTACGTATTAATTGGCCTATAGTTGTGAATTAGGGCTAGAAGTGTGATAGTGGTAAAATATTTTTTATCCACAAAGACATTCTCGGTCATATTATCGAATCTTACGGAGTATGCTCAGATGCGTTGTACTTGGGAAGCGAATCCTTATTATAAGTTAGGTTTCGGAAAAGTTCACAATCACTATGTTGTTATCCACAATTGAAACCATGTATGCGGATTTTTGTCTTCATTGCCAATAGGATACTAGCTGGCCACTTAATGAATCTCAACTTTTGCGCATAAACTCGAAAGGAGTCAAATTAAATGGTATTGATTTGTCAGTATAATTTACTTTCACTGTGATCAACATAAACCTGAGTTTAAACAATCAGAGTCAATTTTGAGACTCCTTGTCTGATGAGTAAGGTACAAAATTTCCATTATTATGCAAACATTAATAATTTATTAGATTCAATTTCATTATTGAAAAGTCACATTTTATAATTATACATTAGAATATAATGAAACATTGAATAGTTACTCTATTTGCTGATAGATCAATAGACCTTTCCGCCTTAAAACTTATTCTATATATTTAAGTCATGAATACGTCATTAACCAATACATTGTAACTAATGAAAATTTCAATGTTAGGGGAACGATATGTATGTCCTATTATTTTGTTCCCCTTGCATTAAATAATGATACATACAACATACATTATCCTGAATTGAACGAGATGAAGGATAGATAGTTAGATTCTTCAAGCTCCTGATCCTGTCAATGCACGCCTGTTTTATCTGAGGTACACTCCTTACTGGCTCATTTAAAAATATAATTTAAAATCTATGCTAAGATGGAATATTGTAAACTTCTTTCTCAACTCTTTGTTTTCAATTCAGTGATTCAGTTTTGATTGCAACCGATTCACATTACGGGGTTGTGAAGATTGTTAAGTTACACATTTTTGAAACCATAAATAGATCAATGTTAGATCTAATGGTGGTCAAACATTGATCGATTCATGGTTTCAAAAATGTGTAACTTAACAATCTTCACAACCCCGTAATGCAAACTACCTGTGCTCACTAGTGACTAGCTTCGTGAGGAATCTTCTCCGAGTTCTAGTGGGAAGACGTGACCAGTGAAGTTCAACCTGTTTGGGTGTAGGCAGTGTCTACCGAAGACTGTGTATGAGGTTGCGCAACTCCGTGAATTGATCAAGTTAGACATTAACACCGTTAGATATCGGCCCAGTGGTCCGATGGTTAGGCGTTCGCCTACAATACCGGAGGTCCTGGGTTCGAATCTTGCGGGGTGCAGGAGTCGTGGATGCGCACTGCTGAGGAGTCCCACACCAGGACGAAACGGCCGTCCAGTGCTTCCAGGTTTCTAATGGTGGTCTAACATTGATCGATTCATGGTTTCAAAAACGATTCAGGTTTGCTTCTTTCAAAAAAAAAAAATAACAGAACTACTAAAGAGTTTCGAACAACAATGAAACAGATTATTAACATTTTCTTATTTTTCAACGAATTTTCGATTTAAAACACAACCTAGGAAATTCACAGAAACCTAATGAAGTAATCATATAATTTGATAAACAGCCTAATACTTAATAATCTAATTTAATTATCAACGTTTATCGATTTGTTTTCTTTTTTATTCAGGGTTAACTATTGTTACGGAATGAATTCCTATGTAGAAGATATTTGTGTAAACAACTCTAAAAAATTGCTTTTTATCACAATTACTTACTTCATCAATGGACGAATAAGATGACATAGATGATGAAGCTGTTTTCACCAAGAGTAATTGACAACGTTGACATTGTAATAAACAAATTGTATGCGATAATACTGAATAAATCAGACGAGTTATATCGAGTTGTTCAGAGAATATAATTCGTGCAAGTTCTAAAAGTACCTAGTAGAAAAAAATGAAAAAAAAACAAAAGTGAAACGCAACAACAATGAAAAAACACACATACATACTAATAATAATAGTTGTAATAATAATAATGATAACTAAAAGAATGAATATTAACTAATAATAGAAAAAAGAATGTTGAACTTTTTTAATAAGTTGTAATCAGTTAATTATCTAACATAAAATGAAACTGCATGCAATGTTCACCGACTCAAAATAGTAGTTATTATTATTATCAGTTAATGGATAGAATTTGATTCACACTACGGACTAGATAAATAGGATTTTAGTCATGTAACTTCATTATTGCATACAGGTTTAAGTGTTTATTTTAAAGCTACACTATTCACGAGGATACTACTCAGTTGACGAAGTAAATTCAAGTGGGTCATAGTGACCTATTGGACAACAGATCACAGTGTCTGTAACCACTGTGTAGTCACTACTTTATTTACAGAAAATAATCTTAACTCAATACAAAGTCGGAATCAAAATGTTATCAAACAATTTTTATATAATTCAGCAGTTGAGACTAAAATGCTTATATGCACAACTTTGAATCATTCTTAATTGTATATGAAAACTAGTGGTGCGCACTGCTGAGGAGTCCCATACCAGGACGCAAACGGCCGTCTTACAGCGCTTCCAGGTTTCTAATGGTGGTCTAACATTGATCGATTCATGGTTCCAAAAAATGTGTAACTTATTTAATCTTCACAACCCCGTAATACAATGAACAAAATTGTCAAAATCAAATTAGATAGTAATAATTGGATTGCTGAACGTATGGTGAAACAAGGTCGAAAATTCGATTGATTTAAAGCATTGTAAGTTAAATAAATTATTAGTGAAGTTTACTAGCAATCAACATTTCCTATAAAGTGACAATTGAATTCAATAAAAATCTGTCAATTCAATAATCACATAAACAATACTGGTTAACTAGTTGATCAAGTGATTTATTCAATCTTGTAATAAATGGTAATAATTACAAGTCAATCATTATAGAGAGAGATTGTTCTAATTGTCTTTAACACTTTAACAAGGTGTGCGTGTGTGTGTGCGTGTACATTTATATACAATAAGTATATGGGTTTTTTTGTTTCATTCAAAAACAAACTACTGATAGACAAAACAATTGTAAATTTGCACTACACACACTAACCAAATTAATAAGAGTATGATTATTAGGTATTGAATTTTACAGTGAAAATAATTTCCCACAATTAATCATAGCATCACATGAAATAAACATTTCTACTCTCAACAGACTACATAATCTTCGGTGTTTTTATTTCATTTTTATTTAAAACAAATAAGTAGTATAGATCTCAACACATATCGATTAATTTAGAAGTTCTAATGAAAGTCTATGAAATATACACACATTTACTGAGAGACATATTCACTCATATTGAAAATATAACTCAATGGTTAAGTTGAATATTTAAAAACGTCATGAATGAAAAAACGACATATTAAGATTAATGAAGACAAATTTTGAAATACTTTTACTGATACTAAAGTAATACAAACTAAGTATTTGCGCTAATAAAACTAAACTTGGTGCCGACAAATATATATATATATATATATATATATATATATATATATATACAAAGCTTGCCAACGAATCACTTAATGACTATAAGTTCTAAACGAAAGACATCGTTCGATAAAAGACAATGTTTTTTTAGACAATAAAAATAATGAACGACTGAACATCCTGATAAATTCAGCATAACACACTAATAGTGATAAATGAAAATTGAAATGTGAGAATCACCCTAATATGATACTTGCTTGGTTTAAAGGGTACGAATAACCTATTTCACCTGCTTATCGTGACGCTTATATCCGGTTAAAATATTCGGATATGAGTACAGAATTTTATTTTATCCTTTTTGTCAAGGCCATAAAATGCTCTTTAATCGTATCAATTGTATCGCTTTTTTTAGCAGGATTTGAAAATTTAATAATGACAGATATTATATTATTCGTTAAGTGTTACTCAATTAAAATAACTTGACTCGAGTTTATTCATACATGAACAAAAGTTATTATTACATCCAAAAACTTCTTATCGAATTGTAGTAGTAAGAGTTGAACAATAAAATGTCCCAGCCTTCACCTGCATTAGAATACTTTACAATCTAGATAACTTTTGATAGATGTTATATCCCAACTAAAAGTACTGAATATAAGTGAACACAGTGGTGTTACTTCAATTAAATTAAACAGAACTGTTAAATATCATACGTATTGAGTAAAATCAACCAAATAGAAATGAATAATGACATGATCACAAATAACTGTATCTATGTAGATATGAACATGAAGTAAACTTCGAGGTTTTTCCCGTTTCGTATTCTTAATTTCTTAATTAACTGGGAGAAAAATATAATCATTAAGAAATCTCTCATGAGATAAGACTAGTACGTTATGAAAATTTGACTATGTGTAACTAGTGATCTATAAAAATGAAAAAGTTCCACCATTCAAAAAATCTAGTAGAAAATGAAGAGAGATAAAATTTTTCATTAAAACTAAGTATTTTGCAAACATAGATCATCGCACGCAGGCAGGATATCAAACTCACAGTTAGGGGTTGTAACGGCTGGTAAATCCATACCAGTTGAAAAATTTGAACTACCCACTTTTCGATTATAGGTAAAAGTCAGGAAGTTGATCAAACTATAAACCGAACCCATTTTAGTTACTTTTGATGCGTTTCTGAAAATAGTTTTATCACTGATTGAAAACAATCAAATGACAATTCAAACCCAGATAAGTATGAGTAGCCAAATTACCTGCACTTCAGATTATTACTCAATAATAAACTCTCAATATTCTGTCTGTTATAACTAGACATTCTGCTTTTCATTATTCAAGGAGAGTATCGTTATGTTCTTCTGGATGGAAATAAATAAATAAGATAATGTTGCCTAATTTTATTTCAACTCTTACAAATTATAGCTCGCACCAAAAGCACTCTTAAAAAATTCAAGAAAGAATAAGGGAAATAGAAGTCAAATAAGAATGGATAGTACTTACTTGGTTGCGATAGGTTTCTAAACGACTTTGCTCATAAATTTGTGCATTATGTAATCCAATACCGCAGAATGCAACGTACGATTGAAATACTTTTACATCTTCCTCAGTGAATGAAGAATGTTTACTGCTTGATTCACACTCACAGCTGCTAGGTTGAATTGAGTTAGCACTTTGATCATGTTGTTGACAGGAAGGAATTTTTTTATTGATAACTAACGCAACACCCAACACCTTTCCGTCAACATTTTTTATGGGCATGCATATAAGACAACGTGTTTTATATCCCGTTACACGATCTACAGAATCATTGAATCGGGGATCCTGTCAAAACGTTTAGAAAGATATTAACAATTGATATTTCGAAAACATCAAATACATACACTAACAATAAGACTAATACGATCGTTCAAATTTATCAGTTACTAAAAATTAATAGATAAATAAGTTTAGTAAGCAGTGACAAATCAACAGGAAGTGACGAAACAAAGCACGTTTGAGATGGTGAATGCGGAAGAAGATAAATAATAAGTTCTCCTGCACCACAGTCAGTGTTTTGAGTTGTCTCCTAAGGACCATAGGGCTAGTGGTTTAGAGATTTTAGCACCTCAGTAGTATTAACTTGCATAAAATGCACTGCTAAAAACGTATTTCTGTGTTAGCAAACCTTCATTTAATTATCAGATCTCTTAAATTAATTTAACTGTCGAACTACTGACACCGATTAATAAACATATAAGATTTTTTATTAATCCGTTAAGTGGCTGACACTTTTTACATGCATAAACGTATATGGTACCAGAAGAACTTACAGCATACGCATCCGGAATATTTGCGTAATCTCCAGTTCGTGCCACATAGCCTGTTACACCAACATTAAAGGGAACAATGATATGATTAGAAGAACATCGTTGTAAAACATCATCAAATACACAATCAGGGGTAATATCAAAAAGTTTGCTAACAAGAACATCTTCACCGGTTGAACGTGATTTTTCGACGAGAAAAAAGGACCCACGATCAGCATTGATTAACCTACAAACATTTTGCACTATTTTGAAGCATAAAGATGTCACATCAAGCTCATGACAAATATCCAAAGTAAGTTCACTTATTAGGTCCCTCTCAGTCGGTTGTGTTAGACGACTTGCAGTAGTGGTAGACTGCCGTGATAAACTAATATTTGGATCACTGCATTCATTGTTGAAGAATGGAAAGCACCCTGAGGTTATAAATGTAGGTTTCCCATCTTCATTAGAGGATAAAATACGCTTATCATGAGTTAGTTCCAAATCCTGGCTGCTGATCTTTCGTACGGGTAATGACAAAGAGTTTTTAACAGAAATTTGATCATTCTTATTATTACGCTCATCCATAACAGCCATTGAATTATCAAATAGACAATCGGATTCGGTATGATTACGTCCGTTAGCCCATGCTTCAACCATGCTTGAAGATGCCGATTTAACAAAATACTTGAAAGTAAATTCAGGATTCTCATCTAACCAGTTTGTGATCATCTCTTCAAAAGATAATTCTGACTGATCAGGAATTTGACCACCACACAGTTCACACGTTTTAAATACACTGGACATTTTGTAGAGATACTCGAGATTACTTGTTTCCGCGAGAAAGTTTTAATAAAATGATATTGTTACGTCATATGATTCAAAACACAGACTATGAAAGTATACACGAAAAACAGCTGACGCCGTAACAACATATTCTTAGAACGCGCACTTCTGTGTTAGTTTCAACATTCCTCCAATATCCAATATCTTTTTCACGAGCTAGTATGGACCAGTAGATAACATTTCATTAGATTCTTGATGTTCCGGTGCGAGTCCAGGTGTTTAATAGCCCCAATATATGAGATTCTAGCTACTCGACTGCACTAACCCTAGTCACCTGACGGTTGTTTGTGTTTGCATGTAACGTGGTTTGAATGAAAACGTTTGTTTCAGAGCAGTGAGGTTTCTGGACACCAGTGGCTATTAAATTAATAGACAGGAGATCAGTTAGTTGGAATTTAGAGTATAATAGGGAGATAATTCAGATGATAATAAGAGGACTTCAGACAAAAGTAATCTATACATAATTTAGTTCATTAATTGGTAGTGAAGATTGCGCGGGGGGACCGAAGTGTAAGCAAGGGAGAGGAAGCAGAGATGATAGGCAACCTCAATATGTTGTACTTCATTTCCAGATCACCTTTGATCTTCGTGCAATTCAGGTGAAATAATCCCAAATGATGGATTCTATCCTCGTATGTTTTATCATTTTTGTAAGGTTTCACCTGTGTTTGGACAGCTAACTTCATCTGGAAGCATGGGGACGCATCATACGTTCGATAGAAAAGTATACACAACCGGGAGACTCAGTGTTAGTAAACAATATTGGCTCACCGAGAAATCTGTGGCCGAATGCTATAGTTAGACAGGTCAACTGTGGTCCAGATGGTCAAACTAAAACAGTTTGCTTGAAGACAGCAACCAAAGAGATTAACCGAGATATACGGAAGAGGCCGATTATTTGAGCGTGATGGTAACGAGACCTGGACATGATGTCTGCTTGGGGGGAATGTCCTTTATTTCTATAACTAACAAATTAAATCGTGGTTTAAGCGTCCACCACTTGATCTGGCCTGAAGTGTCTTTAAACTATATTCGTTGTAGATGACTTATTAATTGAAGGAAATTACTATCCTATCATGTTGATATGACTTAATTTAGGTTTTACTGGAACAAGTGGTTTGTTTATGCTAATTTTTTCGTTAGCTCAGTGATTCTGAAAAGTGGACAGATGCACTTGAACAACGGACTGGACCGTCTGAGCATGAATACCTAGTACTCTCTAAGTATCGTTGTGTCGCAGTGACGATGGACCAATGTTCTGCATGAGTTGCATTCAAAAGAAGTGTTATTAGCTTTGATTGTTATCGAATAAGCGATACGGTTATTCTCGTGCGATTTTTGAAAGAAAGACTGTATTGGGTGAGCCATAGGACGTCTTTTTCTCACATTTTTATTTTTCCACTGTTCTTCTTGGGGCTAAGAATCTAAGGAGTTTCGTTACAAGATTTATGTTAAGGACCCATTGTTGGTGTTTGTGTTGAGTGATCCAAATTGTGAACACTGTTATGAGGTACGCTATCAAGTGACATTTCGGTCTTTTTCTTGGCTCTATAGCGCAATACTGGGATTTTCGACCAAGTATTAACCCCGGAATTTATATCTCGACTAGGTTTCCAAGTTGTTATAATGTAAGAAGTGGAAGTGACCATATTACTTACCACGATACTTCACACATCAGGAGATGAAAAACTGAGAATATTGGAAGCGGGAAATACTCGTGGTACGAGTTCTGATAGGAGGAAAATTATCACTAAAACTAATTACGAATGAATAGAACCCGAAAGCCACCTAAAATTGCAACTTTACCTTTAACCTTCCAGGTTAGCAACTTCTAGTGGACCACTTAGTAGGATCACTGGGTACGCGCCGACCCAGATCTGTAATAAAAACACAATAATTCTGGTAGAAAACGGCCCTTTAATTCAATAAAATGGAAAAACAGACGATTACCAAACAATATTACACCTTCTATTTCCAATTTACCCCGGGGGGTATCCGTTTCTAGAAGAATAAGTGCCTCCAGTCCGTACTGTTAAAATATCAGATCCAAATATGGCTGTACCCATATTAAATATCAAATTAAACAACATATATACAGTTCAGAAGCAAACATAAAAACTTCAATGGAAGTACAAGATATACAAATAATAACAATATACAATGATAAAATCTCAAAATGGAATCAAATAGAGCACCAAAATGTCAACAGAAAGAGTCAGTCATATTATAACACAAATATATACACATGGAGGGATTTTCCAAAAAACAAAACATTCAAAATAGATTCTACGGTTAGTCCGTTGTATATGTAAATGTATTTCTACAGTGGCCATCCCAATTGGTTCCAATAGAGGCACTCCTGTACGCTTTCCCCAGTTCCGGGTCCCAACCAATTCAAAAAGGACAAAATTCTAGGAGAAAACGTCTCTGTATTAGTTAAAAAATGGAAATACAAAGCATTACGGATATAGTGCTTCTTCCAAGGTAAAGTTACTCCGCAGAGTATCAGACACAATAACAATAAGTGACGCTAAGTCCAGCGGCCACTGCGTCCGTCCAAAATTGTGGCGGTAGCCATATTATATCAAATTTAAACAACATATGTACAGTTCAGAAGCAAACACAAAAACTTCAATATAAGTACAAAATATAGAAAGAATAACAATATACAATGATAAAGCCTCAAATTGGAATCAAATAAAGTACCAAAAATGTCAACAGAAAAAGTCCGTCATGTAATAATAATAATAATAATAATAATTTATTCTCAAATAACAAACATGTTACAAGAGACATGCCAATTTACAGGCAAGATCAAAATGTTAAGATTAACAACATATTTCTTTTAAAACGGTATACATTTACTGAAACATTTCACAAGATTCATTGTGTTCTTAAAGATGGAATGTTCAATGCGAATAATTGGCGCAAGTTACGAAGGTTGCGTTACGACAATCATCTTATGGACTGAGAAACGATTCATGGTAGAGATAGGTTTGCATATAACAAGAATTGATGCGGTAAATGTACAAAGGTATGGTTGATATTCATCAGCTAATGATTTCACATGTTCTTGGGTAGGGTAACCAAGTCTACTGCAAATATCCAGACTAATATATGAGGAGTGGAATAAGGTTCTGAAAAAAGAGGAATAAAGAAGACGGGACGAGGAGCGGAACAGAAAATACGTTTATAGATAAAACAAAGGTATGTTTACTCAGACTTTTTTAATGTCATTACTGTACACCTGCACTTATGTAGGTTAATGAAGACAAATTATTGGTGAGATAACTATTGGGAAGTTAGTCGAAAGAATAGAGGAAATTCAGAAGTACCAAGTTGTTAGTAATAAAGTTGATTTACAAAATATAATAAAGAGGCTCAGTGATATAATTTTTTGTTTTATATATTCTTTTTATTTTTAACTCTGCAGCTCAAGAAATTATGAATGAGCTCTTTTTTAGTATAGTTATCCAGACCAGCTTGTAATAGGATTTCTCGGTAGGAAGTAAAAACCAGTGCAAGGTTACAGACATGAGTTGTAGACGAGGTTAACTAGGAAAAGTAACATCAATATCACTGATTTGTTACATCCTGCCATATCGTAAGGAGCCGTAAGCAAACAAAATGTTCTGCCACACAGACATGGGTAGATTGAGGTTATCGCCCCACCGTCATGAATGCTGGTCAGAAACTCCACCCTCCCTCCTTTTGTGATTTTAGGCTCTCTTACGTTTAATGGTTGATTGTAAATAATGGTCTCTAGTGTACTCTAATTTTTTTTTGTAAACCTTATCGGAATTCACTTTCTCTACTAGCTCCATATTACAAGCCATCCAGATAACTTCGCCAGAGAAAATATCCACGAAGCATATCACACTGATTTTAAGTAAACGAATGGTATGATTTGTAAGATGAGTCAGTCAATAGGTGATTGGAATTTAAAAGCAGAGAAAAGTCACGGTTAATACCTCAAAGGCGTAACCTATTGCTGTTAGTAGGAGCAGGGGGATTTGTCTACCATTTCATGATACATGTATGGGTGGTAATGAGAACACAATATGGTCATATCTATAATTAGTTTTCTGAGGTTTATCTAAATATTTGGTGACCATAAAAGAGTGCCTGGGGACTTTGTGTGAGTTCTGGGAATAGTCGATAATCTCTAGCAACAGCATAACTATTTCTTGAAGTTAGTGATTGTGTCACAGATACGAATAGCG
>OX103979.1:63232299-63285843 GCA_944470395.2 Schistosoma turkestanicum
GAATTTCTAGTAAAACATGTAGTCCGAAAATCCATGACGATTATCTTCCATAATTATTCATCTCTGAAGACTGACTGACCCCAAAATCACTGTAGCGACAAAAAAATGTTATAAGTAAATTGTTTTATAGGTCTTCAATATGGCCCAATTCGTTTTAATATCTACAATCTAGATGAACGCACTTTTTCAAGTATCCGCATAGCGTTAAATTCGAATGTTTCGCACTGTAGCCGGTCAGTTTAGATCAGGCGCTTCTAGACAAACCGATCATATACCGAAATACCTACGATCTTCATTCTTTATGTCTAGCTTGAGTGAGCATAGGATGTTTGATTAGAAATGTGCTGTGGTCTTAATCGCTGCCAGTCGTGAAATCCATGAAATCCTCGCCATCTGTGAATCAAGCTTTAGAGGTTGATATATCACAGTTACACCATTTTAAAAATGTAAATGTATTCACTCTTGTGATTAACGCGATAAGCTGCAAGGCGTTGATAATCACTTGATTCAGAATGCTGTTACTCTTTTTATAATGCAACTTTCTTAGCACAATCTATAGGTCGTAATGGCTTGTGGAGAGGCTATTTGTTTCCTATTTTCCTGGTGGTCAATTTGGCCAGGCACCATTTTACCAATATTTCGTCGGTACATGGAGCTAACGGACCAAATTAAACTAAAGTACGTCCTTCTGTATGACGTAAAGAGCATTCTTTTGGTGATTCTGACCAAATTATTTTATAGTTTAACCTGTAGAATCCTTTTGAAAGGCTTTGTTTTGGAAAATGTTTCCATGTACATATTTGTAATTTGTTCTTACCGACTCTTTTTGTACTAGATTTTGATGGTGTGTTTAATCCCATTTTGGGATGCTAATATTTGTATTTTGTTATAGTTTCTATTTTTACCTTTATTAGAGTTCCTATGTTGTCTTGTGAATTGTGTCATGTTGTTTAAATTGATACTTAATTATTACTTTAGCCATATCTGATTTGATACCTTAGTAAGTAAAATTTGCGTCTGGACTGGAAGGGTGAGATTTTAAACCTCTACGGAAGCATTCTTCCAAAAATTGGAAACACACTGTGTTATTCTGGATGGAAAACAATGTATTATTGTTTAGGTAATTATCTGTATTTCCTTTTGTGATTGATAATAGAACCGTCACATACCCAGATAAATTGCTCTCTTTTTTGATTAACTGGGCAAGGTGCGTATCGAAACTTCTAGAACTGTTTTTCTGAAATCAGAATCCACTGTGGAATCTACACTTATCCACTTATTTCTCCTCAGCCGAGAAGTTATTAAGTACGCGGTTGCCTTCACGTGGTTCCTCGTAAGGGCCGAACAGAGTCCAGACCAATATAGTCGTCCCAGTGGACGTTCCATTCATCTTTCCGGTTCTTATCTCTTTCATCTCGTGTACACCCGTTGCATTACACCCAATCAACGAATTGACATTCCCATCTTCCACTTTCGGAAAACGTATGTCCTAAAGGTAGGACCAGGATGCCATTTGATGCGCCGTTGGCACAGTCCTGTGAAATGCCAGTAGTTTTTTTATTATCAACAATTTCTGGACCTTTACGGATGACGAAAAGTCTATAGAGTGCAATTCTACATCGACTCCTTTGGATATCAACGACTATTCATTACTAAGAGTCATTAGAGATACCATTTTGGTTTTCCTTCAGCTAGATCTTCAACTATGACGGAGGTGTCTGATCCGCTATCTGGAAAGGCGCAAGCATGAATATTTCTCTCACCGTTTTTATCCATATAAGAACTACTGCAAAATCCCAATGGCCTGTGTATGTACTAAAGCCTTCCTCCGTACAAAGCTGAGTATTAATGTAGCCATCACTATCAGTATCTTTCTGTTCTTCCAGCTTCTCATGTAACAGGGTATGGTGTCTCCAGCCACACCGTTCAACAGCAAATGACCTCGGTGATCAAAAATTTTTTGCTGCATGCTTCGCCTTCAGTAAAACGTTACATAACTTATGCTTAAAGGACAAAGTCTTCGCTTTCTCTAACATTTTTGTCTTTAAACTTCTGGTATTGATCTATAGAATGATTGCTTGAGCACTCCAGACAGGGTAAACTACGTAAAGAGTTGTCGCTAACATTAGTGCTCACATATGCTCTCCTTGCTGTGTTGTAACATGCACTAGTTTTCCCCTTCAGAAAGCCGGAATCCCTTTTGTCAAAATAATTGCCGCGATTGACGAGAAGGCCGTATCTAGTTCTAAGTATTTCTGACTGTTCGTTTACAAATTCACAGAGGTCCTGGAATAAAGGCTCCTTTCCCGTCTTCAGAATTCCACATTCTACTTTAACTCATTCCCTCTGTAGGTATGGTGGGGGTTTTAAAAACACGCATTCGATGGATCTTGTAGAATTAAGGTCAGATAGGTAGTTCATTTGTGTGAGCGTTAGCTCACAATTATACATCCCACGAGCCAGCCTTCTGATATTATCTGGATCAGCCCCCTCCATATCAGGGATGTTCAACATTTTACCGATTAAATGCATAGGAGACTATGTGTTTCTGACAAAATATTTCCTCAAGAAGCTCTGGAGCCTTACGTTAGCCTTCTTCTGGTTCAAGCAATGCACAATGAACAATAGTAGCCTTAACTTCACCATCACAATACTGAATCAAGTAGTTTAACTTAGATCGAAATACAACGCTTTCATCAAAACAGTCTTCATAATGCCGTATGAAACTCCAGTATTTCAATCAAACCTTATGATTTCTTTCTTGGATAGGTCTAAAGCTTTAGATATCATTCTTATCCAGTCCTGGCAGGGATTAATGTCGGCTGTACGTGAGGCAGATGTAGACGCGTACGACATAACCTTGTCAGCCACAACTTGATTACAGTATTCTCTTCCATTTTGACGTTACTATTCTAACTCAATTTCTCTTTCTGCCTGAGCGAGACGTACTTTAGCTAATTCTAACTATAACAATGCTATTTCTTCCAAACTGGTTTTCACTACGAGTTTCCGAGTAGTTGGGAGACATTTCTGCATTCTGATCAGTTTCATGATACTTCATGGACATTTAAAAGTACTTAGTTTATGATTATTGGTCGGAACTTTGTAGGATTTAATTCGTCCTACAGATATACTTCTAGAACTATAAACGCAATATTGGCGAGCACAGAGTCTATGGGAAAGCTATAGTCAGAAAAATGACAACTTGCTTTAAACTTTATCTGTTTCGACTAATATAGCGTGTCTTATGGAAATGAATGAATTATACATCACATCAACAGAATGAGATGATAATGTCCTTCAATCAGTAGGTCATATAAAACAAAGATGGTTTAAAGACACGTCAGACCAGATCACGTAGTGATCACTTAAACCACGATTTGAGTGGTTATTTATGGGAATAACTGACAGATGATCAATGGCATGCAAAGAGAGACTTCATCCGCAATGCTGTCCTAGACAATGTACCTCAGTCACACCACACACCTGGAAATAGAAGAATATGGGTTAAGCGCGGCACTGGACGCTTGCTAGATGAGAAGAGGAGGGCTTGGCAAAAGTGGATGGCCTCCTTGAAGGATTCTAATCGGAGTTCTTACCTGGCATTGAGAAACAACTGCAATACAAAAGTTAGAAAAGATTGGAGTCGCTTTCAGATGACGCTATCTGTCCAAACACAGGCGAACCGTGTGCATCCGTTTACGTTCATGCCATTAAATAGCAAACGAATTAGGGTGTTCGTGCTTTCAAAGGAAAGAATTGTGGTGTAAAAATCGTGGTCTTGATAAGTTGTTGTTCAGATCGTGGAACAGGACAGTTGCAACGCAAGTTTATATCATAAACAGGAATCTATCAACATTCGAAATCCCATGATGCGAAATATAGCGTCCATAAAATATAGTATAGTAAATCGTTAGTTTAGATATGAAGCCTTATTCTTTGGTAAATTTTGACCACCGAGCTTAGGCTGATCCAGTCCCACATGACATTAGATAGCCTACGAATCAAGGTGTTCGTGTCCTCAAATTTAAAAATTGTGGTGACCCTACACCGTTTCGTCCAAACACGAGCATCAGGCCAATACACCGTCTAACCGTCTCGAAATGACTCTTAAAATATTGCACATCAAAGAGCCAACACCCAGATCCGTGCAGTTTTGCATATTAAAAATTGTTTTATCCGAAATGACCTCAGCCCCCCCTCAACTGATAGGTTTCAGCAGAGACTTGACGAGCACGAACTGACATCTAGATTATCATCTTCCGCTTGAACCTGCAACCACCCGACCGTAGCTGCTACCCTGACGAGCTTGCCTATCGTGATGACCCAACCGAGCTATACTGGCTGGAACATATGTTCCTGCAGGTCCTACCATGCCAGGCACGTCGATTGGAGAACGATGAGACTAAAAGCAGCTACCCAAGGTCTGAGGGCGAAGTCGTACTGCTGACTGTAGAGGGGTGTGACAGCAGTAAGGTGTTTCCTTCGGACAACCAGTATCTGCAGCGATTCTGCCTTCTCACAAGGAAGGAAGGGTTAGAAAAGGTCGGCCCTAAAAATGTCACACCTCCCCTACCTCACGGATTTCCGTCTCCGTTGGTAAGGGTGAGCACGAAGGGCCTTTAGGAGCGGAGCTAACACTCAAAAAACTCATTAAAGGGCCGTGCGTGACCGGCCTCAAGCAGTTGTCCCTTGGGCTCTGCGGTCACGCTCCCAGGTCGTTCAGACCAACACTAATCTATCTTCCTTTTCAGGTCCCTCAAGAAACAACCTTCCACGGTGTGGGCAGCCGGGAAGTGATAACCGCTCTCATACCCGTAACAACACGAGAGACTAAATTGGTCGAAATCACATCCTTCCTACAGCCCGTAATATTACTCATTTCTCCACAACTAACTCTACTCACATTCCCTTATCTGACTGCACCGCTAATGCAAACGATGCGAGTTTACGAAACGTCATTCCTGGTCTCTTGAAACCTCGCTCTAGACTATATGTTGGAGCATTTAACGTACGGGCATTGTGTCAAGTAGGGCAACAGGCATTATTAGCTAGGACTTTAGAATCTCACTCAGTCGATATGTTCTGCGTCTCGGAAACGCGCATACTGGATCCCAGTAAAGTTAATGATTTGATTTCACATTGTCAAAACAAAGAAGCATCCAGACTTACTCTTCGTGTATCCGGTAGCCTTGATACTGCTTTTAGGGTTCTCGCTGGTGTATGTATAGCAGTGAATCCTAGGGTAGAACTAGCTCTCCTAGACTGGATCCCAGTAGATAGTCGCCTGTGCGCTGTCCGACTAAACGGAACAGTAAAGATTCGAAAAGAATAGGGACGATCGCCTTTGCCTCGTTGTCGTATCTGCCTACGCCCCCACTGACTGCAGTTCAGACGATGTGAAAGATGAGTTCTACAGAAAGATTTCTCACCCCTTCAAAATCTAGGCACTCTGGTATAGTAATAATGGCTGGAGACTTAAATGCTCAAGTAGATAGACTAAGTGAAAATGAAAGACACTTAGGTCGATGTTATGGTCTCGAGGCTCAAATAACAGACAATGGCGACCGTCTGTTGCAAGTATGCTCAGACAGCCGCCTATTTTTAGCAAACACTAACTTTAGGAATAAGGGAAAACATCTCTCAACCTGGCGAACCCCGAAGTCGTTTCAACGTTGGACTAAACTAGATCATATCGCCATCAGCCACCGATGGAGTGGCTCGATAGACGACCGTCGCTCGTTCTGGGGCACATGTTTAGATTCAGATCATGCCCTAGTGCAAGCGCGTATTTGTTTGAGGCTTGCTGGACGTAGGAAAGACATCGCAAGATAACCTCTTAGAGCTCTACTTAATGATAATCAAGCTAAGCAAATATTTCAGGAGGAATTAGAAAAACAGTTAGGCGACCATCTAAGCGATTCCCACCCGGAGGCAGGATGGAATGATATCAAAAAGGCTGTGAAAAACAGCTGTGATATCAGCTAGTAAGGTTAACCATAAGTCTAGAATGAAGCCGTGAATCTCGGTAGCATCCACCGAACTGATGGATGCTCGAAAACTCATCCCATGTGGCTGTGAACATGATGAAGAACGAAGTCAACTTAAGCGCAGGCTGATAATAAGCCTGCTCCGTGATCGCGAACAGTGGTAGGTGGCGAAAGTGAGAGAGATGGAAAAGGCAGCGATGATAGACAACAGTAGGCAACTCTTTAGACTCATCAAGGAAACTGGTATTGGGAACCTAAATGTGAGTGAGACTATCTCGGAAAAGGATAGACTTATTATCCATTCTCAATCGAGGAGACTGGACTGATGGGCAGGACACTTTAGGGATCATTTCAACTGGCCTTCAGCCACTCTTTGGTTACCCACAATCTCCAGTCATCCTGAATAGCGAATTGACGTAAGTTGCGAAAGTGTTAGGAAATCTGAAGTGAGACGAGCTACAGGTCCTGATAGACTGACCCCTGAGATATTTAAGGATGGTGGTCCAGTTTTAGCAGCTAGGTTGACTGAGATCTTAGGTAGAATCTGGGAACTGGACGTAATCCCATCCGACTGGTCTCAATCACTGATTGTCCCAATCTATAAGAAAGGACAGAAGTCTTCTTGTGACAATCACAGGGGAATAAGTCTAACTAATATAGTATCTAAAATATTGGCCTCAATAATACTTCGGCGCCTAACGAAAGCTCGTGAAGAACAGACTCAAGAAAACCAGGCTGGTTTGGTATAGACCACATCTTCACACTACGACAGGTCCTGGAACACAGACACACATTTATACGTCCTACAATAGTCGTCTTCCTGGACCTAAACGAGGCATTTGACTCAGTGGATCGTGAGGTTCTGTGGCAGTGTCTGTCATTGAAAGGTGTACCAAATAAGTACATTAACCTCATACAAGCTCTCTACTCAAACACCACTGGCCGAGTGAGAGCTTATGGCGAATTGTCATCGGAATTCTCTACTTCAAGTGGTGTTCGTCAGGAATGTCCACTTTCTCCATTCTTGATTAATTTAATCATAGACACGCTCCTAGAAATAACCTTATCCTCGTCTGAATTTTCAGGAGTAGACCTTTTACCAGGTGGCTCGCTTATTGACTTAGAATATGCCGATGACATTGTCCTATTCGGTGAAGACGCTGACAAAATGCAGAGTCTTCTGACTACCCTAAGCAACAATGCAAGCATGTTCAGGATGCGGTTTTCCCCCTCGAAATGCAAAATGTTGTCTCAAGACTGGGTTTCATCGGCACCTGAACTAGTGATAGGGAGTGAAGTAGTCGAACGTGTAGACCGCTTCACTTATCTTGGGAGTCTCATCAGTGCTGATAGCCTGGTGACCGACGAAATCTCAGCACGGGTACGGAAGGATCGATTGGCTTTTGCCAACCTGCATCACTTACGGTGCAGGCAAGATATCCGCTTGTTAACCAAAGAATGAGTGTACTGCGCAGTAGTTCGCTCTGTCCTACTATACGGATGCGAAACATGTGCGTTAAGAGTAGAGGACACTCGTAGGTTACTAGTATTCGATCATAGGTGTCTTCGAAGCATTGCTCGTATTTCCTGGGACAACCGAGTAAGCAATGCTGTAGTTGGGAAACGGGTGCTAGGTAAGAATGGCAGATCAATTGATGAAGTGGTGAAACTTCATCAGTTGAGGTGGTTGGGACATGTGATACGTATGCCTAACCACCGAACGCCTCGTCAAGCAATGTTTTGTGGTGTAGGAGTAGGTTGGAAGAAAGCTAGGGGCGGCCAGACTAAAACACGGCAGAGATCCATGAAGTCACTGACAAGTGGACTGAGTCATGTTGGCAGATGTAGGCTATCTGGTTGGGGTCCGCGATATGATAGTAATCGACGGTTAGAGACCTTGAACGACATGGCTCAAAATAATTTGAAATGGCGCAGGTGCATTCATCGTTTGTGTTCTCTGTAATACTAACCTCATAATCGCTATCTTTCTCCTTCTACATTTATCTGACTGAATTATACTTCTCGAATCATATCTTTGATCCCTAATCTTCTCCATTGCTGCTAATAATTCTACTATCGCTATCACTCTTGCATTTGAACTGACAGTTATGTCTCTGTGCTGACGTTGTATGGCAACCTGAACTGATGTACTTATGTACGAAGTTCTGCGTTGTATCTGTCTGTCTGAACCTGCTACCTGATGAATGTCAAAAAGCTTGCTTGTTAGTACCATTTACTCAGATCAATAACTTATTCTATCTCGCTGATTATCTCCGTTTTCTTTCATTCGGTTAAACTTCTGTATTCTGATATAAACTTCACTATTAATTAAATAACTTATTTAACTAATTATATTATTCCGAGAATCTTCTCCAAATTGTAACTAACTGATATCTGGCCTGGTAATGTGTTAGCTGCTTGTATCCAGAAACTTTACTTATCCGAGATAAATCCACTCAAACCACAGATCATACTAATTCACAACTGCCAACTGACTAAAATTAGTGCAGTAAAGTCGCTAGACAACCATCCATTTGACAGTACCAAATACCTAAAACTTTACGCAAACAACAATTGGTTCATATTAGCTCATGAAACAAGTTTCACCTACACGCCAACCACCTTGTAAAGAAATAATAGGTTCTAACAAAAAGAATCCCGACATGCCAGTTGTTGTATTAATGATCATGAATGTTTATCACGATTTTAAATGAAGTTCCGAAGCTTAGGAAAATAAGTAGAATATCATACAGAATCCCCCCAATAGTCACCATACAGCTGAATCCAACAGTCATACCGTTTAATCATAGAGCATACACATTAATTAAGGTAACGCTAGTTTTATATTTGATATATCCATCTAATATCTCAAAATCTGAATGTACATAGCATCATCTTGAACTACTTGGAGAGTTGTCTGTTTTGATCACTTGGTTGTACCAGACGCAGTAAGTGCATATTGAACAGCGGAACTTGTCCGGAAATAGTCCCATCTTCGTGTTTTTTACGCGTATTATAATTCCAAACAGTAACTCACTAGTAAATAAGCTGCTAACTTCTGATTTATTGGTGTTTAGTTAACCTGACACAGAGAAGATGTAAGAGCTACTACGGGATTCTAAGAAATATGAATGTAACAACGCCTATGTAAATATACCTTTTATTGTTTAGACTGATGGGAAGAATAGTTATGCATTTTTGAAAATTTCAACTGTTCACGCAATTGACATGTATCAAGAAACCATTGGTAAGTATACGTAACGATCAATTCATGGAGGACATACATCACTAGTATTATTTAAAGTGCTAATATCTAATAACTGGAAACAGGATATTTACAGAATCGTACTAAAATATCAAAATGTTAATAAAGAACTGTACAAAAATATAGAAAACTGTTATGTACACACAGAATTAATCTCATTAGATCAAATATACATTAGACAAGTAACGAAGATATCCAAGATTTAAGGCACATCTATTTTCCAATAATATTTCATCTGGGTTATTAGCATTGAGTTCAGGATTGTTGATTCGAGCTGTAAAGAAAAGAGTGAAGTCAGTGCACACTTTAGTAACGGAGTACACAATGACGGTTCCATATTAATCCAAAACTAAATGAAATCGACCACAGTATATAGATAACAAAAAGACTAACAGTATTTCCAAATAACAAATAAAAACACCAAGTAATTTACAGAAAGAAAATGTAAAAGATCCGATGTGTGGTTTTAATAAAATATACGTGAGACGTCATCTGAAACTATTTAATAACCATTACTGCCGATAGTTCGCCACCTGATGAAAATATACACAACCCAGCAGCTACCTACGTACAGGCGTTGATACTGAACGGTAGAACAGAATACTGGTTAGATCTGCATCTGTCGTTTTGCGTTACATCCATCTGCATTCAGTAGTTGGTTTACGGAGTAAGCTATATTGGCATCACAAAGTGAGAACTCCTGAAACGCATCTTTTAGCAGCATTCTGCTTGGTTATGTAAACGCAATCCGCAGAACATGCCCATATGTCAACCAAACTGATCAAATCTCAGTCGAAAAACTAACTTAAGAATATTCCAAACCATTTGAAAAGGAACTACAAGAAATAGTTTGAAGAAAATATAAATCAAGAACTTGTGTAGCGCATTCTTTAGAAACTCATCAATTTTAGTTTGATCTTTTTGGGATGAGGAACAAGTACCAACAGACAGGAAAGAAGGATAACTCGTCAAAATACCGAAGAAAGGCGATCTCAGCAAGTGTGAGAACTACAGAGGCATCACTCTTCTCTCAATGCCAGGCATAGTCTTCAACAGGGTATTGTTAAGCAGAACGAAGGACTTTGTAGACACCCAACTTTTAGACCAACAGGCTGGATTTCGTAAGGATCAATCGTGTACCAACCAAACTGCAACATTAGGGATCACTGTAGAGCAATCAATTGAATGGAATTAACCACTATACATCAACTTCATTGACTACGAGAAAGCATTCGATAGCATGGACAGGAAAAAACTATGGGGGCTTCTTCGACACTACGGCGTCCCTGAGAAGATAGTCAACATCATATGGAATTCTTATGATGGATTAGGCTGCAAAATCGTGCACGGAGGTCAGCTGAAAGACTCGTTCAAGGTGAAGGCCGGTGTGAGACAAGGTTGCTTACTCTCACTCTTTCTCTTTCTCCTGGTGATCGACTGGATTATGAAGTCGTCAACATTTGGAGGGAAACACGGGATGTAGTGGACAACCGGTGTGCAGTTGGACGATTCGAACTTCAGAGATGAGCTGGCACTTCTGTCGCACGCACAACAACAAATACAAGAGAAGACGACCAGTGCAACAGCAGTAAGGTTCTCCGATACAACACAACATGCACCAACCAAATCACTCTTAATCGAGATGCCTTAGAGGACGTATAAACCTTTACATACCTGGCCAGCATCATCGACGAGAAAGGTGGATCCGATGTAGATGTGA
Organism: Schistosoma turkestanicum; assembly: GCA_944470395.2. Classification (NCBI taxonomy): domain Eukaryota; kingdom Metazoa; phylum Platyhelminthes; class Trematoda; order Strigeidida; family Schistosomatidae; genus Schistosoma; species Schistosoma turkestanicum. The sequence goes on from OX103979.1 coordinate 63,243,275, forward strand.
AGGCACGGATCGGCAAAGGAAAAGCTGCATTTCTACAATTGAAGAACATCTGGGATTCCAAACAACTATCAACCAACACCGAGGTCACAACTTTCAGTAGAAATGTCAAGACAGTCCTGCTGTATGAGGCAGAAACTTGGAGTACTACAAAAGCTATCATCAAGATGATACAAGTATTTATTAACAGTTGTCCACGCAAAATACTTCGATTATGTTGGCTAGATAACATTAGCAACAACCTATTGTGTGACAGGACAAACCAGATTTCAATAGAGGAAGAAATCAGGAAAAAGTGCTGGAAGTGGATAGGACACACATTGAGGAAAGCACCCAAATGTGTCGCAAGACAAGCCTTCACTTGGAACCCCCAAGGTCAGAGGAAAAGTCAGTCAGTCAGTCAGTTGCAACGTAGAACTTCGTACGTAAGTACATCAGTTCATGTCGCCATACCACATCAGCACAGAGATATAATTTTCAATTCAAATCCAATAGTAGAAGAGGTAGTAAAGGTATTAGAAGTAATCGGAGAGGTTAGGATTAGAAGATATTATTCAAGAAGTATGATTTAATGAGAAAAGTTTAGAAAGTCAAAACTGGAGGTGTTGAAGAATCCAGAAGATTAGGATTTGAGAGAACACAAAGAATAAATGCACTGGCGCCATTGCGAATGATTCTGAGCCATGTCATTCAAGGTCTCTAACCATCGATTATTATCATCTCGCGGACCCCAACCAGGTAGTCGACAATTACCGACATGGCTAAGTCCACTCGTCAATGACTTCATGGATTTCTGCCATGTTTTGGTCGTTAGGGGAGGTGTGACACTTTTCTAACCCTTCCTTCCTTGTGAGAAGGCAGCATCGCTGCAGATGCTGGTTGTCCGAGGGAAACACCTTACTGCTGTCACACCCCTCTGCAGTCAGCAGTACGACTTCGCCCTCAGACCTTGGGTAGCTGCTTTTAGTCTCATCGTTCTCCAATCGACGTGCCTGGCATGGTAGAACCTTGAGGAACGTATGTTCCAGCCAGTATAGCTCGGTTGGGTCATCACGATAGGCAAACCCGACCACCACGTCAAGGTAGCAGCTACGGTCGGGAGAGGAAAAGAGGAATGCCAAGGAACACATTACGCCGAGAAATGGAGACAGATGTGAGAAAAAACAACAATTGGATAGAACTGGAAAGTAACGTCCAGGACAGAGTAGGATGGAGATTTATGGTTGGCGGCCTATGCTCCATTGGGGGTAACAGGCGTAAGTTGTGTATAAGAACAAAATGTCTAATCTCGTTTTATACAGTGGTCTTAGCATTGTTCTTAGCTTCCATACTGAGTTATTTACTCGCAGATGAATTATTTTTTACATTGAAATCATGAGTGAATAATTGTTAGACCACCATTCGAAACCTGGAAACACTGGGTGGATGTTTCCTATCAGTAGCATTGCTACTGCATATCCATAATTTCTAGATATTTTTTTAATTTGACAAATATCTATTACATAAATACTAACTTTTAATTACAAGGAAACAGAATAACATCGTTCACCTTTAAATTTGGTAGACTGTGAAAATGCACCACGATTTGAAGCTGAACATTCCAGCGCTGACAGTAAACGAATATTCCATAAATAAGGTATTAAACTATCAGGACAATCCAAAGTACTATGAAGAAGTGAACCGCCACAAGATCCACGTAAACAATCCAAAGAAGTACTATTATCAAAAGTACATGGTTGTTGGTTTACAACTGCAGTACTAAAAGTATCAATTTGAGTTATTGGCCAACCATTAGAATTTTCACCTAAACTATTAATAAGTTGAACAACATTGTCCACAAGACATTCATCAGTTGATGGATCGAATTGTGCAAGGACGACACTTTCATAAAATAATCCAAGATATTGAAGACAACACATCATACGAAACACCAGCTTAATGAAAGGAAGTAAGAACAAAAAAAAAGTAAAACAATCATACTGGGTACAGTGAAAATGATGAAAAAGATTTGTAATCAAATTATTTAGTTTCAGTAGGATGAGATGTGAAGTTTGAATTTTCATTGTTGATGACAGAAACAACATGTGCTTTAGATGGAAGCTAATGTTAAATTAACTCGTTTTCATGATCACGCTCGCGGTATAACTCATAAGCTCACATGTACTGGGGATCAACGCTGACATAACACACTAAACTAACAGTCGAAAATTTAAAATTAAACCATCAAACTCAAAGATAGCAACATTATCAAAGTAACAAAAAAATTAAACAATAAGATTTTGAGCAGAAATAGATAATGGCCCATAGTAGAATTGAAAAATCACATTTCATAATATTAAGGATTCCTTAACTAATTCCGTCTGGAGCCCCTCTGCGATTACTGCCGGTCTCAGACCCAGATAAAAGGGAAGGGTTGGGCGACCCCATCCCGCAGAAAAGTAACTCGCTAAAAAACGGTAACCAGAAACTGGTCGGCGGCCTATGTTCCACTGGGGTTAACAGGCGTAAGTAAGTAGGCAGGTTGTTCTTTAGCTGCACATACCCGTATGTTCACCGTGGGAAACCTCGTACCAATCATTTCGAACATCATCGAGTTATTCATTAGGCTATTAAGTTCAGAGAGCAACTAGCTGCAATGGATTTAAATTCATATGTACTGGTTACTTGAACGTCTGCATTGATGTTTAGAACTGATCAGTTTCCCATTCGAGTCACTATTAATCCCTGCTTTAAGTGCTCACGATTTAATGGCGACGTTAAGGCACTCCAAAAACAAATCAATCCATTACATTTATAAACATCAATCGAAAGATTCAAGCAAACAATACAGATGAGTTAGACACTAACCGCTGAAAATTTTCAAGTACAAATGACCATACGGGTTGTCCTACATACGAGCAGTGAGTCAGTATGTAAATTTGCTTCTTCAAAAGATTAATTATTTCGAATTTCATCACTTAGCTAATAAAGGAAGATGTAGATTGGACTTTAGTTAATTCATATTGTTCAATTGTCGATAGTTTTGCCATGAAATCTGTCAGTCTATTGAGTGATGAGGATAATACTATTTTGACTATAATACGAAACGTCGTAATATATTTTTTTCAAGAAGAGAAAAAAGATAGAAGCCATAGAATATGGATGGATTGAACAGTTGAAGTAATACATAGACAGTACTAAATCAGCAAATATCTAATATGTCTAAAAGATTTCACAGGAAAATTCTTCGACAGAGAGTTGTTAAACAGAATGAAAGATTCCGTACACGTTCAACTCCGAGGTCGGATGGCTGGTTTCCGTAAGGACCGATCATGCACCAACCAAATCAACAAACTACGGATCATTGTGGAGCAATCAACTGAATGGAATTCAGCACTCTAAAACAATTTCATTGGCTACGAGAAAGCATTTGACTGCATGGACAGGATGACAATATGGAGGCTTCTTCGACACTATGGCGTGCTAGAGAAGAGAGTCAACATTATACGGAATTCTTAAGATGGATTAAACGGCAAGATTGTGCATAGAGAACAGATCACAGATGCATTTCAAGTGAAAACTTGTCTCGAGCAAGGTTAATTACTCTCACCCTTTCTCTTTCTTCTGGTAGTTGGTAGGATTATAAGACGACAACACCTGAGGGGAAGCATGAAATTGAGTGGATAGTTCATATGCACCTACACGATTTGGAACTTACAGATGATCTAGCTATTCTATACCACATACAGCAACAAGTGCAGATGAGGAAAGCCAGTGTAACAACAACCGGTTTTAACATACACAAGGAAAAGAGCAAGATCCTCCGATACAATGCAGCAGGCACCAACAAAACCACAGTTGATGGAGGAGCTCCAGATGTAGAATCATTTATAAACAATCTGGATCTGATGCAGATGTAAAGACACGAATTGTAAGGAGAGTGTTTTTACAGTTGAAGGACATCTGGAACTCAAATCAACTGTCAACCAACACCAAAGTCACAATTTTCAATACAAACGTCGAAACAATTCTATTGTATGGGGCGGAAACTATAAAAGACAGCATACACAAGATACAGGTGTTTATTAACAGTTGTCTACGCAACATACTGCGGATCTGTTGGCCAGACAGCATTAGTAACAACTTATTATGAGAGAGAATAAACCAGATTCCAGCTGATAAAGCGCTGGAGGTGGATAAGACTAACATTGTGGGAATTTCCCAAATGCATCATGAGGCTAGCCTTACTTGGAGTCCTGACGGACAAAAGAAAAGAGGTAGACCAAAGGACACAACGCTGAGAATTAAGGACAGCATCAACTGAGCAGAACTGGAAAGGAAAGCCCAGAACAGAGATGGTTATATATATATATATATATATATATATATATATATATATATATATATATATATATATATATATATATTGATACATATGAATAAAAAACATCAGAATTGCAGTAGCAATAATAAAATGACCATACCTCTTTTGTAAAATAAGTTGATAAAACATTCTTTGAGAACGAATCCGTAACAATACTACCGAATTCTAAATATGTTGACAAGGCCTGACGGTAATTTTTCTCGAAAAACTCTATTTCCCCACGTAATATAAGCCAATCTATTCTTTGCGGTTGAACAGTTAAGCCACAATTTAATAAATAATTCAAATGATCACATAACAATTCACCACTGACCTACAATTATAAATATAATTACAAAAGTTGGTGTATTATTTTAGAAGAAATTGAAGGTAAAAACAACAGTACGCCGCCGAACCAACCAGGTTTAACGCAGTGCTTCCTTATAAGGCACGGAGAGTTAGATAAAAAATTGTCTACATTTCGTTCTTAAAACGCTTTTTATCAAGATTACATGTAAAATGCCGATTATTTGTTAAGCATAGTGATTACTGCGTCTCAGAGCATAGCCAAGGATATTTGGGCTACTAAAAAGTATTTTTTTTTAAAGTTTAAACCAACTCGTTACATTATTCTTCTTCTGTCGTTTGCTATCAGAGATAATTTATTGTATATGCGTAAACACATTTTGCCTATTATAAACTTGTTACTTTTTCATTGTGAATTGCTTCAGAACCCAACACTGTCTTCTAATTGACTGACAAATCGTTCAACGTCATTTCTTAAATGTAATTTTGCCATAAAAAAAATACAATGACAATCTTAATTGTTTACACTTTATTAAACAATTTTTTACCTGTATTTCCATTTTAACTGTAATGGAGATTATGGAGATTGTTGAATTTGATAATTTACATCACCGACTGATTTCAAATGTCAGACAAATGTTAAGACAATAATATTATTTAAGTAAGACTTGTGGAATATTTGATGTCAACTAAATAGTCTATAGATTAAAAACACACACAGTAAGATTTGATTGAATGTTTAAGATTCAATTTGCAGTGAATGCATCCGGCACAGAAATTTCATACAAGAACGAAACAATTATCCAGTGCTTCTTGTTGGTTGGTTGGTCGGTTGACTGACTCACTAAATTCAATCCATAATACAACCTGTACATTTTCGATCTATGTATACTCTAAATGCATTAATTCACACTTTAGATAGCGATGAATGATTAAACAGCAAGTTTCACTTGTTTTTGCTCAGTATTCTAGGTAAAATGGTTTTGATTAAGTTATTTGTATGCAAAATAAATATTTACAAGTATCTGACAAAACGCCAACATCATGCTTGATTTCTTCTGATAAAGCGATAACTTTCTAACTAAAACAGTGGGATTTCAAATTTAAAAAAAATTAAAGATTTCAATCACTAATCCACACACACACACACACTTGGACAGCAAGTATTAATATAAGTTTACACTTTGGGACTTACTGAACAATTTGTTTCCACGTCTAAAGTCCATAGTTGTTTATCTAAAAATGACACTGTCACCGATTTATGACTAGCTAAATGTTTGTCAGAATGATATCGTTTATTATTAATGTTCGTTGTAGCAGTTTTAGTGTGATTGTGTTTGTTCATATTGGATAAATTATCTTTCGGTTTATCCCATCGGGATGTACGTAATTTTGTAGTGGACTGTGAATCACCACCGCCGCCGCCGCCGCCAGATGTATCCGCAGTGTTGATGGTACTAGCGGTCCCTATTGCTGTGGTTGCCGACGATTCTTCACTCATTGACTCGTCATTTTTATTATTCTCTACACGATGAATGGAGGAATTAAAACAATTCACCAATTGTTCTAAAATGTGTAAATTGAATTTTCCACACAGTTGATGTGTAATTTGAGCAAAACTAATAATTAAATAATCTAATAATTGTAATCCGATCAATGAATGATGGCTGAATAGTCTGCGTTTATTATCCATTGGGAATTTCAATCCAATAGTAGACAATAATTGGGTAATTTCATCGATAGTTGCTAACATTTCACCTATAATATATAAACTAGGCAAACTTATTCCAGAACGAGTAGATGATGATGATGAATCTGTAAAAACAAACAAAATATGAAAGTACAAAATTAACAATGAAATGTGATATTGACTAAGTGCTCAATGCAAAAGCTATGAGAGAGAGAAAACTAGAGACAACTAACTGGGAAGTTGTTTTGTGCTAGTATGGAACTCTTCAAAAGCATGCATCACAAATGCACCAAGGATTGAATCTAGGATATTTAGTTCTTATAGAGAATGTTGAACCAATTGGAATCATTGCAACTACATCCAATCGAACAATAGCGAATCCCATCAATTTGCCATGTATTGATTGCTATGATCATTTATTGGCATTGACTATAATTGTTTTAATCCCGATATTTCTGAAATTCATCTATCCATGAGAGCAAGAGAACGAGAAGTAAGACCTATATCTATGACAAATACAACCTACAAAATAGAAAAAATTGATTTCGTGTGTTAATAGGGGCATGCAGGAGAATGTCACTTCCCGGTTATCCACATGGGGAAAGAGTATTTCTAGAGTAACTTGAAAATGAAAGTTGGATTACTGTTAGTCTTAGAGACCGTAGAAGTGTGATCGCAGAGCCCAAGAGATAACTACTTGAGACCGGTTGTACATGGACGTTTCATGGGAGAAGGAAATCTATGGGGTAAAAAGTGAGGTGTGACATTTTAAGGATCAACCATTTTTAACTCCTTTCGTTGTGAGGTAGCATTGTCCCTAGCCTCTACAGTCAGCAATACGACTGCTCCCTCAGACCTTAAGTTGTTGCTTTTAGTCTCTGCTGTCCTCCAATCGACCTGTTAGGCATGGTAGGACCAAACGCGACATGTGTTCCAGCTAGTAAAGCTCAGTTGAATGATCAAGATACACAAGCTAGCTAGTTTTACAACTCAAAAGAGAATTAAACATATTAATCAGCACATTCAGTAAAAACTTTTGAAAAAAAAACAAATGCCTGCCAAACCTGGATGATAATTTCGAAAACCTCGCTGCTGTTGTTGTTGTTGTTGTTCAGATCCAGCTAATGTTACAACATTAGTATTCAGTGTATCAAGTGAATTATTATATGCAGAAGCAAAACATCCATGAATAATTAATCCGTAAAATTCATTGATCACAGTTTTTAGTCGGTCCGCATCAGCCAATTTAACGGTGGCACTTAAAATATTCTTCTTTAAATGATTAAAATCTTGTTTGTCAAAATTTCTATGCGGATTGATTGTTGCTGATGTTGTTGTTGATGATGATGATGATGTGGTTGTTGAATTGGAACTTTCATGCGATGATGATGATGATGAATGTAATACTTCATGAAAATGTAAGAGAATACGAATTAAGTCTAAGGAACCGGCACATGCGACACGAAATGAAATATTTCCCGACGGTAATGAAATGGAAGATTTCGATGCAATTGACATAGGATATAAGAAATCACATTCCTGAAGTGGAAACAAAAATGGGAAATTTCTTTGTACTGCTTATCACATTGTTACATTTTAAAAGTGAATAAGTCACTCCTGCGGGGTGCAGGAGTCGTGGATGCGCACTGCTGAGGAGTCCCATACCAGGACGAAACGGCCGTCCAGTGCTTCCAGGTTTCTAACGGTGGTCTAACATTGATCGATTCATGGTTTCAAAAATGTATAAATTAATATGTCAATGTTTTGAAATAGAGACAAGGGGATCATAGTTATTTGTACCAGATTTTTATTTTTCATTAATTATTTAAAAGTTTCTTTGGCATACTACGAAAAATAAGTGGAAAATCGATTTTATGAGGTTGGAATCTGATGTACGAATAGGTCAAGAAAAAGGCTAAAAGTGAACAAACCAAGATAAGAAATTTTTGTTCAACTGATCTGAACCATGTGTCAGTTGTAGGGGCAGACCACTTCATTACGGTTTGCATGGTTATTGTAATAAATGGTGGGAGAATCGATTACAATGGCACAGATACACCCACTCGCTTTATTATTATTCACTAGATTACACATACCTTTCGATTCCTTCTTTCCATACCATATTCTCTCCTAATGTTCAATCTTTTATTTATCAAAGTATGAAATTATTATTAATACCACCTCATTATCAGGTACAAACTCGTGTTGTACTTGACTTTCAAAACTGCACTTCTAATGTCCAGGCTATCGAAACCGAAAATTAGGTTGAGTGACATTCGAGCCTCAGATTGAATGACTAAAAGTTGAACATTTTACCTATTGATACCCCATGATAATAACCAAGAAAGTTCAATAATATATCACAGACAATGAACATAGCAAACCTTATTACTCACTTTAACCATTAAAAGAAAACAACTGGCTGCAGTAATCAATTCATTAGATAAACCAATCAAATTCATAGATTCCATTTTTGTTTCCAATGAATTTGCATTTGACGACAAACCAGCAGCATAACACAGACAAATTTTAACTCGTCTAATTAAATCATTCAATGATACTTGTCCAGTATGAAGAGTTGATTTTGAGATTGAATGTGATGGATTATTATGACTGTTATTTCCACTAAAATGATTCACTGATGATGGATTCAAGTACTCCTTTACGAGAGAGGTAATACATTTAAATTCATTTATTATAATTTTTAAATAAATAACTGAATGAAATTATTATCATTATTGAACAAGTGGGGTTACTGCCAGTCCCAAGCCCTCATAACGGAGGAGGGTTGGGCATGGGGTTAGCGACCTTATTCTGTAGAAAACCAACTCATTAAAAAAAAACGCTAACCAGAAACGGTCAGCTCTGTTTAGGGTAACAGGCGCAAGTAAGTATCTCCAACTGATATGACATAACAGTTCATTATGGTCGTAAGTGAACACCGCTGAGGAGTCTCATACTAGAATGAAACAACTATTCAATGCTTCCTAGTTTCCAATAATTGTCTTAATAACCTCAACTTGTAATACAAACTGTATTATTCCATGTTGCTTCTAATGGTATCATGTAACTAACTGGTAAGTGAACAATGTAACATGCCCTCTAATCTATTACACGTCGGACTAAAATCTCATCAATAGATTCAAATTTATGTTGCTGGGAACTGTAAGCCTATATATAAAATTACTCATTGACTACGACATTAGAAGAAAACAGTTCAGCACCGTCAAAATCCATTGTTCACAGCCATATACAGAGGACTACATAAACCCATTCATAAGCGGTCCAATTGTTTTAAAAATTGTTAAGCTACAAAAAAGTAAACAAACAACATACAAGAATTTCCATAACCTTACCAATAAATCAGCTAATAGTAATTCATGTTTGATAGAAGCATGAATCCATTGGAAAGCATCACTGGGACGAGATTGCTTTCCAACTATATGACCGGATGTTGGTGCAACATTAACAGATGATGACGGCGGAGGTGGTACCATAGGATTAATTGATGCTAGATTATTTAAAGCAGCAAGTAGAAAAGCTCTAGCTCCTGTGAATGGTGACATTTCATGACGAATGATAGAAGAACCTTTAGCTAATTGTATTAAAACTGTAATCGCCCACATAATATTCCCAGATGATGATAACAAGAAATCAATTGGATTGGTTAACTTGAAGTGAAGCATAAAAAATCGAAATACAATATATATATTAGTACCTGATATACAAATATTGTAGTACATAGATTTGGCTAAATTATGTGATCATGTATTTACAAGAAAAATTAGTCAAATTCAGCATAGAAGAATCGGTACGTGTGTAGATTGGCTTAAGTTGTCATAACCCATAAGCAGGAAGAGATGAAATTGTTCGGGTATAGGCATCCGATATAAGATTCAATAAAATATAAATCAGTAAAATAAAATGATCATACGAAGTTCGGATTAGAATTTGGGGAAAGATAAAGAATGAATCCACTTGCGCCAATGAGAAAGATTTTGGGCCATATAACTCGAAGTTTTTAACTATTAGTTACAATAATCCACACGAACGCCAACAAGGTAGTTTATACCTAAGTACATGGCCCAACAGTTGGTGTTTTTATGGACTGATAACATTCCCCAGTTTGGTCACACCTAGATTTGTTTCAGACTACTTCTGCACCGCACAACATAGCCCGTCGAGGTAGGCGGGGTTGTTTCATGCGTAACCAACTACCTCACATAATGATGACTAACTATCCCACCAACTGATTTGTCATCTTTACCAAGTACCCCATTCCTAACCTAGTTATTATTTACTCAATGGTTTCAAAATACACGAGCAATCTGTTCCGAAAACACCTATAACAGAATACTAGTAACCTATGAGCATCCTTTATTCTCAATGATAATTTTTCATACTCATAAAGTGGGACGCAGTGGACTGCTGAGCAGTATACTGATCCTTTGCTTGATAAACAGATATCTCGTCAACGGCGCAACTAACAAAGGGTAGTGAAAGTCAAATGAACTTTCTGAATCCATCCTAAAACTTCGTCAGATGCCAGCCTATCAGGGCTTATGAGACTCTCAAGATAAATGAAGTGGCCAACACACTTAAAAATATGAGCACAACGTAACTCATTTATCAAGTAGAAATTCAAAAATCCAACTTTTAGGCATACTTATTAACGTAAGGACGGACAAATGATACTAGATAACTACCTTAAATCGAAATGCATGGAACAAGATTTGAATTTTCAAATCAATGATTCAGAATCGAACACTTTAGACAATAAGCTACAGGCAGAACAGATAATATTTATAAATGTACAAAGTTCTATAATTGTTCGATCTCTACAAGAATATCACTTTTAAGCGGATGCAATTGTTTCATTCAAAATATTTTCAATTGCAAACCATATTCTCAAGTAGTTGAAAAAAATCAAAGTTAAAAATAACCAGTGACAATCAATCATCCATTAATCCCAAAATAATGCTAACAATAATTTCAAAGATGATTTTCTGGTGAACATAATGAATTAATTACTTAACACCTATTAGCTTTCAATAAAACCAGAAGTAATCTTAATAGTTAACAACATATGGAGATTTATTTCATATATGTAGCCATGATAATATACACAATACACTGAATGTTTCAAAATAATAACTTTTGAGTTCAATCTCCAGACTTGTTAATTTTCGAAACCTGAAACCCTAAATAAAACCAGAGGAGGGTGAAACTATGGAAGAAACTTCACCTTAGAGGTTAGTTTAAGCATAGAAAATATAGACGATTTATAGGATCACAAAAGGCCTTGTAGATGATGCAATAAAAGTTAGGAATAAATTTAGTACAGAGAAGTACTTCACATCATTAGAATACCATACTTGATTAAGTAGCCTTTGAATAATAACTGGTTGGTACATTGTGTAATTAAACAGAGCGATGCAGAGATGATTTTAGAGCAGTAGAATTTCAGACATTCAAGACATCGTAGTTCAGGGCCAGATACACTGCGATAAATCCAATCACTCTCCAAATTGATACTCTAGATATTGACTTTCAAAATTATTTTATACTTTTTATTTTGTGAACCAACTCAGATTATATTCCCCATGGCTAATATCTATTATTAACAACGGCACTAACACTACCTCTACTTAGCCAGTATTCATCGATGAGTATATCATCTCGATGTGTTTATTTTAATGTAAAGACTTGACCTGGTGCACATATAGGCCAGATTTTATCTTGCTTATACATATATATATATATATATATATATATAGACAAAATATTGTGAATGAATTCACCTATTCGAAACAATCTGGTTCACTTGTAAAAAAGAGTACATAAATGAAACAGATCAATAAACGATAACTTACAATGTTCTCATCAGTAGGATGTAGTCCGACTATTTCCAGTGAAGCTAAATAATGTAATGATGAAAGCCATGAACCATTTAATTCTAAAATTCCATTCGGTGTCATACCCGACCTTAATAGATAATCTACTGATGTATTTACATCAGTTGGATTCCGTGTGGTCGAAAAGATGACGTACTACTCGGAGATCGCATGCAAGTGGGTTTTCTCTAGTAAAAGCTTGAAGTGATTGACCAGCGAAATGTCCATGTCCACCAGTTACATGGGACTGCGGAAGTGACATGTGAGGAAATGATGTTGATGGAAACTGATGCTGACCAGCTAAGCTACGCATATCCACATCACCAACGACTCGAAATGGCGATCCACCTCTAGATAACTGTGGTCTAAACGATCCAGCATTTGGATATACCTCAGAATTTGCCCAAAATCCAAGTCCAAGAAAGTTTAAATCATCCGATTCCATTGGACGTAGGTTTGAATCAAGACCAATATCTAGATTAGGCATATCGGCAAGACAGTCAGGAATAAAAGCACAGAAAAGATCGGAATTTACTTCCGTTTCAGATGAACCGGCAGAATTTACTGCTTCAAAAATAGACTGTATATATTTTCTGCAAGATTCTGGTAACAATTCCATCTAAAATAACAAAATATATGGTTATATATGTGTATATATAAAATGATATCTGGTACAAAAGACATCTCTATATGTATGTATAGGTTATATCTTCCAAGTAACTTCGTGTGCCTGGCTTGTGATGTAGGCAATATATCCGTCTGCCGAATACAATACAAATAGACTGCAACACAATTAGCTATTTTAATTTACAGCCATCAAACGTAGTTGTTTAATGTAAAGGATACTATGAAGTTATTAGGATTTGATCACACGCGTTTTCGAATTATTGTTTATCGATGGTGAGAGCGCCAAGAGATCAACGTTGAGGTTAGATAATATGTACTATGAAAAATTGTGGTTACCCTCCTTTATGCTTAATATTTCTTAATAACACTGATACTGTTAGTAATTCTGTAATTTTAGTATTTTTACTGATAATTTCATTTTGCTGTGTTTAGCAACGCGGCGGGGCAACTTTGAACCGATGTACATTGACGCCATGTTTTATTCTGCTTAAGACAGACTAACTGTGATTTTTTTGTAGAATCATTTCCCATATGAACGAAGTAGTAGATTATGTTTTGTTATGTTTAGAAATGATAAAATTGGAATTTTAGCAATACTTTTCGGTAATAAAAGCATGAAAAAACCTAAATTACAATTCAAAGATAATCTGAGAAACTGTTGGTTCAATTCCTTAAAATACTATAAGTAACAAAGGTCATGTTAAAGTTACTGACACTGTGGTTTGAATACTAAATTTGGTAGGCTAATCATTTTGACTCCAATTGAATTGTTGATATCATGATAGATGACAGTGATATATATTGAGACTATTTGGTTGTATTTAAGATCACTATCAAGTGATTTATCTTCAAATCAAAGGTAGATAGGTATTGACCAGAACCTGTTGATGTGTTTCGATATACACCATACTGTTCGTATGAGGCTACAGATATCTATCATCCAGCTGCCCAATATAAAAGTAAGCCAATTGAAATTTTCCCAAACTTACAGTCTAACAGTTAAAAGTCACAGCATTTTATCATTTAGCTATTGTTCCGTCAATCAGTCATCCAGCTACAACGTACGTACGTACGTACACAAGTTCAGGTTCACCGCAATTAGCACAGAGACGCAACTCTCAACTCAAATCCGCAAAGTAGTAGATATAGTAGAAGTATTAACGGTAAATGGAGATAGATTACAGTTCAAGGATTTATTCAAAAAGGATAATCTAGTGAAACAAACTGAAAAGATAAAGATGATGAGAGGATTCAGGAGACTAGAATTCCAGAGAACAAAAGAGTGGATGCACGTGCGCCATTGCAAACGATTTTGAGCCATATTGTTCAAGGTCTCTCTAACCATCCGTTACTATCGTCTCAAGGATTCCCAACCAGGTAGCCTACATCTATCTAGCTGTTGAGGATTGATCGAAAATATCTAGTATATATTTCACTAGGTGATAACTTTTAGCTAAGAGTATGACCAAAATAATCTTTGTTTTATTAGCCAATTAACCCACTTTGAATCGAATCAATATAACGATGGCAATGGTGAATCAAAGAATGTTGAATTGTTGTAGAACACGGCATAGTGCAAAAAAAAAATGTTCAACAATAAGATAAAGTAAGAATAAAATACAATGAAACAATAGCTTTAAAGAGAGAATTAAGATACTTCTTCTAACGAACCATTTAATCAACTTACCAATTTATGTGATACAAGAGTTTTTAACAAATCTTGATAATTCTTTTGTTTTGAATTTAATTCAGAATTCAATTTAAGGATTGATTTATGCAATAAATTACCAAGCAAACAAATTCCTTCTTGCACTTAAAAATGTCACATACTGGCATAGAGTAGTAAATTGAACTGAAGATGATAAGTTCGGATTTTTAGAAGTCGATGATAGTTTTGTCCATTATAGAAGTTAAACAATCAAAGAGAAATTCACGTCCAACTTACATCAATAAATGGAGGAGAAGATGATGATGATGCGACGATCTGTGTTCTTTTTTTGTAGCCTTTCGAAATTCCTCTTCGGAATATTCAATAATAATTCAGTTGATAGTGAAAGTGGTAATTCTATAGATTCAGACATTTAGTCGATCAATTGCGTTACATATATGTACCTGAAAAATAAAGCAATACGCAAAATATTAAATATATACTGTTCGGAGACGCTGAATCCACGAATTTCCCTTCGAAAAGGTCCTAATTTTGGATCCTTTGTTTTTCGCGCATAAGCTGCTCAGCTGATCTTGAAATTACAATTCCTCCTCGGAAGATCCTTGACTGTCATTGGTTGATGCATTATTTTAGTATGCTTTTTTATAGCTCTCCCAAGGACGTTTTCTATCCTGTATAAATAAGCTCGATTTGTGTGCATGTCAAACCTCATATTTTCTGGATGCTTGTAGAATACACATTTTTACGCCTGTATCAAGACTTCTTGATAAAGTTAGCCGGGCTGGGGACAAAGGATTAGAATATCCTATCGTGTTTCGAAGCATATCATATACAAAGATTAACCAATAGGAACAACAGATTTTACTATTTTCAGAAGACTGCTTGTAAACCTTTTCTCTTCAATCTAATAACGTTGGCAGTGAGGTGTTTTTCCGAAAGACGTAATTTAATCGATATGTTAGCCACTCAGTTTTTTAACATATATTCATACTCAACATAATACCAAGGTTATGGTTTCGACTTCCGGCTGCGGAGTCGTAGATAAACACTGCAAGTTTTCAATACTAGTCTACCTAAGACTAGTTCCTGATTCGAACTATGAAAACATTGTGTTGTACGATTGACATTTATCGAAAGAAATACTGTATAAAAAATAGTACATGAAATCTGCTGATCAGTAGTCACTCATAATTGATGTATGGGACCTGGCATAAGTGAGTATCCATTCAAGATGGTATATTTCATATTTCCGAGGAGATTGAGAGAGAGAATCAACAAGCGATTGTTTGTTGAACAGTGGTCAACTCAAGTTTTACAGTGCTGACCGAATTCTATTGACCAAGTTGTAACATGGTCACTACTATCATACATCTCAACATAGTGCACCAAATATTGAGTCATTACGACTTGATCGACACTTAGAAGGATTTGGCACAAATTAAATTGGTCGATACTCAGTAATCGACCAATTGTAGATATAATTCAGTCCTACAGGAGATCAAGTAAGGCTCGAATAGCTAATTGATAACGCGTCTGACTGTGCAACTAGATAACAGAGTCAGATTCACCAGGGTGCACCAGTTTCATCAGGATTACAGATACACCTTGCTGATGAGTGCCAAATAGCAAGGTCTCCCGCCGACTATCTTTAAGCATTGCTTTACATTATACGTTATCAAACAATATCGGAGGATATATAACACATACCTTAGTGAATAGTTGATGAACAGCGTTGAAACTTGATGTTTTGTCATTTGATAATGATGGCTTAGTATGCTTTGATTGTTTTGCAGGATGCATATTTCGTGTAGTATCCATTGTATCATCCAGCAAACCAATACAATCATACAATTGTTTTAGACATAAACTTTCTAATTTATTACGAACTCCTAAACTAATTGGAATATAGGATTGAGATGAATCATCAATTGAAAATTGATCCACATTCAGTAAAACTTGATAAAGATGATCTTCTATGGTAGTAGTGATTAGTTCCATATTGACTGCTGTTGTACTATCACATGTAGTATTATTCCATGGTTGAATCCAAAATGTATTGATTGAATTTTTATGATGATGAGAATCTAACGCATTTACTTCTAATAGATGACAAAATGTTTCTAAAAATTGGCTGTCAGATTGACAAACTGAAAATTCATTTGAAATACATTCTATGGATGTGTATGATTTGCATGCAGTTAAATAAGCTTGCACTAATTTAGGTGTAGCTCCTACTTCTTCTAAATAATCAAACTATAGATAAAACAGTATAAAATAATTTTTCGTTAAATGTCAGACACAACAATACAAAGAAGAATGATGATTGAGAGGAACTTGCAAATCCATTGTGTATCGATCAATTTACCTATTTGTATGGAGCAGGTTATATTGGCCACTCAGAAAGAGCATAAACGATTCCAGAACTTGATACCACTTCAAGTTGTTTCATTATTATTACTATTATTATTATTATTATTATTATTATTATTATTATTCCACATCATTCGATTTTACTATAGACTATGAATTTAGCAAATAAAATTAACTATAAACACGGTTGTACAACTTAAGTAAATGAAAAACATGACTCAGTCTACTTGTCAGTGACGTCATGGATTACTTCTATATTCTGGTCTGGCCGCCCATAGCTCGACAAGGCAGTTGGTGGTTAGGCACACGTAACACACATCCCAACCACCTCAGCTGATGAAGTTTTATTAGTTCATCTATTAACCTGCCATCCATACCTAGCACCCGTTTTCTAACAACAGCATTTCTTACTCAGTTGTCCCATGATACACGTGCAATGCTTCCAAGAGACCTATGGTCAAAAACAAGCAACCTACGAATATCTTCTACTCTGACTGGCCATTTCTCATAGCCATGAGATAGGACGGAGAGAACTACTGCACAGCACATTCGTCCTTCAGTTAGCAGACGGATATCTCGCCTCCGACATAAGTGATGCAAGTTTGTCAAAGCCAATCGAGCCTTCTGTGCTCGTGCTGAGATTTCGTCAGTCACCAGGCCATCAGCACAGATGGGACTCCCAAGATAAGTAAAGCGGTCAACATGCTCAACTGCTTCATTCCCTATCACTAGTTCAGGTGCCGATACAAGCCAAACTTGAAGCAACATTTCGCATTTCGACAGAGAGAATCGCATCCCGAACATGCTTGCTTTGTGGCTTAGGATAGTCAGGAGACACTGCATTTTGTCAGTGTCTTCACCAAATAGAACTATGTCATCGGCATTTTCAGAGTCAAACAATGAATCTCCTAGTTAAAGATCAAGTTTTGAAAAGTCAGATGAAGAAAGTGTCGTATCTAGCTCAGACTCAGTCAATAAGTCAAACAAACTTCTAAAACTGGACCAAGATCCTTAAAAATCTCATGGGTTAATCTAACAGGTCCTGACGCTCTCCGTTACCTTATATTGTCTATAGCTTTTTAAACCTCGTTAAGAGTTGAAGGACCTACATCAACTTGCCATAAATATCGACTGGTGATGGTGGGTAATTGAAGTGTAGTTGAAGGTCAGTCGAACTGTTTCCTGATGTATTCTGCCTATCGATTCGATCTTTTGGATTGAGAACAAATAGTAGTCCCGCCTTTTTGTGGGTCTCGCTAACAGCCGTGTTATAATGCTGCTAAGTAGTTAGTCAGTCCTACCGACGTCCGAATTCAAATATTCCAATACGACCCAAATACTATTCCTAAATCTCCTATATATCAGAACACAACACCGTTTGATGAAGTTATTTAATGGGTCGAGTACAGTAGAAATGAAGGCAGGAAGGAACGGAATCAAAAGCTTTACAGATAAGGCGTATGCATACATTTAGGTCGAATAGGAAAGAGTATCGAAGTCTGTGACATTGACAGTTAAGACGACCAATAAGAAACAACATTGGAGTAAGTGACATTGATTTATAAGACGACCATTATATTAACCAGTAGGAATTAACCAATAGGAACTAACCAATGATACTCTAAGGATATTGGATGAATATCCTTACAAGCCGGATATTTAACACCCATTTCCTAAACATGTTTGAATAGTTGTCTACTGGTACGTGCTACCGCTACTCAGCACTGTTAACTATCATTGCGTAGGTTTTTCATCAACCTGCGCTAAGGCTGCTACCACCCGTTAGCAGGTTCGGTGATCTAGGTGATCTAGCTATGCTGTTACTTCAAACCGTTACATTGATAGATTTAGTGCTATTTGCTAACATTTTCGAATACACAGACGACCTTTGAGTAAGCAATATACAGCAAGGACGAGACTTGCTACTGTATGCTTAGAGAGTGGATCAATACTAAAACGCATTATTCATCACTGTACATATCTGTGCCAACTAAATGGCTAGTAGCGAAACACTGAACGTGCATTTCGTCCTATTTGGGACTCATCGGCCGGACTCACCTGCATCTCAGAGTTGATGTTCACTCCAAGACTTGAACCCAGTACTGTTCGCTTCGAACACCATAGCGTTATCCACTTAGCTACCGAATCTAGACAGCCACTAACTTGTACAGTGGAGGGAAGTTTAATTCACTTGTATTGGCAGTTTGGATCTCCCCATTGAAACGAAACGCGTGTCCCGGATTCGACTGATAGCCACTGTCCATCTCAGCTTATAGCACTATATTACAGTACATAATGCACAAATGCAAAATGAGACTGATCAATTCCAGTCCTAACTATCAATCGGAAGATTCAGACTACCAATACAAATGAACTAAATGCTTGGTTCTTCGGAGTACCGACTTTAAGTAAAATTAAGGCAATAAGTTTCAAATTATCGAAACTCCAACATTCTCAGTCACACATTTATTCTTTTTACCAGACATGGGGATAGAATGTCTAACTATAAAACCTTTTTTCAAGTCAGACATACGATTCAATACAGAAATAGTTTGATAGACTTATTATAGACAACCATTGGCTAACGAGTCATTAAATATCATCAGAAATAGGGATATATTTGTGAACAGTAAGTAAATAATAATCTGCCTACAATCAAAAAAAATCAATTTAATCTACATCGTGAAACGTCAAGAATTTAAAACTTCTACTTATTAAGACATCACAAACATATCATTATGTTATTGTAAAAATACTAAATCTTTTTTTTACTATATCATCAAGCTAAACGTCAGTATTGATACCTATAAATAAACAGTAAACTAGGATCGAATGAAAGGTGTGGTTTTGGTTGATTTACCTAAAGCAATAAATAAGACTTGCAGAATGTGAAAAAATGATATTTTCAAAAATCTCTTAAGTTCAATTTATGTAATCAAACTGATGTTGCCGTTAAATTTAAGAGAAAATGTTATTGAGATGATATTCCCAGTTGTCAGAAACTCTTAGTAGTGACCCATCCCAGTTTGTTTGAGCATGGAAATTCACCCAAGATCAAATCACTTTCCTACCCACCGGCTGCCAACATCGAACTAAACATTAACAGAAACTAAATAGTCAATGAATAATTCCTTCTGAAAAACAATGAGTTCAACAAAAACTAAATGGGAGGTAACGGGTTTGAGCAATACACTTTGAAAAATCTGGTCACATGTATATACTACCCAGAGCACTCATATATGTAAACTAAAGAAGTTAAATAAAGTCAAATAAATAAAAAGTGATAATGAGACATATTAGTGAGATGAAATAATATGGAAAGCGTAAGTTTTCAAACCACACCAAGCATTGCAGTGGACTAAAGATTACCAGAACCTATTTACATTTAGAATACATCATTCCTAAACTTTGTGGTGCCTAAAGCTTTCACAAACCTAAGAATATGGATATTAAAAATTTCTACACCAACCTTCGTAAAAGGTTGTTAAGTTAATCCTATGACCTAGTTTAACCGAACGTTCTTACTACATGCAATCTTATAACTTGAATGATGAAAAGCGTAGTCAGCTTTGGCGCAGACTTATAAAAAGCCTGCGCAACTACCGTGAACAGTGGTGGGTGGCGAAAGCAAAAGCGATGGAAAAGGTAGCGGCGATAGGCAACAGTAGACAACTTTTCCGCCTTATCGAAGAAACCGGTATTAGGAACCCGAATGTGAGTGAGACTATCTCGGAAAAGGATAGTCTTATTATCCATTCACAATCTAGGAGACTGGATCGATGGGCAGAACACTTTAGGGATCAGTTCAACTGGCCTCGAGCCACACTTCGGTTGCCCACGATCTCCAGTAATCCTGAATGGCAAATCGACGTAAGTCCTCCCAGTTTACATGAAGTTGAGAAAGCTATAGCAAATCTAAAGCGAAGTAGAGCAGCAGGCCCTGATATACTGACGCCTGAGATATTTAAGGATGGTGGTCCAGGTTTAACAGCTACATTGACTGAGATCTTAGGTAGAATCTGGGAACTGGACGTAATCCCACCCGACTGGTCTGAATCACTGATTGTCCCAATCTATAAGAAATGACAAAAGTCCTCTTGCGACAATCACAGGGGAATAAGTCTAACTAATATAGTTTCTAAATTGTTAGCCTCGATTATACTTAGACGTCTAACTAGAGCACGTGAAGAGCAGACTCGACAAAACCAGACTGGTTTTCGACCTGGACGTGGTTGTAGAGACCACAACTTCATACTACGACAGGTCCTGGAACACAGACACACATTTAGACGTCCTACAATAGTCGTGTTCCTGAACCTAAAAGCGGCATTTGACTCAGTGGATCGTGAGGTTCTGTGGCAGTGCCTGTCATTGAAAGGTGTATCAAAGAAGTACATTAACCTCATACAAGCTCTCTACTCTAACACCACTGGTCGAGTGAGAGCTTATGGCGAACTGTCACCGGAATTCTTCACTTCAAGTGGTGTTCGTCAGGGATGTCCACTCTCTCCATTCTTGTTTAATTTTATCATAGACATGCTCCTAGAAATAACCTTATCCTCATCCGAATTTTCAGGAGTAGACCTTTTACCAGGTGGCTCGCTTATTGACTTAGAATATGCCGATGACATAGTCCTATTCGGTGAAGACGCTGACAAAATGCAGAGTCTTCTGACTACCCTAAGCAACAATGCGAGCATGTTCGGGATGCGGTTTTCCCCCTCGAAATGCAAAATGTTGTTTCAAGACTGGGTTTCATCGGCACCTGAACTAGTGATAGGGAGTGAAGTAGTCGAACGTGTAGACCGCCTCACTTATCTTGGGAGTCTCATCAGTGCTGATAGCCTGGTGAACGACGAAATCTCAGCGCGGATAAAGAAGGCTCGATTGGTTTTCGCCAACCTGCGTCACTTATGGCGAAGGCGAGATATCCGTTTGCTGACTAAAGGACGAGTGTACTGCGCAGTAGTTCGCTCCGTCTTACTTTATGGCTGTGAAACATGGTCAGTGAGAGTAGAAGATGTTCGTAGGTTACTGGTTTTCGATCATAGGTGTCTTCGAAGCATTGCTCGTATACCCTGGGACAACCGAGTAAGCAATGTTGTAGTTGGGAAACGGGTGCTAGGTAAGAATGGCAGATCAATTGATAAAGTGGTGAAACTTCATCAGTTGAGGTGGTTGGGACATGTATTACGTATGACTAACCACCGACTGCCTCGACGAGCTATGTTTTGTGGTGTATGAGTAGGTTGGAAGAAAGCTAGGGGCGGCCAGACCAAAACATGGCACAAATCCATGAAGTCACTAACAAGTAGACTGAGTCATGTTGGTAGATGTAGACTACCTGGTTGGGGTCCGCGAGACGAAAGTCGTCAATGGTTAGAGACCTTGAACGACATGGCTCAAAATCGTTTGCAATGGCGCCAGTGCATCCATTATTTGTGTTCTCTCAAATCCTAATCTTCTGGATTCGTCAGCACCTCTACCTTTGTCTTTCTAACCTTATCTCACTGAAGTATACTTCTTGAATAATATCTTCTAATCCTAACCTCTCCGATTACTCCTAATACCATTACTACCTCTTCTACTACTGGATTTGAATTGACAATTACATCTCTGTGCTGATGTGGTATGGCGACATGAACTTATGTACATACGTACGAAGTTCTACGTTGCAATTGACTGACTGACTGACTATAATTTGGATACATAATTCGGAAGATGAAAGTCGGATGCCCAAACTGATGAATTACATTCGGATCACAAGGCGATATAAGTTAGACAACTATTAAAAACACGCGATGGCCGGTCCTTCCTACTACATACAGGACTTCTCGTCAATGTGCACCGACGACCTCTCTTTCAGGAACCAAAGTTAGAACCTTTGGTATTGCACAAGAACGCCTAACCTCTAGATTATTGAGCCAGGATTTAATTGTGTACAATCCTAACTTCCATCGATCCAAAATAATGAGCGATTACCTTCTATTGTCTTCTGTGGGTAACTTTTCCACATTCAACGTATTTGAACTCGATTGGTCCAGGCTACATGAAACGACCGTACAGTAGCTTTAGCTTTTGAATGGTTTTTGAACTCAAATCGGTTCTGTAAATCAATAAAATGCAACAATCTCCACATCTGTTTGCTGATAAGCCATAGCCTAAATAGTGAGACGACAGAGTACTACACTTCTAATCAAGCCACAGTCCTCGAACAGGACTTCATTATGCTATTTTTAAAATATAATAATCAATAAATTACGAACACTTCCCAGTCCATTCACCCAAAAAATATCTTTAAGATATGACCAGCATTCATAATCGTAAAAAAAGCTACGATTTAAAGGGATGGGTAAAATGAAAACCGTTTGCACTTACAGAAGACAGCAAAATAGTTTAATTTATTTTGTAACACAGATTATGTAATGTAAGCTAATTACTCCAATCCCTTTTTTACTAACTTTCATTGGAAAAATTATAAAAGTCACTCACCGATAAATAACATAAATGTGACGTACCTTTTGATTTTGCATTTCATCGTAAGCAATTTGAAAAAAGCTTTTGTGATTGAGTAAACTGTTGTTGTTGAAAAGCATACCGTCCAAGTACAAAGTTAAGAGATGCAGAAAGATAGCTTTTGGGAAGATGTATCGAGTTCTTGACAACAAAATCTGAGAGATCATTATGATTTCGATCTTCCTGAACAAATTTATTCTTCGATTCAGAAATTGTAGAAAACGTGGAATCGAGAGCTGAAAAGACCTGAAGGAAGAGGTCTAGCTATGTTGAGTTCATCCAAAAGATTGTTGACTTCGTTTAAACTGGTTTACAGACTCCTGTATCGAGTGAGAACAAACGCCCAACTCTCTACACGGTTGTCAGCGAAAAATGCCACCTCAGGACTTTAAGCCGGAAACAATCGGAGTAAGATTTCGAAAGGGTTGCGGCAGCATACTGGATGTATGGGAAACCTAAAAACTATATTACGTCATGTGAATGGACAAACATACATGAAGGCACCATATATGGTAAGACATTATACCATAAATTGTCATAGGGTTTAGCTGAGACCACGTATAATATCCGTAAGGATTTATGATGAAAATATTTTCTTTGTTTGTTGCCTGTTCAAAAAGAGGCTGTAGAACTGATGAAAATTTCGCAGTATTCATGACAAGAACTCTATAGAGACGTGCAAGAAGTTTTATAGGCATTTCTGATATGACCCGAAAAAGATTTAGATTGAATTTTAGATTAGCAGCAATTTGTAGGGAAATTATGTCCAAAACTTTTGACTTTTTGAATAGCCTAGACGATTCAACAAATATATCATCAGGATTTATAATTTCATTTTCCCCGATAAAGTTATCCACTGAATTATTTTCACAATTTGTGAGACTAGTTTTCCGTTCACTTATTTCAGCTTGTGATAAGGATTGTTTAAGTAACTCTAACTGATGTGATGTAGTTAAACTTTCAATATCTGACAATAATTTATTCGGCTGAGCAAGATAAAATAACCAGTTGTGTTCAACATCGTCAACCTTCATTTTTCAGTTAACTGGATGCAATACTGAGTCTGAAATATGGATAAATGCATGTTTATTAAAGAACTTAAAGTCCCTAAATATGAAGTACGACTTATTGCATAAAGTTTCTGACAAGAAAAAAATAAACTAGAATGCATATAAACATATAGTACTTGAATTAAATAAAATCTTCAGATACAACTGTTCGTATTGTTATCGAATCTGATTAGTAAAAAAATATAGTAATCAGCGCCAAAATTGTTAATCAGCTAAATCTTACTACAATGAATGTTTGTCTGCAGTCGAATTCTATGAAACATCACAGAATGAAAACAATAAACAATTCGAAAAAATTTGTACTGCCGCATTTCACCAACCAGATTTTGAACACACACAGACTTTATCCACGAGTATATTTCGACGATTAAAAATCGATGACATTCTTCAAACTTGGTGAAAAAAAATGACACTAATTGGTTTCAATGAATTAATAATAATTTACAGGCAAGAGTAGAGAAGCTACAACCCTTCGTATTATTTGCTAGGATTTTTATCATCGTTTACGAAACAGTCAGTCAGTCAGTCAGTCAGATGCAACGTACAACTTCGTACGTAAGTACATCAGTTCATGTCGCCATACCACCACATCAGCACAGAGACGCAAATGTCAAATCAAATCCCATAGTGATAAAGATAGTAGAGGTATTAAAATGGTAATGAAGAAGACTAGGGTCCGAAGATATAGTATTTCAACTCGTTTTTTAAGCTTTTAACAGGGTTTTTATTTTAAAAAACCCTGTTAAAAGTCTTAAAAAACGAGTTGAAATACTATATCTTCGGACCCTAGTCTTCTTCATTACCATTTTAATACCTCTACTATCTTTATCACTATGGGATTTGATTTGACATTTGCGTCTCTGTGCTGATGTGGTGGTATGGCGACATGAACTGATGTACTTACGTACGAAGTTGTACGTTGCATCTGACTGACTGACTGACTGACTGTTTCGTAAACGATGATAAAAATCCTAGCAAATAATACGAAGGGTTGTAGCTTCTCTACTCTTGCCTGTAAATTATTATTAATTCATTGAAACCAATTAGTGTCATTTTTTTTCACCAAGTTTGAAGAATGTCATCGATTTTTAATCGTCGAAATATACTCGTGGATAAAGTCTGTGTGTGTTCAAAATCTGGTTGGTGAAATGCGGCAGTACAAATTTTTTCGAATTGTTTATTGTTTTCATTCTGTGATGTTTCATAGAATTCGACTGCAGACAAACATTCATTGTAGTAAGATTTAGCTGATTAACAATTTTGGCGCTGATTACTATATTTTTTTACTAATCAGATTCGATAACAATACGAACAGTTGTATCTGAAGATTTTATTTAATTCAAGTACTATATGTTTATATGCATTCTAGTTTATTTTTTTCTTGTCAGAAACTTTATGCAATAAGTCGTACTTCATATTTAGGGACTTTAAGTTCTTTAATAAACATGCATTTATCCATATTTCAGACTCAGTATTGCATCCAGTTAACTGAAAAATGAAGGTTGACGATGTTGAACACAACTGGTTATTTTATCTTGCTCAGCCGAATAAATTATTGTCAGATATTGAAAGTTTAACTACATCACATCAGTTAGAGTTACTTAAACAATCCTTATCACAAGCTGAAATAAGTGAACGGAAAACTAGTCTCACAAATTGTGAAAATAATTCAGTGGATAACTTTATCGGGGAAAATGAAATTATAAATCCTGATGATATATTTGTTGAATCGTCTAGGCTATTCAAAAAGTCAAAAGTTTTGGACATAATTTCCCTACAAATTGCTGCTAATCTAAAATTCAATCTAAATCTTTTTCGGGTCATATCAGAAATGCCTATAAAACTTCTTGCACGTCTCTATAGAGTTCTTGTCATGAATACTGCGAAATTTTCATCAGTTCTACAGCCTCTTTTTGAACAGGCAACAAACAAAGAAAATATTTTCATCATAAATCCTTACGGATATTATACGTGGTCTCAGCTAAACCCTATGACAATTTATGGTATAATGTCTTACCATATATGGTGCCTTCATGTATGTTTGTCCATTCACATGACGTAATATAGTTTTTAGGTTTCCCATACATCCAGTATGCTGCCGCAACCCTTTCGAAATCTTACTCCGATTGTTTCCGGCTTAACCGAGATTCCTGAGGTGGCATTTTTCGCTGACAACCGTGTAGAAGTTGGCGTTGTTCTCACTCGTATACAGGAGTCTGTAAACCAGTTAAACGAAGTCAACAATCTTTTGGATGAACTCAACATAGCTAGACCTCTTCCTTCAGTCTTTTCAGCTCTCGATTCCACGTTTTCTACAATTTCTGAATCGAAGAATAAATTTGTTCAGGAAGATCGAAATCATAATGATCTCTCAGATTTTGTTGTCAAGAACTCGATACATCTTCCCAAAAGCTATCTTTCTGCATCTCTTAACTTTGTACTTGGACGGTATGCTTTTCAACAACAACAGTTTACTCAATCACAAAAGCTTTTTCAAATTGCTTACGATGAAATGCAAAATCAAAAGGTACGTCACATTTATGTTATTTATCGGTGAGTGACTTTTATAATTTTTCCAATGAAAGTTAGTAAAAAAGGGATTGGAGTAATTAGCTTACATTACATAATCTGTGTTACAAAATAAATTAAACTATTTTGCTGTCTTCTGTAAGTGCAAACGGTTTTCATTTTACCCATCCCTTTAAATCGTAGCTTTTTTTACGATTATGAATGCTGTCATATCTTAAAGATATTTTTTGGGTGAATGGACTGGGAAGTGTTCGTAATTTATTGATTATTATATTTTAAAAATAGCATAATGAAGTCCTGTTCGAGGACTGTGGCTTGATTAGAAGTGTAGTACTCTGTCGTCTCACTATTTAGGCTATGGCTTATCAGCAAACAGATGTGGAGATTGTTGAATTTTATTGATTTACAGAACCGATTTGAGTTCAAAAACCATTCAAAAGCTAAAGCTACTGTACGGTCGTTTCATGTAGCCTGGACCAATCGAGTTCAAATACGTTGAATGTGGAAAAGTTACCCACAGAAGACAATAGAAGGTAATCGCTCATTATTTTGGATCGATGGAAGTTAGGATTGTACACAATTAAATCCTGGCTCAATAATCTAGAGGTTAGGCGTTCTTGTGCAATACCAAAGGTTCTAACTTTGGTTCCTGAAAGAGAGGTCGTCGGTGCACATTGACGAGAAGTCCTGTATGTAGTAGGAAGGACCGGCCATCGCGTGTTTTTAATAGTTGTCTAACTTATATCGCCTTGTGATCCGAATGTAATTCATCAGTTTGGGCATCCGACTTTCATCTTCCGAATTATGTATCCAAATTATAGTCAGTCAGTCAGTCAATTGCAACGTAGAACTTCGTACGTATGTACATAAGTTCATGTCGCCATACCACATCAGCACAGAGATGTAATTGTCAATTCAAATCCAGTAGTAGAAGAGGTAGTAATGGTATTAGGAGTAATCGGAGAGGTTAGGATTTGAAGATATGATTCAAGAAGTATGATTCAGTGAGATAAGGTTGGAAAGACAAAGGTAGAGAAAGTGCTTACGAATCCAGAAGATTAGGATTTGAGAGAACACAAATAGCGAATGCACAAGCGCCATTGCAAACGATTCTGAGCCATGTCGTTCAAGGTCTCTAACCATTGATGACTTTCGTCTCGCGGACCCCAAACTGTTAGCATACATCTACCAACATGACTCAGTCTACTTGTTAGTGACTTCATGGATTTGTGCCATGTTTTGGTCTGGCCGCCCCTAGCTTTCTTCCAACCTACTCATACACCACAAAACATAGCTCGTCGAGGCAGTCGGTGGTTAGTCATACGTAATACATGTCCCAACCACCTCAACTGATGAAGTTTCACCACTTTATCAATTGATCTGCCATTCTTACCTAGCACCCGTTTCCTAACTACAACATTGCTTACTCGGTTGTCCCAGGGTATACGAGCAATGCTTCGAAGACACCTATGATCGAAAACCAGTAACCTACGAACATCTTCTACTCTCACTGACCATGTTTCACAGCCATAAAGTAAGACGGAGCGAACTACTGCGCAGTACACTCGTCCTTTAGTCAGCAAACGGATATCTCGCCTTCGCCATAAGTGACGCAGGTTGGCGAAAACCAATCGAGCCTTCTTTATCCGCGCTGAGATTTCGTCGTTCACCAGGCTATCAGCACTGATGAGACTCCCAAGATAAGTGAGGCGGTCTACACGTTCGACTACTTCACTCCCTATCACTAGTTCAGGTGCCGATGAAACCCAGTCTTGAAACAACATTTTGCATTTCGAGGGGGAAAACCGCATCCCGAACATGCTCGCATTGTTGCTTATGGTAGTCAGAAGACTCTGCATTTTGTCAGCGTCTTCACCGAATAGGACTATGTCATCGGCATATTCTAAGTCAATAAGCGAGCCACCTGGTAAAAGGTCTACTCCTGAAAATTCAGATGAGGATAAGGTTATTTCTAGGAGCATGTCTATGATAAAATTAAACAAGAATGGAGAGAGTGGACATCCCTGACGAACACCACTTGAAGTGAAGAATTCCGGTGACAGTTCGCCATAAGCTCTCACTCGACCAGTGGTGTTAGAGTAGAGAGCTTGTATGAGGTTAATGTACTTCTTTGATACACCTTTCAATGACAGGCACTGCCACAGAACCTCACGATCCACTGAGTCAAATGCCGCTTTTAGGTTCAGGAACACGACTATTGTAGGACGTCTAAATGTGTGTCTGTGTTCGAGGACCTGTCGTAGTGTGAAGTTGTGGTCTCTACAACCACGTCCAGGTCGAAAACCAGTCTGGTTTTGTCGAGTCTGCTCTTCACGTGCTCTAGTTAGACGTCTAAGTATAATCGAGGCTAACAATTTAGAAACTATATTAGTTAGACTTATTCCCCTGTGATTGTCGCAAGAGGACTTTTGTCCTTTCTTATAGATTGGGACAATCAGGGATTCAGACCAGTCGGGTGGGATTACGTCCAGTTCCCAGATTCTACCTAAGATCTCAGTCAATGTAGCTGTTAAACCTGGACCACCATCCTTAAATATCTCAGGCGTCAGTATATCAGGGCCTGCTGCTCTACTTCGCTTTAGATTTGCTATAGCTTTCTCAACTTCATGTAAACTGGGAGGACTTACGTCGATTTGCCATTCAGGATTACTGGAGATCGTGGGCAACCGAAGTGTGGCTCGAGGCCAGTTGAACTGATCCCTAAAGTGTTCTGCCCATCGATCCAGTCTCCTAGATTGTGAATGGATAATAAGACTATCCTTTTCCGAGATAGTCTCACTCACATTCGGGTTCCTAATACCGGTTTCTTCGATAAGGCGGAAAAGTTGTCTAGTGTTGCCTATCGCCGCTACCTTTTCCATCGCTTTTGCTTTCGCCACCCACCACTGTTCACGGTAGTTGCGCAGGCTTTTTATAAGTCTGCGCCAAAGCTGACTACGCTTTTCATCATTCAAGTTATAAGATTGCATGTAGTAAGAACGTTCGGTTAAACTAGGTCATAGGATTAACTTAACAACCTTTTACGAAGGTTGGTGTAGAAATTTTTAATATCCATATTCTTAGGTTTGTGAAAGCTTTAGGCACCACAAAGTTTAGGAATGATGTATTCTAAATGTAAATAGGTTCTGGTAATCTTTAGTCCACTGCAATGCTTGGTGTGGTTTGAAAACTTACGCTTTCCATATTATTTCATCTCACTAACATGTTCTCATTATCACTTTTTATTTATTTGACTTTATATTAAACTTGCTTAGTTTACATATATGAGTGCTCTGGGTAGTATATACATGTGACCAGATTTTTCAAAGTGTATTGCTCAAACCCGTTACCTCCCATTTAGTTTTTGTTGAACTCATTGTTTTTCAGAAGGAATTATTCATTGACTATTTAGTTTCTGTTAATGTTTAGTTCGATGTTGGCAGCCGGTGGGTAGGAAAGTGATTTGATCTTGGGTGAATTTCCATGCTCAAACAAACTGGGATGGGTCACTACTAAGAGTTTCTGACAACTGGGAATATCATCTCAATAACATTTTCTCTTAAATTTAACGGCAACATCAGTTTGATTACATAAATTGAACTTAAGAGATTTTTGAAAATATCATTTTTCACATTCTGCAAGTCTAATTTATTGCTTTAGGTAAATCAACCAAAACCACACCTTTCATTCGATCCTAGTTTACTGTTTATTTATAGGTATCAATACTGACGTTTAGCTTGATGATATAGTAAAAAAAAGATTTAGTATTTTTACAATAACATAATGATATGTTTGTGATGTCTTAATAAGTAGAAGTTTTAAATTCTTGACGTTTCACGATGTAGATTAAATTGATTTTTTTTGATTGTAGGCAGATTATTATTTACTTACTGTTCACAAATATATCCCTATTTCTGATGATATTTAATGACTCGTTAGCCAATGGTTGTCTATAATAAGTCTATCAAACTATTTCTGTATTGAATCGTATGTCTGACTTGAAAAAAGGTTTTATAGTTAGACATTCTATCCCCATGTCTGGTAAAAAGAATAAATGTGTGACTGAGAATGTTGGAGTTTCGATAATTTGAAACTTATTGCCTTAATTTTACTTAAAGTCGGTACTCCGAAGAACCAAGCATTTAGTTCATTTGTATTGGTAGTCTGAATCTTCCGATTGATAGTTAGGACTGGAATTGATCAGTCTCATTTTGCATTTGTGCATTATGTACTGTAATATAGTGCTATAAGCTGAGATGGACAGTGGCTATCAGTCGAATCCGGGACACGCGTTTCGTTTCAATGGGGAGATCCAAACTGCCAATACAAGTGAATTAAACTTCCCTCCACTGTACAAGTTAGTGGCTGTCTAGATTCGGTAGCTAAGTGGATAACGCTATGGTGTTCGAAGCGAACAGTACTGGGTTCAAGTCTTGGAGTGAACATCAACTCTGAGATGCAGGTGAGTCCGGCCGATGAGTCCCAAATAGGACGAAATGCACGTTCAGTGTTTCGCTACTAGCCATTTAGTTGGCACAGATATGTACAGTGATGAATAATGCGTTTTAGTATTGATCCACTCTCTAAGCATACAGTAGCAAGTCTCGTCCTTGCTGTATATTGCTTACTCAAAGGTCGTCTGTGTATTCGAAAATGTTAGCAAATAGCACTAAATCTATCAATGTAACGGTTTGAAGTAACAGCATAGCTAGATCACCTAGATCACCGAACCTGCTAACGGGTGGTAGCAGCCTTAGCGCAGGTTGATGAAAAACCTACGCAATGATAGTTAACAGTGCTGAGTAGCGGTAGCACGTACCAGTAGACAACTATTCAAACATGTTTAGGAAATGGGTGTTAAATATCCGGCTTGTAAGGATATTCATCCAATATCCTTAGAGTATCATTGGTTAGTTCCTATTGGTTAATTCCTACTGGTTAATATAATGGTCGTCTTATAAATCAATGTCACTTACTCCAATGTTGTTTCTTATTGGTCGTCTTAACTGTCAATGTCACAGACTTCGATACTCTTTCCTATTCGACCTAAATGTATGCATACGCCTTATCTGTAAAGCTTTTGATTCCGTTCCTTCCTGCCTTCATTTCTACTGTACTCGACCCATTAAATAACTTCATCAAACGGTGTTGTGTTCTGATATATAGGAGATTTAGGAATAGTATTTGGGTCGTATTGGAATATTTGAATTCGGACGTCGGTAGGACTGACTAACTACTTAGCAGCATTATAACACGGCTGTTAGCGAGACCCACAAAAAGGCGGGACTACTATTTGTTCTCAATCCAAAAGATCGAATCGATAGGCAGAATACATCAGGAAACAGTTCGACTGACCTTCAACTACACTTCAATTACCCACCATCACCAGTCGATATTTATGGCAAGTTGATGTAGGTCCTTCAACTCTTAACGAGGTTTAAAAAGCTATAGACAATATAAGGTAACGGAGAGCGTCAGGACCTGTTAGATTAACCCATGAGATTTTTAAGGATCTTGGTCCAGTTTTAGAAGTTTGTTTGACTTATTGACTGAGTCTGAGCTAGATACGACACTTTCTTCATCTGACTTTTCAAAACTTGATCTTTAACTAGGAGATTCATTGTTTGACTCTGAAAATGCCGATGACATAGTTCTATTTGGTGAAGACACTGACAAAATGCAGTGTCTCCTGACTATCCTAAGCCACAAAGCAAGCATGTTCGGGATGCGATTCTCTCTGTCGAAATGCGAAATGTTGCTTCAAGTTTGGCTTGTATCGGCACCTGAACTAGTGATAGGGAATGAAGCAGTTGAGCATGTTGACCGCTTTACTTATCTTGGGAGTCCCATCTGTGCTGATGGCCTGGTGACTGACGAAATCTCAGCACGAGCACAGAAGGCTCGATTGGCTTTGACAAACTTGCATCACTTATGTCGGAGGCGAGATATCCGTCTGCTAACTGAAGGACGAATGTGCTGTGCAGTAGTTCTCTCCGTCCTATCTCATGGCTATGAGAAATGGCCAGTCAGAGTAGAAGATATTCGTAGGTTGCTTGTTTTTGACCATAGGTCTCTTGGAAGCATTGCACGTGTATCATGGGACAACTGAGTAAGAAATGCTGTTGTTAGAAAACGGGTGCTAGGTATGGATGGCAGGTTAATAGATGAACTAATAAAACTTCATCAGCTGAGGTGGTTGGGATGTGTGTTACGTGTGCCTAACCACCAACTGCCTTGTCGAGCTATGGGCGGCCAGACCAGAATATAGAAGTAATCCATGACGTCACTGACAAGTAGACTGAGTCATGTTTTTCATTTACTTAAGTTGTACAACCGTGTTTATAGTTAATTTTATTTGCTAAATTCATAGTCTATAGTAAAATCGAATGATGTGGAATAATAATAATAATAATA
The DNA here is from genome assembly GCA_944470395.2 of Schistosoma turkestanicum. Lineage (NCBI taxonomy): Eukaryota > Metazoa > Platyhelminthes > Trematoda > Strigeidida > Schistosomatidae > Schistosoma > Schistosoma turkestanicum. The sequence goes on from OX103979.1 coordinate 63,276,699, forward strand.
ATAATAATAATAATAATAATAGTAATAATAATGAAACAACTTGAAGTGGTATCAAGTTCTGGAATCGTTTATGCTCTTTCTGAGTGGCCAATATAACCTGCTCCATACAAATAGGTAAATTGATCGATACACAATGGATTTGCAAGTTCCTCTCAATCATCATTCTTCTTTGTATTGTTGTGTCTGACATTTAACGAAAAATTATTTTATACTGTTTTATCTATAGTTTGATTATTTAGAAGAAGTAGGAGCTACACCTAAATTAGTGCAAGCTTATTTAACTGCATGCAAATCATACACATCCATAGAATGTATTTCAAATGAATTTTCAGTTTGTCAATCTGACAGCCAATTTTTAGAAACATTTTGTCATCTATTAGAAGTAAATGCGTTAGATTCTCATCATCATAAAAATTCAATCAATACATTTTGGATTCAACCATGGAATAATACTACATGTGATAGTACAACAGCAGTCAATATGGAACTAATCACTACTACCATAGAAGATCATCTTTATCAAGTTTTACTGAATGTGGATCAATTTTCAATTGATGATTCATCTCAATCCTATATTCCAATTAGTTTAGGAGTTCGTAATAAATTAGAAAGTTTGTGTTTAAAACAATTGTATGATTGTATTGGTTTGCTGGATGATACAATGGATACTACACGAAATATGCATCCTGCAAAACAATCAAAGCATACTAAGCCATCATTATCAAATGACAAAACATCAAGTTTCAACGCTGTTCATCAACTATTCACTAAGGTATGTGTTATATATCCTCCGATATTGTTTGATAACGTATACTGTAAAGCAATGCTTAAAGATAGTCGGCAGGAGACCTTGCTATTTGGCACTCATCAGCAAGGTGTATCTGTAATCCTGATGAAACTGGTGCACCCTGGTGAATCTGACACTATTATCTAGTTGCACAGTCAGACGCGTTATCAATTAGCTATTCGAGCCTTACTTGATCTCCTGTAGGACTGAATTATATCTACAATTGGTCGATTACTGAGTATCGACCAATTTAATTTGTGCCAAATCCTTCTAAGTGTCGATCAAGTCGTAATGACTCAATATTTGGTGCACTATGTTGAGATGTATGATAGTAGTGACCATGTTACAACTTGGTCAATAGAATTTGGTCAGCACTGTAAAACTTGAGTTGACCACTGTTCAACAAACAATCGCTTGTTGATTCTCTCTCTCAATCTCCTCGGAAATATGAAATATACCATCTTGAATGGATACTCACTTATGCCAGGTCCCATACATCAATTATGAGTGACTACTGATCAGCAGATTTCATGTACTATTTTTTATACAGTATTTCTTTCGATAAATGTCAATCGTACAACACAATGTTTTCATAGTTCGAATCAGGAACTAGTCTTAGGTAGACTAGTATTGAAAACTTGCAGTGTTTATCTACGACTCCGCAGCCGGAAGTCGAAACCAGAACCTTGTTCATTATGTTGAGTATGAATATATGTTAAAAAACTGAGTGGCTAACATATCGATAAATTATCTTTCGGAAAAACACCTCACTGCCAACGTTATTAGATTGAAGAGAAAGGTTTACAAGCAGTCTTCTGAAAAATAGTAAAATCTGTTGTTCTATTGGTTAATCTTTGTATATGATATGCTCGAAACACGATAGGATATTCTAATCCTTTGTCCCCAGCCCGGCTAACTTTATCAAGAAGTCTTGATAAGGCGTAAAAATGTGTATTCTACAAGCATCCAGAAAATATGAGGTTGACATGCACACAAATCGAGCTTATTTATACAGGATAGAAACGTCCTTGGGAGAGCTATAAAAATAGCATACTAAAATAATGCATCAACCAATGACAGTCAAGGATCTTCCGAGGAGGAATTGTAATTTCAAGATCAGCTGAGCAGCTTATGCGCGAAAACAAAGGATCCAAAATTAGGACCTTTTCGAAGTGAATTCTGGGGATTCAGCGTCCCGAACAGTATATATTTAATATTTTGGCGTATTGCTTTATTTTTCAGGTACATATATGTAACGCAATTGATCGACTAATGTCTGAATCTATAGAATTACCACTTTCACTATCAACTGAATTATTATTGAATATTCCGAAGAGGAATTTCGAAAGGCCTACAAAAAAAGAACACAGATCGTTCGCATCATCATCATCTTCTCCTCCATTTATTGATGTAACAGTTGGACGTGAATTTCTCTTTGATTGTTTAACTTCTATAATGGACAAACTATCATCGACTTCTAAAAATCCGAACTTATCATCTTCAGTTCAATTTACTACTCTATGCCAGTATGTGACATTTTTAGTGCAAGAAGGAATTTGTTTGCTTGGTAATTTATTGCATAAATCAATCCTTAAATTGAATTCTGAATTAAATTCAATACAAAAGAATTATCAAGATTTGTTAAAAACTCTTGTATCACATAAATTGGTAAGTTGATTAAATGGTTCGTTAGAAGAAGTATCTTAATTCTCTCTTTAAAGCTATTGTTTCATTGTATTTTATTCTTACTTTATCTTATTGTTGAACATTTTTTTTTTGCACTATGCCGTGTTCTACAACAATTCAACATTCTTTGATTCACCATTGCCATCGTTATATTGATTCGATTCAAAGTGGGTTAATTGGCTAATAAAACAAAGATTATTTTGGTCATACTCTTAGCTAAAAGTTATCACCTAGTGAAATATATACTAGATATTTTCGATCAATCCTCAACAGCTAGATAGATGTAGGCTACCTGGTTGGGATCCTTGAGACGATAGTAACGGATGGTTAGAGAGACCTTGAACAATATGGCTCAAAATCGTTTGCAATGGCGCACGTGCATCCACTCTTTTGTTCTCTGGAATTCTAGTCTCCTGAATCCCTCATCATCTTTATCTTTTTCAGTTTGTTTCACTAGATTATCCTTTTTGAATAAATCCTTGAACTGTAATCTTCTCCATTACCGTTAATACTTCTACTATATCTACTACTTTGGGATTTGAGTTGAGAGTTGCGTCTCTGTGCTAATGCGGTGACCTGAACTTGTGTACGTACGTACGTACGTTGTAGCTGGATGACTGATTGACGGAACAATAGCTAAATGATAAAATGCTGTGACTTTTAACTGTTAGACTGTAAGTTTGAAATTCAATTGGCTTACTTTTATTTGGGCAGCTGGATGATAGATATCTGTAGCCCTCATACGAACAGTATGGTGTATATCGAAACACATCAACAGGTTCTGGTCAATACCTATCTACCTTTGATTTGAAGATAAATCACTTGATAGTGATTTTAAATACAACCAAATAGTTTCAATATATATCACTGTCATCTATCATGATATCAACAATCAATTTTGAGTCAAAATGATTAGCCTACCAAATTTAGTATTCAAACACAGTGTCAGTAACCTTTAACATGACCTTTGTTACTTATAGTATTTTAAGGAATTGAACCAACAGTTTCTCAGATTATCTTTGAATTGTAATTTAGGTTTTTCATGCTTTTATTACCGAAAAGTATTGCTAAAATTCCAATTCATCATTTCTAAACATAACAAAACATAATCTACTACTTCGTTCATATGGGAAATGATTCTACAAAGAAAATCACAGTTAGTCTTCTTAAGCAGAATAAAACATGGCGTCAATGTACATCGGTTCAAGTTGCCCCGCCGCGTGTAAACACAGCAAAATGAAATTATCAATAAAAATACTAAAATTACAGAATTACTAACAGTATCAGTGTTATTAAGAAATATTAAGCATAAAGGAGGGTAACCACAATTTTTTCATAGTACATATTATCCAACCTCAACGTTGATCTCTTGGCGCTCTCACCATCGATAAACAATAATTCGAAAACGCGTGTGATCGTATCTTAATAACTTCATAGTATCCTTTACATTAAACTAACTATGTTTGATGGCTGTAAATTAAAATAGCTAATTGTGTTGCAGTCTATTTGTATTGTATTCGGCAGACGGATATATTGCCTACATCACAAGCCAGGCACACGAAGTTACTTGGAAGATATAACCTATACATACATATAGAGATGTCTTTTGTACCAGATATCATTTTATATATACACATATATAACCATATATTTTGTTATTTTAGATGGAATTCTTACCAGAATCTTGCAGAAAATATATACAGTCTATTTTTGAAGCAGTAAATTCTGGAGGTTCATCTGAAACGGAAGTAAATTCCGATCTTTTCTGTGCTTTTATTCCTGACTGTCTTGCCGATATGCCTAATCTAGATATTGGTCTTGATTCAAACCTACGTCCAATGGAATCGGATGATTTAAACTTTCTTGGACTTGGATTTTGGGCAAATTCTGAGGTATATCCAAATGCTGGATCGTTTAGACCACAGTTATCTAGAGGTGGATCGCCATTTCGAGTCGTTGGTGATGTGGATATGCGTAGCTTAGCTGGTCAGCATCAGTTTCCATCAACATCATTTCCTCACATGTCACTTCCGCAGTCCCATGTAACTGGTGGACATGGACATTTCGCTGGTCAATCACTTCAAGCTTTTACTAGAGAAAACCCACTTGCATGCGATCTCCGAGTAATACGTCATCTTTTGACCACACGGAATCCAACTGATGTAAATACATCAGTAGATTATCTATTAAGGTCGGGTATGACACCGAATGGAATTTTAGAATTAAATGGTTCATGGCTTTCATCATTACATTATTTAGCTTCACTGGAAATAGTCGGACTACATCCTACTGATGAGAACATTGTAAGTTATCGTTTATTGATCTGTTTCATTTATGTACTCTTTTTTACAAGTGAACCAGATTGTTTCGAATAGGTGAATTCATTCACAATATTTTGTCTATATATATATATATATATATATATATATGTATAAGCAAGATAAAATCTGGCCTATATGTGCACCAGGTCAAGTCTTTACATTAAAATAAACACATCGAGATGATATACTCATCGATGAATACTGGCTAAGTAGAGGTAGTGTTAGTGCCGTTGTTAATAATAGATATTAGCCATGGGGAATATAATCTGAGTTGGTTCACAAAATAAAAAGTATAAAATAATTTTGAAAGTCAATATCTAGAGTATCAATTTGGAGAGTGATTGGATTTATCGCAGTGTATCTGGCCCTGAACTACGATGTCTTGAATGTCTGAAATTCTACTGCTCTAAAATCATCTCTGCATCGCTCTGTTTAATTACACAATGTACCAACCAGTTATTATTCAAAGGCTACTTAATCAAGTATGGTATTCTAATGATGTGAAGTACTTCTCTGTACTAAATTTATTCCTAACTTTTATTGCATCATCTACAAGGCCTTTTGTGATCCTATAAATCGTCTATATTTTCTATGCTTAAACTAACCTCTAAGGTGAAGTTTCTTCCATAGTTTCACCCTCCTCTGGTTTTATTTAGGGTTTCAGGTTTCGAAAATTAACAAGTCTGGAGATTGAACTCAAAAGTTATTATTTTGAAACATTCAGTGTATTGTGTATATTATCATGGCTACATATATGAAATAAATCTCCATATGTTGTTAACTATTAAGATTACTTCTGGTTTTATTGAAAGCTAATAGGTGTTAAGTAATTAATTCATTATGTTCACCAGAAAATCATCTTTGAAATTATTGTTAGCATTATTTTGGGATTAATGGATTATTGATTGTCACTGGTTATTTTTAACTTTGATTTTTTCAACTACTTGAGAATATGGTTTGCAATTGAAAATATTTTGAATGAAACAATTGCATCCGCTTAAAAGTGATATTCTTGTAGAGATCGAACAATTATAGAACTTTGTGCATTTATAAATATTATCTGTTCTGCCTGTAGCTTATTGGTCTAAAGTGTTCGATTCTGAATCATTGATTTGAAAATTCAAATCTTGTTCCATGCATTTCGATTTAAGGTAGTTATCTAGTATCATTTGTCCGTCCTTACGTTAATAAGTATGCCTAAAAGTTTGATTTTTGAATTTCTACTTGATAAATGAGTTACGTTGTGCTCATATTTTTAAGTGTGTTGGCCACTTCATTTATCTTGAGAGTCTCATAAGCCCTGATAGGCTGGCATCTGACGAAGTTTTAGGATGGATTCAGAAAGTTCATTTGACTTTCACTACCCTTTGTTAGTTGCGCCGTTGACGAGATATCTGTTTATCAAGCAAAGGATCAGTATACTGCTCAGCAGTCCACTGCGTCCCACTTTATGAGTATGAAAAATTATCATTGAGAATAAAGGATGCTCATAGGTTACTAGTATTCTGTTATAGGTGTTTTCGGAACAGATTGCTCGTGTATTTTGAAACCATTGAGTAAATAATAACTAGGTTAGGAATGGGGTACTTGGTAAAGATGACAAATCAGTTGGTGGGATAGTTAGTCATCATTATGTGAGGTAGTTGGTTACGCATGAAACAACCCCGCCTACCTCGACGGGCTATGTTGTGCGGTGCAGAAGTAGTCTGAAACAAATCTAGGTGTGACCAAACTGGGGAATGTTATCAGTCCATAAAAACACCAACTGTTGGGCCATGTACTTAGGTATAAACTACCTTGTTGGCGTTCGTGTGGATTATTGTAACTAATAGTTAAAAACTTCGAGTTATATGGCCCAAAATCTTTCTCATTGGCGCAAGTGGATTCATTCTTTATCTTTCCCCAAATTCTAATCCGAACTTCGTATGATCATTTTATTTTACTGATTTATATTTTATTGAATCTTATATCGGATGCCTATACCCGAACAATTTCATCTCTTCCTGCTTATGGGTTATGACAACTTAAGCCAATCTACACACGTACCGATTCTTCTATGCTGAATTTGACTAATTTTTCTTGGTAAATACAGGATCACATAATTTAGCCAAATCTATGCGCTAACAATATTTGTATAATCAGGTTACTAATATATATATTGTATTTCGATTTTTATGCTTCACGTCAAGTTAACCAATCCAATTGATTTCTTGTTTATCATCATCTGGGAATATTATGTGGGGCGATTAACAGTTTGTAATACAATGCTAGCTAAAGGTTCTTCTATCATTCGTACATGAAATTGTCACCATTCCAGGAGCTAGAGCTTTTCTACTTGCTGCTTTAAATAATACTAGCATCAATTAATCCTATGGTACCACCTCGCGCCGTCATCCATCTGTTAATGTTGCACCAACATCCGGTCATATATGAGTAGGTAAAGCAATCTCGGTCCCAGTGATGCTTTCCAATGGATTCATGGCTTCTATCAAACATGAATTACTATTAGTCGATTTATGGTAAGGTTATGGAAATTCTTATGTATGTGTTTTGTTTACTTTTTTGTAGCTTAACAATTTTTAAAACAATTGGACCGCTTATGAATGGGTTTATGTAGTCCTCTGTATATGGCTGTGAACAATGGATTTTGACGGTGCTGAACTGTTTTCTTCTAATGTCGTAGTCAATGAGTAATTTTATATATAGGCTTACAGTTCCCAGCAACATAAATTTGAATCTATTGATGAGATTTTAGTCCGACGTGTAATAGATTAGAGGGCATGTTACATTGTTCACTTACCAGTTAGTTACATGATACCATTAGAAGCAACATGGAATAATACAGTTTGTATTACAAGTTGAGGTTATTAAGACAATTATTGGAAACTAGGAAGCATTGAATAGTTGTTTCATTCTAGTATGAGACTCCTCAGCGGTGTTCACTTACGACCATAATGAACTGTTATGTCATATCAGTTGGAGATACTTACTTGCGCCTGTTACCCTAAACAGAGCTGACCGTTTCTGGTTAGCGTTTTTTTTTAATGAGTTGGTTTTCTACAGAATAAGGTCGCTAACCCCATGCCCAACCCTCCTCCGTTATGAGGGCTTGGGACTGGCAGTAACCCCACTTGTTCAATAATGATAATAATTTCATTCAGTTATTTATTTAAAAATTATAATAAATGAATTTAAATGTATTACCTCTCTCGTAAAGGAGTACTTGAATCCATCATCAGTGAATCATTTTAGTGGAAATAACAGTCATAATAATCCATCACATTCAATCTCAAAATCAACTCTTCATACTGGACAAGTATCATTGAATGATTTAATTAGACGAGTTAAAATTTGTCTGTGTTATGCTGCTGGTTTGTCGTCAAATGCAAATTCATTGGAAACAAAAATGGAATCTATGAATTTGATTGGTTTATCTAATGAATTGATTACTGCAGCCAGTTGTTTTCTTTTAATGGTTAAAGTGAGTAATAAGGTTTGCTATGTTCATTGTCTGTGATATATTATTGAACTTTCTTGGTTATTATCATGGGGTATCAATAGGTAAAATGTTCAACTTTTAGTCATTCAATCTGAGGCTCGAATGTCACTCAACCTAATTTTCGGTTTCGATAGCCTGGACATTAGAAGTGCAGTTTTGAAAGTCAAGTACAACACGAGTTTGTACCTGATAATGAGGTGGTATTAATAATAATTTCATACTTTGATAAATAAAAGATTGAACATTAGGAGAGAATATGGTATGGAAAGAAGGAATCGAAAGGTATGTGTAATCTAGTGAATAATAATAAAGCGAGTGGGTGTATCTGTGCCATTGTAATCGATTCTCCCACCATTTATTACAATAACCATGCAAACCGTAATGAAGTGGTCTGCCCCTACAACTGACACATGGTTCAGATCAGTTGAACAAAAATTTCTTATCTTGGTTTGTTCACTTTTAGCCTTTTTCTTGACCTATTCGTACATCAGATTCCAACCTCATAAAATCGATTTTCCACTTATTTTTCGTAGTATGCCAAAGAAACTTTTAAATAATTAATGAAAAATAAAAATCTGGTACAAATAACTATGATCCCCTTGTCTCTATTTCAAAACATTGACATATTAATTTATACATTTTTGAAACCATGAATCGATCAATGTTAGACCACCGTTAGAAACCTGGAAGCACTGGACGGCCGTTTCGTCCTGGTATGGGACTCCTCAGCAGTGCGCATCCACGACTCCTGCACCCCGCAGGAGTGACTTATTCACTTTTAAAATGTAACAATGTGATAAGCAGTACAAAGAAATTTCCCATTTTTGTTTCCACTTCAGGCATGTGATTTCT